>VZRU01008669.1:54614-90363 GCA_013398155.1 Pedionomus torquatus
CCCACCCCCAGCAGGACACTGAGGTGAGCGGGGCCTGGCTGAAACGTTGTGCTTCCCCGGCAGATATGCAATATGATGAAGATGATGATGAAATCACCCCCGACTTGTGGCAGGAAGCCTGCTGGATCGTTATTAGGTGAGTTTTTAAAACTCGTTATTTTTGACACTTTGGCATATGTGGTCTTGGTCTTGTAGGTGGCACCCAGTTTGCTAACAGCGTGTCGTGGAAGCTGCAGGCTGGGCTATGGTGAATTGTGCAGCGAAGAACTCTGCTTTGAACAAAGTAAAAAGTGATTCTGATTCCGTATGAAGCACACTATTTTGCCCCCTACCCTCACAGCAGAGGCTGGCAGTAGGAAATCAGTATTTGGCTTTTCACCATGTCAGTGGTGTTTTAGCAAGATGTGCATGCTCAGGGCCTGCAGCTTCTTGTGACTGTTAAGGGCTGGGATGCTGTGTGGAACTGAGTAAAAAGTGTTTCTGGTGCTAGTTGTGTCACTCATAAAATGCATGTAATTGCTGTCTTAGAGTCGTAGTTACATACAGAGCTCTAAATCTGCAGGGATGGTCCCACAGGCAGTCTGGATGGAGAGTGGAGATTAGAAACATTAGAGGCAGAAGGAAGTACTTTCTTTTGCAGCCCAGTGACATCTGTTACCTTTACTTTCAGTCAAGTGGGAGGTAATTGAGGCCAGTTCTTCAGCTGAGGCTGCACCTCACTTCATATGAGGAAACACTTTTTTTACTCTGAGAGTGACTGAATACTGGTGCAGGATGCCCAGAGAGATTATGGAGTCTCTGTCCTTGACGGTATTCAAAAGCTGTGTGGATGTGGTCTTGGACAGTCAGTTCTAGGTGATCCTGGCTTGAGCTGGCTGATAGGACAAGCTAACCTCCAGAGGTTCCTTCCAACCTCAACTGTTTGGTGATAGGGGTTGCTCTTTCACTTCCCCTTGCACAGTAGCAGGCTGTGCTGGCAAGACTCACTGTGGCAACAGCACAGTAGCCAAGGGTGCGTTCCCCTTCTTGGGAAGCCTGAGATTATTGGTAAAGAGGTAGCTCTTACCAGTTTTCTCTAGAGATTTTGGCAGTGATGAGGCAGAAGGTGAGGTAGTGCGCGTTCTCTGGCTTCAGGAATGTGAGGTTGAGGAGTTTGCCAGCAGGAGTTCATGCAACAGTCATGTTTGGGTCATGCCATTAAAAGTTAAGATGTTAGGCTTTGAATTTAGACTTTGATTTTTTTTTTACACTTGTTTTTGTGGTGGGCTGAAGCTAGGTGAAACAAAGACTAGGGGAAATCCAGAGGAGGAGCAAAGCTGGGAATTTCTGTGGCTGGAACAGAGGGGATTGAAGGTAAGAAAGTTGAGAACTGTTACCTTGACTTAGGAGCATGCACTCAGTTTACTGCAGCTTGCAAAATAAGTTAAGCCAAAGTAATTTATATACATTGTTGAAAACTTCAGCAGAAGCCACTTTTATTAAGCTTAAAGTCACATGTCTTTTCTAATTTAAGGTAAACTGCATACAGTCATGGCTTAGCCAAGAGGCAGCAGCAAGTCTGTCACTTTGTTATGTCTGTGTCTTCCAACACTGAGAGAATTGTTTAGTGATTTTGAACATTGTGTTTGAAACTTGTGCCTTGAGGAAAAGTGAACGTGTTTGATTTTTGTACTGTGTTTCATGGCTATTGAAGCTTGTTGATGTGTAAAGTAAATTATTTGAATTAAGACCTCTCGTTCGTTAATGCATTCTTTTGTTTTTTTCACTTTTTTTTAGCTCTTATTTTGATGAGAAGGGTTTAGTCAGGCAACAGCTGGATTCTTTTGATGAGTTTATTCAGATGTCTGTGCAGAGAATTGTTGAAGATGCTCCACCAATTGATTTACAAGCTGAAGCCCAGCATGCCACAGGCGAAGTGGAAGAGCCGGTAAGTGGAGGCCCTCGGCAGAGGTGATGTGTTTTTACAATACTAATGATTTTAAGTGGATTTTATTGAACCTCTATCTTAAGATACAGAAATACATCTGAATTGTGACACTGCTACTGCAGTCAATAGGACAGAAGTATGAACTGTTTGGGAGTCTATGAGGTATGTGGCCAAGTTTCCATGTAGTCAGGTATAGAGCTGAGAAATACGTGCAAGGGCTTGGTTATCCATGGAACGGAACTTTGTGTTCTGTTACTCTGTACTGCTGTTTAAGTTGTTGGTTGAATTGAGAAATGACCAAGAACAGTTGGCTAGTGCAACTCACGTTGTGAGTTACTGTATGAAACTGCCCTGGCAGGGATGTAGTTGAGCAAGTCAAGTAGCCAAAAGCAAACTGTGATGGTGGGATTTTGATTTTCAGTAGCTTTACCACAGTAAGAAAAGTTTATGGCTGAAAAGTTCTTTGTTAGTTTTCTGCAGCTGAAGTTATGTCCAGGTTTTCAAAAGGTGTCATTGCTCATAATCTTCTACTGGCACCATGTTCCAAAGGAGAGCAAATTATCTAAGCTCTGCACTACGTGATGGCTCTTCTCCCATGAGTGTGCAGCTCATCAGAGTGGTTGGGGTGCTTTCATCTGTGTCCCTGGTGTGGTGTGTTCCCTGTTCCATCAGTGTAAATAGTGGTGATCCATACCCAATTTGATGTGTTTTCAGTTATTCATAACTACTGGCAAAGGATAACACTTTTGGTTAGTAATAAGTAAAAGAGAATATCTTGAATACAGAAGGATAGTTTGTGTGTGTGTACATATATAGCATATATACTGTGTGTATATAGATGTCTTCTGGATAATGCAGCAATTAAAGCTTTGGCTGAAAGCTGTGGATGTTTATGAACTGATGCAATAATCTGTTTAATCTCTAGTGGAAACAAAACCACCTAGCACAGATATTAAAAATATGGTTTCTGTGACTCTGTGTAAAAGAAAATGAATGAGATGGATAATTTGCACATTCACCTTTAGTAGTGAGTCCAGAGAAAGGGCTGAATGTGAGGACTTTCAAAATATATTTTAGAAAGGTTAAACCCACTTGCAACATGAACAGTGAACTGGCGCTTTTTTTTCTCTGCATTGGAGGATGCTCTGCTAGAGCAAGTGTTGCTTTGGTGGTACACCACGGCAGAGTCATTATGGCTAACATATGGTAAAATGCCTGCATGGAATTCAAGTTTTGGGTTAGTAATAGGTATTTTCAGCTGGCTTCTATGCAGATATGTAGTCGGAGTGCCAGCACTGCAATTCCTTATTTGTGTTAGCTTCTGTTCTGCAAAGGGACATCGTGGGAAATAGCTACTTGAAGAGAAGGATGTAAGGCAACAAATCTTTCAACTTTTATTCATGAAGGTCAGATGATTTGCTTGTGTTTCTCTGCTTCTCTGGATTTTGGTCTGTGAAGGAGCACTTTGTGAGGAGAGGTCCTCCCTCTACCAGATAGACAAACACACTTTGATAAGAGTATTGTTTTTAAACTGAAAATCGTTCTGTGGCTGAATATCTCTTTTCATGCCTGTAGTTTCACTGCAACATGAGAAGAGATTTCTGTGGAACTAAAACAAAGCTGTTAAAGTTTTATGCATGGGAGTATAGTTTTATAAAAACTCACACCTTTTTTGATATGGCAGCAATCTCATTGTATGTGTTGAAGTAGATTCACCTTTTTGTATCATAAAACTAGCAGTTTTATCTAAAGTTACATAAAGAATAAATATCTCAATGGGCATGTGAGGCATATTCTGTTGGCTAATATATTAACTGACTTGGTATATTTGGAGTTTATTAGCTGTTTCTAGAAAGACCTATGTGGGTGCTTTTTTCTTCTTTCACTGACTGTTTTGACCCTTCAGTTTTCTGTTGTTATTTGTTTGATTCTTTTTTTTTTCCTTCTGTTTATGAGGTGTTTGTAAAATACTGAATGTTCTGGAGTGTTTTTTGATCTAGTCATCTGAAGAGGGATTGTTTCCATACTTTGAGCTGAGGACATACAGCAGCATTGAGTATTAAGCTCTAGGACCACTCTTGAACAACCAAAGTGGATGTTTCTGCCCTTAAAGATAAATGTCTCCTTGTTTTCCAGCCCCGGTATCTGTTGAAGTTTGAACAAATCTATCTCTCCAAACCTACACATTGGGAAAGAGATGGAGCACCCTCACCTATGATGCCCAATGAAGCCAGACTGAGAAACCTTACGTAAGAGCAACCTCTCTAGTGGATAAACACTGCATTATTACTTAATAGTCTTTTTCAATTTAGTAGTGCCTTGAAAATGTAATAATTACTGCTCTATTTAAATTTCAATTACAAGTTCTTAAATCCAGACAATGATTTGTTAATAATGCTTTGAGCAACCTGCTCTAGTGGGAGGTGTCCCTGCCCATGGTAGGGGGGTTGGAACTCCTTTGAGATCCCTTCCAACTCTAACCATTCTGTGATTCTGTGATTCAGTGAGTGCTTGAATAACTGCATTCATTGTCCTTCTGTGCAATCTGGAGTAGTAATTGGCAGCTAACACAATGGTGGTTTTATTCTGTAGGTATTCAGCTCCCTTGTATGTGGATATAACTAAAACAGTTATTAAAGAAGGGGAGGATCAGTTACAGACACAGCATCAGAAAACTTTTATAGGAAAAATTCCGATTATGTTACGTTCAACATACTGCTTGTTGAATGGGTTAACTGATCGTGATCTCTGTGAGCTGAATGAATGCCCGCTTGATCCCGGTGGCTACTTTATCATTAATGGATCAGAAAAGGTAAGGGATTATACATTGCACAGCAATCTTTACAGACACTGAAATTTCTCTTACTTGTTTCCATATGTTTTGTCAGAAACATAAGTGCTTTTATTCCGGTATATCAGAGTTACTGTGGGTGCTCATGACCTTATAACAAGATGGGTTTTTAGTCAATTAGCTTGACTAATTTGTCAAGCCACCTTTTCTTCTCTGAGGCATGTTTCCCTTTTTCAGTTTCGTAAACTGTTTTTCATCGCATGCCAATAAGTCGTCTAGATATTTTCCTCTCCCTTTTCAACATTGCAGACTGGTATACCTCTAAAATGAGATACTTTTCACATGGAGTCTCCTCTGTTTTTTTCACAGCTGCATAGATGCATTTTATTATAAGAAGATGTTCTTCTCTCCATTGCTTTATATTCACCTTTAGCAAATCATATCCTCTCCATACTTGTGCTGCCCCAATGATACTGCCAGGTTTTTTTTGTAACTGATACCTGGGCAAACACAGCAAAAGAAAGAGATTTTTTTTTTTTCTTGGAGAAAAAATAAATAAAAATATCTTTGACTGTTGGAGCTGGCATTTAAATGCCTATATAAGTGCATTGGCCTTGGAAACAGATTGTGAAATGCTTTCTTTATCATTGTTGTGCCTGAAGCTAACAGAAATGCCTCAGCACAGCTAGCAGATGTGTAAGTACATTATAGGAGACTCCGAGAACACTGTTCTCTGTTTTGGTTATTCTATATTAACTAGGTCTATGGGGTTTTTTAATACTGTATTTTTAAAAAGTAGAGTATAATCCATCTGCGTTTGGCAAACTGACTTCATGCTGTGCAGTGCTCTTACAAGTTAAGGCACCTGAAGGAATGGTAGAAACACATTGTGCTTGTTGCTTTCAGCATGCTCTGTTGTCAGTTATTTACTAGCATTCTTGCTTCTAATACAGGTTCTGATTGCTCAAGAGAAAATGGCTACCAACACAGTGTATGTGTTTGCAAAGAAAGATTCAAAATATGCCTACACAGGAGAGTGTAGATCTTGTCTGGAAAATTCCTCTCGACCAACAAGTACTATATGGGTTAGCATGCTGGCCAGAGGTGGGCAGGTATGCCTAAGCAGTAATAGCCCCTCCCCTGGGGCTTATCTTAACATTACACTCTTTTAGGAGTTTTCTTACTGTTCTGTCTCTTCATGTCATTTACTTCTAGGATTTTGAGAAGAATTTTTTTTTCTGATGCTAAGAATGTAGAATTAAATGGAAACATATTCTGTTTGTCATAGACTATGCCTGTCTCTGGGACAAATAATTTGAGGATTGAAATGAAGACTCAGTTTGTTCTAGGCTGTTGTAGGGCAAGGCTAAAAAAATCACCTTAGAACTAATGTAAATGAGATTTTAGAAAATCCAAACAAGCCAGTTTCCTGCTTTTTTTTGACAAGGACAAGAATAGGAGTAGGGAGCCTGTCTTTGGTGATGGCCAAGCTAGTGCTTAGATGTGTTTTGCAAACCACGTATTAATTCATATTTAACATCTCATTGTGCTATCTATGAGGGGAAATAAATGCTGTTCTTCAGAAAAAGAAGGTGCCAGTACTCATTTACCATTGCACTGATGTTTGCAAATTCCCAAACACGTTTGAAAAGTAACTTTAATAGAAGCCTTAAACCACTCTTGCTCCTGATGACTGGAGCACTCTTGAGTGGTTGTGGTGTTTGTTGGTTTCTGGGAGGGGGAAGCAGCTACTTTGAATAATTGTGAGAGTGGAGAGCCTTACACAGTGAAAAGCTGAATTTAAGCTGACAAAAGGAAAGCTTGAAGGTGGGTAGGATTGCTCTTGTCGGATACACAAGGGGAGACAAAGTATGCATACAAGTGGATAGATACTATTTAAATTCCTTTGTATCAGCAAAAACCTCACCAGTTTTTGCAGACTTCTAAAGTTAGAAATACTTCTTTACAAAAAAAGAAGTCTCTGCTGGAGTAAGGTTTCAGATTAGCTCCTTAGTTGGCCTGCTGAAAAGTCATGATTTCCTGTAGTGCTTGAATAAATGCATTTGTGCTGTATCATCCAAGTCCAGAGAGATATTTTTATTAGGCAAGATCATTTAAGACTAATGTATGTTTCCCCCCATCTTTTCAGGGTGCAAAGAAGAGTGCTATTGGTCAGCGCATTGTAGCAACTTTGCCGTATATCAAACAAGAAGTCCCCATCATAATTGTCTTTCGTGCACTAGGTTTTGTGTCTGACAGGGACATTTTAGAGCACATCATATATGATTTTGAAGATCCAGAAATGATGGAAATGGTAATATATGTTAAATAAGTTATTTCCTGGCTTGACATTTGGTGATGTGAAGCTGTGGATAATCATCATTCAAAGTATTGTTCATTTTCCAATTGTAGTTTACCAGTTGATTATTTTTGTGTCTATTAGAAATGTCAAAAGTTTTCTGCCTAAACCTATTCCTATTAGTATTCTAAATGAAACAAATGCAATAGAAATTTTAAAGAGTTAATATGTATTTTTCTAATCATGCTGCCATTGACTTTAATTGTAAAATCCCAGTTTTTACTGGAAGGAGCAACAGGTCTAGAATGCACTTGGATTAGAATATTCTCTGAAGTCTAAACTATTTTTTTATGTACTTCTTGCATGCTCCGTTATTGGTTTTGGCTGCTTATGAAAGAACTACTGTGGTAAAGCCAGAAAGAACTAGATCAGTAATTAGCAGTGCCTGAAAAGAATCGTCAGCAAGCTACTGTATAGTTTCTTTCAACGCCGGTAGGCACTGGATGCTACAGGATTTTGCTGTATTTTGTGCATTAGGTCAAACCTTCTTTGGATGAAGCGTTTGTCATTCAGGAGCAAAATGTCGCTCTAAACTTCATTGGATCAAGAGGTGCAAAACCAGGTGTCACCAAAGAAAAGAGAATCAAGTATGCAAAAGAAGTTTTGCAGAAAGAAATGCTCCCACATGTTGGTGTCAGTGACTTCTGTGAAACTAAAAAGGCCTATTTTCTAGGGTATGTCAGTATTTTGTGTTATGCATCTGCAAACGGACCTTGAATACGGATTTTATTTACATATATCTGTATGATCGGAAGAACATGCTGAATGGAAGCTTGTTTTTAACCTCAGTCTTCTGGATACTCAGTAATAAATTTTAGGGTGCTGGTATATTTTCATAGCTGAGAAAATGCAAGTAACAGGAAAAAAAAAACAACAAAACAAGCCTTCTACGTATTCTAGATCTGAAGTTAGAAGTGATGATAGTGATAAATGACTCTGACATCAATTGCATGGACAACATGAAGAGATTGATAACTAATGTGTAGATAACTGCTGGTAAGCTGTTTGTAAGGTAAATACACTCTTTAAAACTATTGGTACCTCCTTTTGATAACTGCTTACTGGTATGCAGGTGAACTGTAGTATCAGGAGACTTAACAGTTTACACCTGATTCCATATGCTTAAATATAGCCCATGTTATAGTACAGGACAGACATGTAGCAGAAGACACGTTGTCATCACACGGTTAAATACTAACTTCTCTCTGGTGTTATCTGAACTTCAAGTGAGTCATTCATCTCTAAGGACATACATGCTCAGGAAGTCTGTTCTAGGACAGCAGTGTCCTAAACATCTAGAGTGGGTCAGCCTTTGGGAAACAGTTTATGGATTTATCCTTGTAGTCTTTGTAGTAGCATGTAGTCTTTGTTTTGAATGTTTGCTGTCCATTTATATATTATATGTTTATTTTATGTTATTTTAGGTATATGGTTCATAGGTTGTTGCTAGCAGCACTGGGAAGAAGAGAGCTTGATGACAGAGATCATTATGGCAACAAAAGACTGGATCTTGCTGGGCCACTGTTGGCTTTTCTGTTCAGAGGGTAACTATAATATATGCATTTTCTTCTGAAATAATTAATAATAGAGGCATTGCCAAATCGATGCTTTTAAACCTAACCCTGCTTACCAGATTATTCCATTGTGTCTAATAACCACTCTTGGGCAACACAGCCTGTATCTTTCATGACTTTTTCATGGAGTAGGTAAGTTTCCTCTAATAATAGGTGGCTAGCATCAGCTTTTTGTTGAAGCATATATTGTGCATGTTCACAATTAGGTTAATTTATTTTGATTTTATTTTCTCCCCCTCTTCCTCTAGTTACAAATTATTTGTTTGGCCTCTTTGACTTTTTTTTTTCTAAATAGTGTTGAGTGGGCTGAATTGGCACAGTACTGTTTAATCATATCGCTTGGCATTTTCTTCTACAGAATGTTTAAGAATTTGCTGAAGGAAGTGAGAATATATGCACAAAAGTTTATTGACAGAGGGAAAGATTTCAACTTGGAATTGGCAATTAAAACAAGAATTATTTCAGACGGTTTGAAGTATTCATTGGCAACTGGAAACTGGGGTGACCAGAAGAAAGCTCATCAGGCCAGAGCAGGAGTGTCTCAGGTACGATAGCTGAATAAGGCATGGTAGCATTTGTCAGGTTTACATAAAACTAGATTGTGGTGGAGTTTAACAATACTTGGCAGCCATGCATGTTGCATGTTAAATAGAACCATTTTTAAAGGAAATTTCTGTAGCTGAAACAAATGAACATCCAAATAGTTGAGTCTGGTGTGGGGCTTGTGGTTCTTTTGTTTTGTTGGTTTTTTTTTTTTTTTTTGTTTTGTTTTTGTGTTGGTTTTTTTTTGTTTGTTTGGGGTTTTTTTGTTTGTTTTGTTTTGTTGTGTTTTTTTTTGTTGTTGTTGTTTGTTTTGGTTTTTTGTTTGTTTTTTTTTGTTTTTTGTTTCAGCTATTTTGTTCATTGCTAAACAGCTGGTGTAATTCTTGTAAAGACATTTTGTGTTAGAGTATATATCGGTATGTCTGGTCAAGTCCTAGTCCAGGTAATTCTTAGGAAGGATGGATTTCTTTCCTTTACTTGCTTCCAGTGCATCACAGTTGGTTAAAGAAATTTGAGTGATCCCTTGTAATTTAGCAGCTATGTATTCCACAGCTAATGATGTGAAGCACTGACTTGATTACCCCAGACCAGCACTTAGTTGAGCTTGTTTCAGGACCTTGAAACAGAGAAGAGGTGATGATTTTTAAATGCTGGTACATTTTGTTGTCTGGAGAGATCATAAAGCAAAGTTAGGAAAGGGGCGAGGATGGTAACTGTCCCTGGATGGTGTGTTGTTGATGTATGTGTATGAGGGGTATATTTGCTTTTTAAATAAACTCACATTTCAGGCTGTGAAACTAAATTTTCTTAAATTTTTAAGAAGCCTTGAGCAGACTTTCTTGAACAGAAAAGAATGTAAATGCTGATCTACTCCTAATAACTAAATTGTCCTAGTTTTCTGAACTAAGTTTGAAAAGATCTGTGTCATACTGACAAGCCCTCCTGGTGAAACTGCAGACAAGTATCACTCATTGTACTTACCTGATCAGAGTAAGCTGTACTACAAAAGACAGATTTTAAGGGTAAACTTAGTCTAAGATTAGTGGAGGTGAACTAAAAAGTGTAGCTAACAAAAATCAGAGCTAGTTTAAATCTTTGGAAGTATATAGTTTCTTGAGGGCATTGATCCTTTGCTCTAATGTATCACGATGACTGTCAACAACACACATAAGCAGCTTTGACTAACTGAATCCCTTACTATGTGCAGGTGTTAAACCGCCTGACTTTTGCATCTACGCTTTCCCATCTGAGACGCCTGAATTCTCCAATTGGTAGAGATGGTAAACTAGCAAAGCCCAGACAGCTGCACAATACGCTGTGGGGAATGGTTTGCCCTGCTGAGACCCCAGAGGTAATGAAAGTAATATTTATGCCAGTTCTTACCTATGCCTAACTGCTTTTATCCACTATTTGTTTTCTAACCATGGCACTTGTGATGGTTCCTTACACATTTTTTGAAATGCTGACAGGAATATTTAGTTTTATAACTAACTCTGGAGTTGGAACATAGAAATTAATAAAGTAATTTTCATGTTTTATGTCCAGTTCCTTGAGGACTTGAAGCGTAAGTTCTCAGATCTTCTTGGAAGATTCTCTTTATTTGGAAATGCAAGTTAACTTTGTGTTTCTGCTAGGGTCATGCAGTAGGACTTGTGAAGAACTTAGCCTTGATGGCTTACATTTCTGTGGGGTCTCAGCCATCCCCAATTTTGGAATTCTTGGAAGAGTGGAGTATGGAAAACCTAGAAGAAATATCTCCAGCAGCAATAGCTGAGTATGTGCATGTGAAACTGTTTATAAAGTTTTTTTTAAACTTTTTATCCTGCATAACACTACAAGGCTTTGGGGTGTTGATGAGTGTTTTTATTTGTGTGTTTTGTTTTGTTTTTTTTTTTTTCTTCTCTCTTTCTAGTGCTACCAAGATCTTTGTTAATGGCTGCTGGGTGGGAATACACAAAGATCCAGAGCAGCTCATGAATACCTTAAGGAAGCTACGTCGTCAGATGGACATCATTGTGTCAGAGGTAAAAATTTGCCATCTAGACTTTGGGTGTCTTTTTAGATGAGGGAGAATAATGCCTTGATACTACTTTGCAAGGAGTATCCAAATAGAGCATTGTTTGCAAGTCTCTTCCAGAACATAATTCATGTTGCCTTGGTTTTTTTTTTTTTTTTTTCGGGAGGTTTTTGGGGTTTGATGCTTTTGGGTTTGGTGGTTGGGTTTGGTTTTTTTGTTGTGGTTGCTCTTGTTTGTTTGATGATGTGTGTGCTTTGTTGTTTGGTTGTGGGGTTTGATTTGGGTTTTTTGTTAGGTTTTTTGCTTCGCTATTTAAAAAGAGCATCCAGTGTATAAAACAGTTGAAAACAATCTCTTGAAATTCTTCTGTTTGTAGTGGTGATAATGTTTGCTCAGTGCCGCTGATAGCGCTTGTAAGGTTTTTGCTTTAGGGACCTTTGTCATCCTGTTTTGTGTTCTGCAGTTCTGATGCTGGGCTGAGACTTTGTACTCATGGGGTGCTGCTTTCTTATACAGGTCTCAATGATTAGAGATATTCGTGAGCGAGAAATCCGCATCTATACTGATGCAGGCAGGATTTGTCGACCCCTTTTAATTGTGGAAAAGCAGAAGTTGCTGTTGAAGAAAAGGCATATTGACCAGCTGAAGGAAAGAGAGTATAACAATTACAGGTGAGTAGGTGCTCCTGAAGTTCAACTGAATGTCTAATTTTCCATCCCCAGATCAGAGAGATAAATGCTTAAAGCTCTGTGCAAGACAAAGATGCTTTAGCTGCCTGATAGCTTAATTTTATTTATTTTTTTTTATCACACTGACACAGTGGTAGTACTAATAAGCCAGGGAAGAGACCCATTTTATGTGGTAGCTGACACTGGTTATTCAGTTGGCAGGATCTTGTGGCCAGTGGTGTAGTAGAGTACATTGATACTCTGGAAGAAGAGACTGTGATGCTGGCAATGACTCCAGATGACTTGCAAGAGAAAGGTGTGGCATATTGTTCAACATACACGCACTGTGAGATTCACCCATCTATGATCCTGGGAGTGTGTGCATCTATTATCCCTTTCCCTGATCACAACCAGGTCAGTGCACCACTTCTGACATTCTGCTTTTAAAATTGATGAAAGACCCACAGGTGTATGTGTAAAGAGCTTGTGTTCATTTATACCCGTTTTTCCTTGGCTATCTAGTCTCCCAGGAACACATACCAGTCTGCTATGGGTAAACAGGCTATGGGAGTTTACATTACAAACTTTCATGTTCGTATGGATACGCTGGCACATGTGTTGTATTATCCTCAGAAGCCCCTTGTAACAACACGCTCTATGGAGTACTTGCGATTTAGAGAGTTACCAGCAGGTATGTTGTCAGTTCATATTTATTAACCAAAAATACTATTGTTTTATTTAAACTGTCATAAATGTTGTGTGTAGAATACTTGAATATTTAGCAAATGAATGTACATTAAAAGATAATTGTAATTTAAATGTTAACTTGTAGCTTGAAACCTAGACTGCAAAAAATTAATTGCTGGTGGTGTAGCTGAAACTACTTAATCCATATAGTCTGGTAAAATTTCCAATCTGACTGGAAAAATGTTTTTCCTGTATTGGTATTTGCTAGGTTCTTCACAAGAGGTCACTCTTGACTCTCTTTTCTACCTAAAGTTGCATTTGCCAATACCACGTGGTGTTTCTGTGTAGGACATGAAGATTTTATCTTGGAAAGGGTAGAACAGCTTCATTGTAGAGAATACAGCTATTTTGAGTTACAAGTAATGCCTGTCTGGTATGTGTGCATCCTTTCAAAGCATTTGTTCTATGTATTATAGGTATCAACTCGATTGTAGCCATTGCATCGTACACAGGCTATAACCAGGAAGACTCTGTCATCATGAACCGTTCTGCTGTTGACAGAGGCTTTTTCAGGTGAGACTAAATTTATGAGACTAAATTTATTTTTAAATGTTTGGAGGAAAAAAAAAAGTATATTGCATTGTCCAAAGGCTCAAGAAAAGGTCATCTTATACTGGAAGACACTACTCTCCAAATCTTTTCAACCTGAGAAGCTTTTTAATTTATTTCTTTTTAATGAGGGTGGAGAGGAGCACAATGAAAACGGTGAATGTGTATCTTAGCAAAACACAGTGAATGATGGTTCATCCTTTGTGTAACCTGACTTTAAAGACTGTCTTCCCAGTTCTTCCATTTTGGTCTTACTATATTTACTGTTCTTTGTATGGTTGCTGTTACATTTTCATATAACTGGCCAATTATACGAACTCCTTGATGCCAATACAGCAGCTTTGTAATACAGTATTGTCTTTAGTTATGTAGCAGTTACTATGAGTGAGGATTGACACGTTCCTCTCCTTAGTAGGAACTGTTATTGGAACAACTGGCCACTGATGTGACTTTGTGCATTATAGTTTTTAGATGTCTGTGCTTAGCTGTATAGCTGATCAATGGGCTTCTAGTTTTGTTCATTTTCTTAGGTCCAGGTTGAGCCCAAGAAGTGTGTGTGTTGTATCTTGGATCTACTGCCTTCCACTGTAGAATAAGTATGAGACTAGAAGACTTTTGTGGCTCACATGAAGCTTTTATAGAATCTCCTGTTTCCATGAGAGTAATTAAACGTGGATAATATTTATATGAAAGGCTGTGGCTTTGATGTACTGGTAAATGAAGCAGCAAAAAACCCTAAAGCCCCAGAAAGAAGCCTGTATAAATTGAGATTTCCCCTGCAGCTCTTGTAGCACTATAAGGTAGCAGTAGAAGCCTAAAAATGTTTGTAAAATGGCAGGTAAGGGGAAAAGTAATATGAGAATAAAGTTATTTACATCATCATATCGGGAATAACAACTGCTTTTGAGATGTCAGGCAGTTCTAAAGGTCTCTGCAATTCATCAAAAATTAGTATGTTCTGCAGGTACTTTGGCAATATCTGAAAAGCGACTGTCAAAATGCCACCTGAAGCAGTTTTTTGTTTGTTTGGTGAGGTGATTTTTTGTTTCTGTTTCCCCCTCCTCCAGGATGGACTGATTAATAAGACTACAGAGGAAAGGTTGTGTGGAATGTGAACATTATTTGTTTTGGTTGACTTTAGTAACAGTAGCCATAAAATAGAATAAAAACATCATTATAGTGAAATTGAGAAGTACAGATGAGGGAAAAATGATGCTGGTTTCACTGGAAAGGCTTTATAATTTTGTTTCAGATCTGTGTTCTACCGCTCATACAAAGAGCAAGAGTCTAAAAAAGGGTATGACCAAGAGGAAGTTTTTGAAAAGCCTACACGTGAAACTTGCCAAGGTAAGATATAGGAGCATATGGAAACTGAGTTCTTCATAGAATGGTTAGAGTTGGAAGAGACCTTAAAGATCGAGTTCCAACCCCCCTGCCATGGGCAGGGACACCTCCCACTAGACCAGGTTGCTCAAAGCCCCATCCAGCCTGGCCTTAAATACTTCCAGGGATGGGGCATCCACAAGTTTAGACAACCTGTTCCAGTGCCTGAGCACCCTCACAGGAAAGAATTTCTTCTTAATACCTAATCTAAATCTCCCCTCTTCCAAAACCATTACCCCTTGTCCTATCACTACAGTTCCTGACAAAGAGTCCCTCTCCAGCTCTCCTGTAGGTTCCCTTCAGATACTGGATGGCTCCTATAAGGTCTCCCCAGTGCCTTCTCTTCTTCAGGCTGAACTCTCTCAGTCTGTCTTCATAGGAGAGGTGCTCTATCCCTCTAATCATCTTCATGGCCCTAATTTAAACTATTTGGCCCATCTTTAAACTAGTGTTATGTGGGTAAGTTTGTTAGTTTTACTGAACTGATTCAGTTTTTCTTTTGGGCTATATAAAATAGCCGAAATGTCTGTATTAATAACGAAATACATCAGTTGAGATGGTTGCATAAAATTATCTTTAGACATTTCAGCAGTAGTCTAAAGTTGCAAACAGAGTTGTTGAATTTCTGCAGAACATCAAAGTCTGTATGTTGAATCTAGTTTTTTTTTTTTTCCAAAGGTATGAGACATGCAATCTATGACAAACTTGATGATGATGGTTTGATAGCACCTGGGGTGCGTGTGTCTGGGGATGATGTCATCATTGGTAAAACAGTAACGCTGCCAGAAAATGAAGATGAACTGGAAAGCACAAACAGACGTTTCACAAAGAGGGACTGTAGCACTTTCCTGCGAACTAGTGAGACTGGAATTGTAGATCAGGTCATGGTGACCCTCAACCAGGAAGGATACAAGTTCTGCAAGATTAGGGTGAGCACTGACATATGTCCTTTCTGCTTTTAATAATTTTTGTTCTGTCTTTAAGTTACCAATTGAATGTTTTCCTATTGCTTACAGGTACGCTCTGTAAGAATCCCACAGATTGGAGATAAATTTGCGAGCAGACATGGTCAGAAAGGAACCTGTGGTATCCAGTACAGGCAAGAGGTAGTGATTCCCTCCACACCTTTAACATTTATCTCTGGTTCCACTACTAGAACTGCTTAACAGAGTTGTCTGTGGAATATCTACTAGGGTGCAATGTATAGACTTAAATTTAGGTAAAAAGGGACGCAACTGCTTCTTAAACCATTTCAAAGTCACCGAATTAAAAGATTTAATGTGAATCCATAAGCCTGCTTTTCTTAAAGCTGCTATTCTGGGAAGTATTGACTGTCTTTTCCTGCTCTAGGACATGCCCTTCACCTGTGAAGGAATCACACCTGATATAATTATCAACCCCCATGCCATCCCTTCCCGCATGACCATTGGTCACTTGATTGAGTGTCTTCAGGGGAAGGTAAGAAGAATCTTTTATGCTGCATGTTTGAGCAATATGAATTAAATTTTTTTGTTGTTGTTTATTTTCCTTTTTTACCTTTCTGGTAAAGATACTGCTTCACTTGTAGTCGTTAATCCACTAAAATATAAGGATTGTTCTCAAGTTACTAGATAGCAAAAGCAGGTTTCTTGGGAAAGATCGACAGTCTTGTAAATTTTGTCCACTAAATCAGACTACAGTGTACTCTCTCATCTGTTGTTTTTATTCCAAACTTTTCATGTGACCTAAAAAAGGAGTACCATCATTGTTGATACTGTGTATTTTTTAAAATTTCACTGTATGCTGTGTAGCTGATAAACAAAGCAAGAATAGGGGACTATGATGAGCATGGAATCTCAAGTTCTGGCATTCATAAGAGTTAAAACCGTTTGAAACAGCTTAATGTTGTCTGACCAGTCCTTCAGAAATCTTACAAGCTTTCTAAAATCTTTTCTCTGTAGGTGTCTGCAAACAAGGGAGAGATCGGTGATGCTACACCTTTTAATGATGCTGTCAATGTGCAGAAGATTTCCAATCTTCTATCAGATTATGGCTATCATCTGAGAGGAAATGAGGTATAATCAAAATACCAGTTCACTGTAATTTTTTTAATACACATTTGATGGATAGTAAGGCTTATGACTCAGTGATTGCATTGACTATTTCAGGTCCTCTACAATGGTTTTACTGGTCGAAAAATCACATCACAGATCTTCATTGGTCCTACATATTATCAGCGGTTGAAACACATGGTAGATGACAAAATCCATTCTCGTGCAAGAGGGCCAATCCAGATACTTAACAGACAGCCCATGGAAGGTCGATCTCGGTAAGTGTGTTTATTGTTTTCTGTACAGCTTTTTCTTTGAAGCTTTTAGCACTAAAAATTAGCTGCCTTAGAACTTAGCACACCCAATTATCTACCCATTTTCATGTGTTTGGCTTAAGATATGATATATTTGGTGCAGGTGTCAAAGTTTTGGTAGCAGGAGGTGCTACTGGGGTGGCCTCTCTGAGAAAGGACCTTCATAGGGTTGCCCTATGCCGGATGCAACTGCTTAGAGCTGGCTCCAACAGACCCACCACTGGCCAAAGCCAGTGACACTGGTAGCACCTCTGTGGCAACATATTTAAGAAAGGGTAAAAAATGCTGTGCAGCAGCTGAGAGAGGACTGAGAAAATGTGAGAGGAACAGCCCTGCAGACAACCCAGGTCAGAGAAGGAGGATGGGGAGGAGATGCTCCAGGTGCCAGAGCAGAGATCCCCTAGCAGTCCATGGAGAAAGACCATGGTGAAGCAGGTTGTCCACCTGCAGCTCCTGGAGGACCATGGTAGAGCAGATACCCAGACTGCAGCCTGTGGAAAACCCATGCTGCCGCAGGCTCCTGGCAGATGTGATCTTTGGGGGACCCATGCCGCAGCAATCTGTTCCTGAAGGTTTGCACCCCATAAAGAAGGGCCCATGCTGCAGCAGTTTGTGAAGGACTATCCCATGGGAGGGACCCCACACTGGAGCAGGGAAAAAGTGTAGGGCAGAAGGAGTGGCAGAGAGGTACTGTTATGTGCTGGCTGTAACCCCCATTCCCCCCATGACTGTGGGGAAGGGAAGAAGAAGTTGGGAATGAAAGACTGGAGTTGAGCCTGGGTTGAAGGGGAGAAGACATTTATAGTTTTGTCTTTCTTACCATCCTGCAACACATTAAACTCATTTCCCCCATGCTGAGTCTGCTTTGCCAGTGATGGTAATCAGTAAAATCTCCCTCTTTTTATCTTGACCCATGAGATTCTCCATCATGTTTTTTCCCCCTGTCCTGTTGACATGGGGGAGTAAGAGAGCTGCTTGGTCGGCATCTGGCAGCCAGCCAAGGTTAAGCCCACCTACTTGACTGTGGTGGGTTTAGTAGAGAATGATTTCATGTTTACCTCACTTTACAGTTGTGCTGTGACTGTTAGCTATCTGACATCTGCTTTAGAAATGCTCAGCAGCAGTTACAAGTTACCATGTTTGCATTCTCTCTAACAGTTTTTTTTCTGAGATGTTAGAGGAAACTTAATGTGCAGCTTTACACCTGCCTTGTGATACTGCTATTGTGTTTCTACTAAGCTACTTGTTCCACCACCGAGAACTGATGTATTTTGCCAATGGACTCAAAAGTTGGAAGTTTTTTGTTTTTTCTTTTCCTTTGTTCAGTGATGGTGGCCTTCGTTTTGGAGAAATGGAACGAGATTGCCAGATTGCTCACGGGGCAGCCCAGTTCTTGAGAGAAAGATTGTTTGAAGCTTCAGACCCATACCAAGTCCATGTCTGTAACCTCTGTGGAATCATGGCGATTGCAAACACAAGGACTCACACCTATGAGTGCCGGGGCTGCCGTAATAAAACTCAGGTACGTGTGGTTTTCATCAACCAGTGTTTCTCTTTGTGGATAAGAGGAAATGCCACTCGGGTGAACAGGAGGATAGGGAAGTAAATATTTAAAGAAGCACCAGAACAATTGCTATTTAAGTTTCATAACTGTTCTAAGTGTTTATAGTGCCCTAGTTAATTTGGATGTTTCCTTATTAATTTTACAGTGTTGGTTTGTCACTTGGCAGGAAATGCTATTCAAGTACTGTACCGTCCAGTTTTCATAGACTTCAAAACTAAATGTTTCAGAGCATATTTTTAGAAGTAAAACTCAGAGGAATTTAGAGCCATCGCCCTTGTGACTGTCCCCATGAAGTTTATTCTTCCAGCACTGGGTCCCTATGGGAGGTCTTTTGTGTTGCTTTTTTTTTTTTTTTTTCCACTTAAATAAAAACCACTCTGTAGTGTGTGCCTGGTTACAGAACTATGTCAAAGGAGAGTAGCAGCAGAGATAAAAATAGTTGCCTTAAACAGGCTTGTTCTTGTGCTAGGGACTGGCTGCTTCAACTCTTAACAATGGCCCTGGGGTTACTGGAGAGATGTGTGCTGGAAATCTTAGCTGCGTTTACTGGACACGGGGCACACTTTGCTATGCACGTGTTCCCTTGTTAAATGGCTGTTGTTTAAGATCAGATCCCTTGGGTGCAGGTTTTATTGCTAATATTGTGTCCTGGGTAGCTGCTGTGTAGCCTCTACAGTCTCAGCTTCTCTTTGTTCCTCTCTGTGAGCAATTCTTGTTAAATGCTTTCATGTATAACTTCAGTTTTGCTTTTGAGCCAAAACCAAGTTATTTGTGTAGAAGGTGGTGGAAGCTGATGTCTTAAGAGTGCTTATCACAAACCTTTTGAAATCTTTTTCCAGATATCTTTGGTTCGGATGCCCTATGCCTGCAAACTCCTCTTCCAAGAACTGATGTCTATGAGTATTGCACCTCGAATGATGAGCGTTTAGCTTTTAAAAGGGCTTTTGTCTAAATTGTGAGATGGAAGCACTCGGGTCTTGTTTCATTTTGTGTAGGTCGCATTGAAAATACAGTTTTACTCATCTGCTATGTGTGCTGTTCAGAAGTATGTTTATTTCCTGTAAATAGAATTAAAATTTGTAATCAAACTTGTGAGTCTCTTTATTTGTGTATCTGAAAGTGCGCAAGCAAACGGGTAATCAAAGAGTAAGGGAGTTAAGAGATTAGTGAGCTAGAAAAAGCCGGAAGTTGCTGCTTTCCAAAATACTAATTTAAAACTGTGCGTAAATAAAAGTCCTCACATCACAGCTCTGCACCATCATCTGTGGAAAAACAAAAACATGTTACACTCTGTACCGTTCCGAGGGGTAATACCACAAGGTGGGCAGTAGCACAGTGTCTGCATTTCCTGATGTCTGTGCTGAGACCTGACAACCCAGTCCTGACCCTCTTTTCCTTCTTTCCTTCCTTCCCTACTGCAGAACTACAGCAGAAGAGGGATGATAATAGATGGCATTTTTCTGTGCTGAGATCATCTGGACATGGGACAACACACTCCCTAACTGCCTAGTGTGTAGCTATGGAGCAGCCTGTTACATCTGCCAGTTTGTTGCATTAATGTTATCAATTTACTTTAAGTAGTTGTTGACCACCAGTTTATTGCTTAGCTACAGCATGCTTGCTTGAGAGCTTTCTACAGCTGAAAAGAAACAGCTGTAACATGGTGTGTGTATAAGAAAAACCATGAGGCAGTACACGCGGTACTACAACCTTGCAGTAGAGTTACTGTGAGAGGGGGAGAGAAGATCTGTTCTGGGGATGTGCTGCTCATGGCACAACTTGGTAAAACTCAGTTTTGTTCACATCCATAAACAAGATGTTTGAAAAGAAAGGGATTAGAGACTAACTAAAAACCTTTAGCAAGGTTCCTGCGTGTGATACTGGGATTTATTTTATGCTCTTATTTCGATGCCAGGTGTTGCTAATGTTCTAAAGGAAGTCTTTCAGCTATTCGGGGATATAAAGATACAGAAAGTAAGACAACAAATTTTGCAAAAAGCTACTGGGATTAAAGGTAAGAATTATGTCCAAAAGTGGGTTTGGGCAGCACAGTATTCTCTAGCTGGATGCTTGGTTCCAAGTGCCTCTGCCTGTAGCATGGTACCAGTTGCTGGTACCTCTGGATTGATTCTGAGCTCTCTGGATTGATTCTGAGACGCATGTGGCCACGGTACTAAGCCATCCTCTTTGCAGCTGGGATGAGGGCAGTTGGTTTGCTGGCAGCTTTGCACACAGTCTGGCAGAGAGGACGTGGCTTTGAAAACTGGCTGAGGGTTGAAGGGTAAAGGCCTCAGGTCTTGCCTAAAGGGCTGCAGTGGTATATTTGTCTCCTCCCCAGTGTGACGTTCCAGCATGCAGAGAGAATGTCAAGGACGGGGAAGTTTCCAGGAGGGGAATAATGAAGTGCAGGGACTTGGTAAGAATTTAAGTGCTTGAAATTCCCTGTCTCTCTTGGGGCTGGTTGAGCCTTGCTAGGAGAAATGGGCGGGTTTGGAAGCATCCAGAGAACACTTAAAGGATGACAGAAATTCAGGGCTGGAAAACTACTGGAAGTTGCTTTGTAGAAACCCCAAAAAGTGTTTTTAATTAGCTATCTTAATCTCCAGTACTTTCCAGCACTTGGGGGTTATTTAACAATCTCTTGAGAACTCGAGCAGCTTAGATTTGCTGGGAATGTTTTGCCAAACCCAGTAAGAGCTGTGTGTTAACTGATCTTTCTAGTATGCTTGCCTTTTTTCCCCTCTCTAGAAAGCATTAAACAGAGGTGGTCCTTCTCTATCAAATAACTGAGTTATTTGGGGATTATTAGGGGAAAAAAGCTGTTGAGTGTTCAGCCACACTACCTACCTTTGGTCAGGGCTATTTCCTGTAGAGTTTCCACAACGTGGATTTTTGCAGAAGCTGTTGCCTCTCCTTTGGCATTTGATGCATGACACTCATATTCTCCAGCATCCTCTTTGCTCAGAGGAGATATCTATGGGAAGAAACACACACACACACACCCCATCCCTTTGTAAGTATCTTGTGCACAGGTAGAGGTGTTTCTGTTTTAAGGTATCTTATGTAACGTGTTAATTGCTTGAGACATAATGAGATTAACAGTGCATGAGGTAGCAGCTAATCATGGGGACCACATGAACTGCATGATTTCTTCTGCCAGCTCTAAACAGTTTGGTTCAGATTGCAATGGCTCTCCAGTGAGTGAGACAAACACCCATTCCGGTGTATCAGCTTAACTTTTATCACCTCTGCTAGACCAGATTGTGTTACAACATCCCCTCATCTTTTATCATTTACTTAGTTTAGAGATGTGTGAGGGCACTGCATGCTTGGTAAGGGGAGTGAAGCAGGAAGAAAAACCCTTCCTACAACGTGCTGCATCCAGTTAGTCAGTTCAGCAAAATCATCAGCTCAGAGCGGGTCTCCTTCCCACTAATGGCAGCAGAAAAGTAATAACTTCATAAAGTATTTTATTGAAGTCTCGCTTTCTCTGATCATAGAATGCATGTTTCTACTGCAGCTAGACAGGTGAAAAACTGCAGTGGGTTAAGACTGGAGCCAGCAGCCACCCTTATCCTTTGTGTCCAATTCACACAGGTTGTTTTCCTCTACGTGCCCTGTCTGTTGCCTTGTCTTCTGTACTGCTCTCTGTTCATGAGTTGTTTGCAAACTGTGCTGAACTGTTCCTGCAGCTCTGTGCATACACAAAGTACTTACAAGCACCCAGCCAGTCACTTCATGTTTCTCAGGGCCCCCTCGGGTCTGGATAGCCAAGTTTTCCCGATCCCCTGGCAGAAGCTCCATCCTCTGGACACCATACTGTCCCCGAATTATCTAAATAGAAGGTCAGAAAGGTGTGAGAATATTGAACTATTAGGACCATACCTGCATGCAGACAGGAGATCAACACTATTTTTACGTGAATGTATTTTGTGCAGTAGCAGTGTTTGTTTTTTTTTTCTAGTGTCAGCATTCTACCTTCTCCGGGGACTGCAGCCCTACTACCCTAAGGTCTCAGAGTCTGCATTGGGTTTGTCCTCCCCTTGTCTCGGCAGGAATGCATGGAGCAGCACAGCTTTCTGGTGCGGATGGTGCTGGATGGTGGGGTATGCAAACATGTCCTGTGCTGTCCTGGTCTCACAGAACCCATATGTCTGTTCCAAAAGGTGTGGTTAGTCCATCAAAGGACTAGTGAGCAGGATTTGGCTGCCTGCAGCTGCTGGTAGCCATACATCAATCCAGGTTATCAGGCTGGAGCTGTCTTCTGGCTTAGGACTTGGGGTACAGCAGGAGCTGACTGTTGTCCTTGTTTGGACAAGCCCTGTGGGCTTTTGCTGCAGTAAACCAGGCAGTCCCTCCTGATGAGAGAGCGGCAGTGCAGCTGTTCCCCAGTGCTGTGTCTGGGCCCAGAGCATAGCATGGGACAAGTGGTGCTCAGCCCTTGTTACCACCAGATCAAGCAGTTTGTCAGCCATGAGGAAGAGGCATGTAAAGTACAGCAGCACCGGCAGTCAGTGTAAACACAGCATCTGCTTGTAAACAAGCAAAAAATGTTGCCTGGGTCAACATACCTATCCTTTATGCTCACCCAACAGAGTTGGGCCAATCTAGTGTGGTTTTTTTTTCTCCGTAGCATTCTTAATCTAGTATTGTTTCAGCTTAATATTAAGATGTCTTCCAAGCATCCACAAACTTGTGGCATCTGAAGAGGCTACTGGGGCCATGCAGCAGCTCTCAGCCCTATGGCTGGGATCCTCTCTGCCCTAAGCCAGGTGTTACCAGCACGGTGCCAAAATCAGTACGCTACCAGAGATAACTGCCCCATGCCATTCCTGTGCCTGACGTGGGAGATCTGTGTCCAGCCACCTCAGAATCCTTGCTGCCAGCAGTGTGACAGTAGGTCAAAGGACACTCCCTGCATGCTCTGAAAACCAGGCGCTACCAAGAGAAACACAAGTCCTGTTCTGCCTTGGCATCAACAAGAGTTTAGAACAAGATTAAGCAAAGCCAGATGTTTGGGGCTGGACACAACTGCACAGAGTGGGAGAACTCGTCAAAGATGTGTGTTTCTAAGGAGGGATCCGCTATGGCCTTTATGCTTACTAGGCACTTCCAGCTCAGGTTTGCTGTGTCCCAGAAGCTTCTAGCAGGGCCTTACCTTGTTCCAGATGAGGACAGGGGTTGGGATGCCCATGACTTCACAGCTCAGGTAGATCTGTGCTCCTGTGACATTCCAGATGTCCTTAGGAGGGGTCACAATGGAGGGTCCTGCAAAAAGGGAGAAATGCTTTTAAGTACTGAGTGATTGCAAGCTTGTAACCCTTGCTTGCCTTTTAAGTGAGGGCGGTCGCTTCTGATGGGTTCTGAGGATAAGGTGAAGGTGGAGCCCTGCTCGGAGCAAAGTTTGCTGGACTGATCCCACATCACAGCACTTCCCTCTCCAAAGCTACACACACATCAGCCTTAAACTGTTCACTGATGGACACTTGTCCCAGAAAAACAACTCAGGTATTGAGCAGTTCAGTTGATCAGGCCATCTACTTGCAAAACTGAGGTTAGAGGTAGGACAGTGTTTGTATTCTGTTCTCTTAAGAACTAAGCAGGGCATTATGAACTGCTGCCTTTGCTCGCCATGTGGCCACCAAGTCCATTGTTGACACTTAGCTGGCATGGAGGAAAGGACCCCCTGGAAGAGACAGGGTGGGTCCCAATCGCTCTCCCATGCCACAGGAGAGCTTGGCCAGCATCCTTCTTCCCAGCACGATTCTACTCTGCAGCAAAGCCTATGGGAGCTGGCTAGCAGAACTCAGTGTCACGATGCTCCTGTTTTACTCGCATGCAACATCCAGCCAAGGGAGGCTGGCTGGCTGGTGCCAGAGCTCTCCTTGGAGGGGGGTGGCCCAGGAAGGGTCCAGGTGAATGCAGAGCTCCGTTTCCTCCAAAGAGCTCCAGTACTTGGTTAAACAGGAGTTGTTTCCAAAGCCAGATGGGAACACAGCTGTTTTGCAGATCTGGCTGGAGATGTTTACCCCTCGGGCTGGGAAATGCTGGAGACGTAACCCCTATCCCAGGAAGGGAAGAATGACCTTTTCTGTTCAGTCCCTCTTTAGTGGGGCTGTTCTGCAAAATGCAGCTATTAATTCCCCACAATAGGAAGTGCAAACCAAAGAAGCACATCGTGTCTATTTCCACTTATTGATATCTTGAAGAACACAGCAGATTTTCCCCTTTTACTCTGAAGATGCAAGCAGTAACAGGAAAAGGAATCTCCCATTTGGCTCCGCCAGAAGGCGGCATTTCCTGTGTGAATAAGTACTTGGGAGCCAGCCTGACTGAAGCCCCTTGGTTATGTCAGCTCCCAGACCATAGCTCATTCCCAGCCCCATCAAAGAGGGACAGATCTGAGTCCTGGATGCTCCTTCTGGGTTCCTGAACACTGCACTCTGCCTGGCCACCTTCTTGCAGGCAGTGGGGAGCAGGTTTCAGGTTCATCTCACTGTGCAACACCTTCCAGCAGAAAGTTGGTGTCTTTTTTCCTCCTTGGGATCTGAAAGCAAATTCACACTGCTATCACCAGGTAGGGGACATCTGCAATCCCTCTGTCTTAGCACAAGGGATGCTGAGGTGGCTCCCCACTCCTGAGCAGCTGGTGAGATCCCAGAGAAGTGTTTGCGCTTCTCTTCTGAGACTTTTCTCTCTAGGAATGACTGTACACAGCCTGACGGTGGGAAGCTGCTAAGGGACCAGAGGTGTCCAAATTCTCAGTTAAGAGATATCCCAGTTCTGTTTTTAACAGAAGGCAGCTGTGTAGAAGCAGGGAATTTTTGTGTGTAGCCCCAAGAGATGGTTAAAACCACACCTAATGATCAGTAGGGCTGGTTTCCTGGCAGACATCACAACCCAGGAGCTCCTCGTCTGCACAGAACTGATTCTCTCTGCTGAGAAAAGCATTTCAGCAGCATTTCATTACATTGCTTACCCTGTTCTTGTGTTGCTGCCTGGATGGATTCTTGTGCACTGGCCAGGAAAGGGGTGTGTGTTGGAGCCACAGCACCCTTTCCTGTATGGAAGAGTGCTGGAGCTATGCTTGCTGCAGGTGGCCCAGAGCAGGTCTGTACCTCCAGGCACTACTCAGCTCTACATGCTCAGCAACGCCCTGCTGGAGATTGTTCCTCCAAGTACCACTGTAGGGTGGGTGACCCATGGGGGCTGGCACCCCCAGTGCACCCGTCCTGAGCACTGCCTGACCGCTGCTTGTTCTTTTCGGTTCTTTTTGTGGTGTCCCTTGAGCAATAGGGCACTTGGCAGCTCCAGTGGGATCCTGATGCCACCAGGCTTAGCTCATCCCATGCTCTGCAAGAACCTTCAGCTGATGTGTGCCCAGCATACTCTGCTACTGCCACTGCCTTCCACTCCAGCCATGCAAAACCCTCCATGTCCTTCCTAGGGCAGAGATGTCCCCAAGAGGCAAGGCTTGTTTGCCCCTGTTGACACCATACTCTTTCTTACTGGATGCTGGTGTTCTCCATGAGGCAGAAGAAACGCAGTTGCCCCAACATGACCACTGCAGAAAAGGAGAGATTATGATTCTTATGTTAAAAGCCAGGTGGATTTTAAGGCACCGTTACGCTCTTACAGGACTTGGTTCAATTCTTCCCTGGTTGAGAACTGACAGCATTCAGCACAGCACTAAATTCACTGCCTGTAACATCTCAGTCTTGGCTGCCACTGAGCTTCCCCTTGTATCAAGGGCCCAGACACCCACTGCCCCTGGACATTTGCTTGCCTTGCCAGGTGCAGGTCACACCAGGATTATTCTGCAGAAACTGCTGGCAGGGGAAAAGCATGAGGAAATTTCTACCCACCTACTGGGCAAGGAAAAATTGTTTATCTTCTCTGGAAAGGGGAATTGCCTGCACAGCTTCACAGCAAAGCTCCGGCTGGCTTGGCACAGCAGCTATAGCACAGCGAGAGCCTAGCCATAATGAAGCAACCCAGAGCTCGGGATGTACATCCTGATCCAAACAGGAGGAATGTGAGAGCTGGAGGGAACTGGGAGTATTCACAGGCCTCCGCCTCCATCCGGCACAGTCC
The DNA here is from genome assembly GCA_013398155.1 of Pedionomus torquatus. Classification (NCBI taxonomy): domain Eukaryota; kingdom Metazoa; phylum Chordata; class Aves; order Charadriiformes; family Pedionomidae; genus Pedionomus; species Pedionomus torquatus. Next base: position 81,175 of record VZRU01008669.1, read on the forward strand.
TGAGGCCAGGAGGAAATACACATCCCGAAAGATGCAAGTGTCATGGGAAGAGTCAGTGTGGTCTCTTGGGATATTTGACTTAAGTCCAGACAGGCAAAACTCTAGAGCCGGGCTTCTTCCACCACTAAAAATAAATGAGAAAGGCCAAGAAGTCAGCAGATTTGAAGTCAAATCACATCGGTAGCTAGACTCCCACCACAGCCAGCTGACACCCAGGTGCGTGGCAGCCACCCTGCTTACTGCCTGTGCTGGTCCCACTCACACTCTCTCCCACGGTCCCCCAAAGCAACCGGAGCAATACAAGAGACATGGTGACCCAGCAAAACAGGAGAGGCAAGGGATGTCTGAGCCTTCTGGGGACTTCAGAGTATGTGAGAATCTTCTCTCCTGCAAGTCACCCCTCTTGCTTTAGGGGTCCCTGTGAAGGGAGCGAGGCCACCATGTGCTCAGCAGGACTGGAAACAAGCCCATGTTGTACAGAGCAGATGGCTTGATTCCTGTCAGCAAAAAGCCCTCTGGTCCTCGTCCTGCAGCCTGCATCTGAGAGGCCTTGCTGCTCTACTTGCAGCCCACAACAGGGAAAGTTTCTCCATCTAATTCCTTTGGGCTGGGGACTTGGGGGTTGCACCTGCTGATGAAAGCGGTCACCAGGATCAGAGCCCCCAGCTATCAATGTGGCTGATGGTCTCTGCTCCCCACCAAATACTGAGCCAGGGGTGCTGTGGGTGTACAGGATGCTCCCTGCCAGTACTCATTCTGACTGCATAGGAGCTCCTTGGCCAAGAGGACATCACAGGCTGTTGATGGAGATCAGCTGCTCTCCAAAGGCACTTCAGGCATTTCCTCCCTGCTCTGCCCATTGTTCCTCAGACAAATGGCTCTCCCTGGTCCAGGAAGGGGCTTATTTACAGAGCCAGCAAACTCATTCACCCCAGAGAGGAGCCTGAAAGCACAGGGATTGCTTTTTCTGCAGATCACAGGGAGCTGACAGCCTGCGTTATGTCAAAAGCAGCAGCCGGAGAGGAGTTCCCCATTGCTGTTATTGCAGTCGCTTTGCTGCCGCAGCAGCAGAACCTGTGACTTTCTCTATGCGGCCATCCAGCATTTGGCATTTGGTCCCAACAGCCTTCCCACCCCGGGCACCTCTCCCCTGCCCAGCCACAACAAGAGATCTGGCATCTCCCAGTCCACCCACCTGCCCCTCGCTGGTACCAGGATGGTCTATATCACAGCTCAGGTCCTCAGTGATCTTCATTTGGCGTCCACACACACACACAAATAAATCACACCCCAGCAAGGAGAACAATAACTCTTTTGCAAATATTAAGAGGGCTATGGGTATATCAGTAAAGGCAGAAATAAGCCTGATGTTAAGTGCTGTGGAGTGTGCCCTGGTACTTGGCTGTGCATGGGCAGTCCCAACTATGCACACGAGGCTGTGTATCCCATGCTGAAGCTCATGTGGTTTCCAGCCAGCCCTCCTGAGCCCTGCATCACCATGCCATAGCCCTGGCTGAAACACTGACTGGGAACGCTCCCCATGAGACAACAAATGAAAGCAAAAGCTAGACATTGTTCACCCTCACAAGCGCTTGCAAGTCTGAAAATAGATCGACTCCAGTCTCCTAAATTGCTGGGAAAGTATTTTCCCTTCAAAATGACTTTATATGGAGAAGGGGAAGACTTCCGTAATAGCATCCACTCATTCTAGCTGGCATGGCCTCAGCTGCTCCCTCCCAGGTCAGTGCTCGGCGAAGGCAGCAGCAGACAGGAAAAGGAAGCAGCTTCTGGCCTTCCCCACTCCCAAAGCTGCTGGCTGCTTTCTGGCAGATTTACAAGCCTCCTTTTTTAGAAAATGTTTCTCCACCTTCTTTAACCTGCCCCTGAAGAGATTAAAGAGTTACCGAAAGAGGCTCTGAGACATCCAGAACAAGGGAAATAACAGATGCTAAGCCTGTTCGGATGCCTCCTCTCAGAATTCAGCAACTCAGTAACCCTGGGAAAGGCTGCAAATGCAAACACAGTTTTGCCCCAGGTCCTGAAGACTCAAGACTGAGTCAGCAACAGTGTGAGGCTGGGCCTGGGGCCACTATATATCTGCCACGGGTCTGCTCCTGCTTCCCACCCCGCTGCAGAGCAGGTAAGTGCAGCTGGAAATCCCACTCCTGCTGTTTTACCACAGTTTGGGAATGCTGCCTTCAGAGACCTTGTGCATGACCTTTATATGGCTACTTATTGGTCCTTGTGGGGTTTAAATACGGGCTGGAAGGGAAGATAGGGCAGCACTGCAATGAACAAAATGCCAAGCCCTTTCTCTCTCTGCTGCATCCAATGGTGTTCACAACACAATCCCAATCTCAGATCTGGGGTAACAGGGAGACCAACATGGCTGAGGACATTCTGAAGCTGAGCTGCAAGTTTATGATCATGCTTGCCCCTAGAAACAGCCAAACAGGGTCAAGCCAAGTACTCTGAGTGGAGATGACACTGTTTGTGCAAGCGGACTGCCACAACCCAACCTCTCTCCTGCCTTTTCCCCCAGTCCTACTGTTTTTTTACACCTCTCCTTTCTTTTACCAGCCTCTGAAACATGCTGTCCCTGAGACCAAACAGGCAGTAGCTTTCTGTAAACATGCTTGCTGCTTCCCAGCTGTATCTGGATGTGCATTTGGCCTTTTTTGTCCCAGACAAGCTCTGTCAAGAAACTCGATAGAGGCTGCCACCTCCGCTCTTCTCTTTGTGTGACCTTGGCTCAGTTTTACTAAGAAAACCATCATTATGGCACAAGGAGGACCATGAATTAAAGCCTGGAAAGAATGTGAAAAGCTTGCAGTGGGTGCCACAGAAACAAGGTATGCCAGCATTTATGCATGGAAAAGCAAGTACGGCTTTCAAAAGTCCAACCTGATTAGACATGTTATGTGGTAATCTCCTATTTAGTATGAACCTCAATCAACCTCAGCCCAACAAAGGATTAAACACATTTTTTTAAAAGCAGCATGCCTTTCCAGCAACAGAAAAAACAAACACAGGGAGGAATTTGCTGATCTGTAATCATTCCTTCCTAGTGATTTTTAATATGCTCTGATGATTGAGAATGAAGATGCAGGTGAAATATGGGATCCTCTTGGGTAGTGGAGGTGTTTGCATGGTCCCTGGCACACTGGTGCTCTCCAAGACTCTGAGCTACCAAGTAATGTATTAAACAGCTTCCCTAATAAGATTTTAGCACAGTAACCATAAAAACTCAAGCTCCAATGAACCAAAACCGTCTCACATAACTAAATGTTTTTTAAGGAGGAATTCATGGCCTATCCTAACACAGTGGAAAATCCCAAAGTTACAAATGAATTTTTAAAATACCAGCATAAAGCTTCAGCCCCAGAACCTCTGTCTCAAAATCCCAGTGAACTGTGTACCAGAAAACCAAGCTCCACACAGAATCACATCCCCACACCACGCTCTATCAGAAAGGACCTCATGGTACAAAACAAAAGGTGCAACCCCAGCATGTGCCTTTAAAGTTCTGCTTTGCCACAGACTTTCTGGACACAGCACAAAAACGCTGACGAGATCCACCCGCAAACACCTCACTTCCTTTGCGGTGGGAGAAAGCGGGTAGCAGGCTAGTGCTGCAAGACCCCCACTCCCAGCCAATGCAGAAACCCAAACCAGCTTCCCAGAAGAATGAGGGAATTCAAGTCATTTCCAACCACAGATGACATAGAGAGATTTAGACAAGTTTTTGCTTTCTCCAGCAAAGAAGAAAGCACTCATAAAATGCAGACATTCTTTCAGGTCCCTTAAAATCCGGGAAAGGAAGAACAGGAGGAAAGAACTGAAGCAACCTAACCCACCTGTAAATGAAAAAGCACAAATCCAGAAGAGTTTTTTGCAAAATGTGATCAAATATTAACTATGTTCTCTGGTGTCTAAAACAGTTGGGAGCCTTTGAATTTAAGGCAGCTGTATCAGGAGAAGATGAGCCAACGCCAGTGATAACAGCAGTCTGCCATCTCCCACAAAGTTTTCCCCCAACCCCTTGTTCCTCATCTACTCTGACAGTGAATTAAAAAAGCCCAACCAAACTACCCTCAAAACAAAAATATTTCTGGCAAAGCCTCAAAAGCTGAATTTGGATGAAACGAGCCAACAGATGTGATTTGTGTTTCTTCTTGACAAGACCTGTGGGAAAATTGACCTGCGGGAACCTGAAGCTTCTTCATTTGCAGCACAGATGTACCTTTATGGGACACTGAGGCACCAGCAAAGCAAGAACCACTGCTGAGGTAAAGTGGAAGGAATGCGGGGGTGGCCCCTGGGGCCATCAGTCTCCACAAGAGCCTGGCAGCCACGATCCTACATCCATCAGCCTAGTTTCTCTCCTGGTCCTGCTGTGCATAAGCTCTGCCGCCTGCAGGATGGATCCTGCAAGGTGCTGAGCCCTCATCACCAAAAGGCAAGCCCTGCATGTCCCAAATGCTGGGAAAACACTTTCATGGAGCCACGGAGATTTAAGCCACATTCAGATCAATAGAAATAAAGCAGGCCACTTGGCGAGCCAGCACATCTACCCTTCACCCAGAGAAGCCCTGAGTTTCTACCTCTGGAAAGTCTTTGTAGGTAGGTAGAAAGCAGCACCGGCTCCCTGAAGAGTGAAACATTGTCCTCTGCCATGTGTCAAGAGCTGCTTTATGGGGGGCATGTCCAGGCAAGAACAAGCACTCCAACCCTGATGGGATAAGTATCAGGGACTTCAAACCATAAGGTCTTTGGGCTGTAATGAGGCAACTTCAGCAGTGTCTCCAGCAATCACAACATGTCCCTCAAAGCAGGTATTTGCTGATAGCTAATGATAAGAGAGACTTAGGGGTATTTGTCCCTTCTTGCACGGGTTAGGCAACAAGCCCATGCCTGGTATTTTTCAGCTCAGAGAGTTCATCATGCCAAAAATCCTTCCAGCTTTTTGATGGGGGTTGGTGCTTTGAGGATGTATTTCTGCCTGGCTTGAGCTAAGCCACGCAACCCTAATTCTTTATGCCAGTTGGCTTTGCATGTCAGTAGGTGCCATGGTCCTCCTGTCCCAGGTCCTACCTATCAGGCTGTAAACAGCCTCAGCACGTACATTGCAAAATTGATTTCAGTTTAAATTACTGAAGACACTAACTCCTCAAGAGGCTCTTCTGAACTTCTGTGCACAGCTGTGTGATGGCAGCAGCCAAGAGCAGCGCTCTGGCTATTATGGTACCCTCTCCTCCTGCCAAGGGGACCACTGGAGGTGGCACCTCTGGCCACCTGTACCAGTCCTGCCATCAGGCTCCTGCTTTGTGTCTGGGCCTGCCCAGCTTCCAAAAGCTGGCAGCAGGCCTAAGCATAGCTATCTGTATTCGTAGGGAGAGAGTAAAGGGCCAGCCCATTTAAAGCCAATGCTGGAACGCAGCCGGAAAACTTCACAGCATCCATCACCCACACAGCCTCGACACTCGGCCCTGGGATTAGCTACAAAAGAGGTTGCTGGGCTCAAGGGTAGAGATGGGATGCAGATAGTGGCTCCCTGGCAGGGAGCCTGGCAAAAATCCAGGCTAGCTGCGAGCATAAGTGTGAGGGTACAGCACAAGCTCAGCCCGGAGGGAGCACCATGGCATCGCTGCCAGCACCACCAGCAGCCCTGCAACCTCAAGGAGCTGGGAATCAAGGAGGATGCCTTTTTCCAGCCATTCCCAATGGTCCAGCCCACATGCAACCCACTCCAGGAAGGACTGACTGGATCTCTACACCTGCCAAGTGCAGGTATAGCAAAGATTATCCTTTCAAAATCTCCTCAACTGTGTTTTCTTTTGCCCTCCAGCAGGAAGTTTTGACTTCAACAGAAATACTTTTTTTTCTGCAGGGCTTCACCATTTTTGTACAAAGAGCACAGGCATGAGATTCAAGAGGTCTGGGAAACATGCAGCAGAAGAATCCTGAGGACAAGTCAAGGTGAATTATGTAGGGTCAAGAACTGGCTCCTTCCTTTTGCTACTGAACAACAAAGAAACATACAAGTTGTTCCCAGTTGGTACATAATATCTCCCAGTAAGCAAAAACTGTCAAAACATCTATTTACTGAACTTTTATCCTCTTGGAAATGTATCTATGATGGAAAGTGACGTGTGTCTCAAGGACCATTTTGCATGTTAAGCCTTATGTAGCAGAATGTTTTTCTTCCAGGCAGCTTTACTCATGCCCACACGGTGTTGCCTATGACAAACCAGAAGGACTGTCCCTGCCAGCAGGTATACTGCCTTCAGACCCTTTGAATAGCTGATACATACAGGACAGAGGGAGCTAAGACAAGGGAGAGGGTATGAAATGCAACCCCAGTTAACTAAGGAATTCTAACTGCCCAAGTCTTTTAATTGGTTGTGGCCTATCCCTGGGTCTCAAGCACATGTTTCAGGGCAGAAGAAGAGGAGGTAGCTGCAGTAAGACCCATTCCCACCTTGCCTGGGAGGTGAGGTTTGAGCAGGAATCAAGAAAGGGATAAATGGGTAGTGTTTGCCCCAATTGCATCTGTTTGTCTCCTGTCTCCTGTCCTGCCATTCCCAGCACACTATAGTGCTGGGGTGGGTGAGAAGGAGCATCTACCAAGAAGCCGTTCCCAGGCGTGTTCCCTTCTTCCACTGGATACCCCATCTCCAGCTGCCACTCTTCCTGCCAATGACAGCAAAGGCCAACAGCAGCCACATCTCTGCATTTCCTCCTCCCAAGGACCAGCTTTCAAATAGGATGTGCAAAACAAGCCCTCCCTCTCCAGCTCCACTTGAAAAAAAAAAAAAAAAAGAGCACTCAAACAAGGTCAGGATCCACTGATGCACACATGTCTTTCTGGATCTCTTCTCAGACTTGAAAGGCTGCTCACTCTTAAACCCAAAGGACACAATCCTGATAGTCCAGCGAGTGCATGCAGATACCTCAGAGCCCATCTGCCAGGAGCAGGAAGCCCAAGTGCCCTGTTCCCTGAGGACTTCTTTCTGTGCAAAAGCTGTCACATGAATGACTGATGCAGGCAGGATCCTGCCTGTTTGTGGTCTCCCTGCATAGGATCCCACCCTAGACAGAGCTTTAGGGAGATCACGTCTGTTTGTGGTGAGAAATGGCAGAAGCCAAAACTTCCACTCTTTCATAGCATTTAGACTCTTTTAATAACCTGCAAAAGTGCTGCCTCCTATCTTGAAAGATCCTGAAAGAGGTTTTGCCCTGGCAGGGCTGATGGGATGGGTGTCCATTCCTGCCATTCTTTCAAAATCCATGTACAGATTACACCTTCCCTCCCTACCCAACAGTCTTAACTGCCAGGAGACCCTGAGGACTACAGAAATACTTCCTGATGTCTGCCACATGTGGGGGGGGGCTGAATCCTGGGCTCAGCTGCAAGCCACAGAGTGATGCGTATCACCAGAAGATCCACAGCACAAGGTTCACACAGACAGCAAGTATCTCAGAAGAGTCAGTGTGACACCACTGCTGAGCGGCCCACGTCCCTCCAGCTCCCTTCCCTGAGACACTGGGTCAGAGCTCTCCCAGCAGCAGGAGCCAAAAGAAGAGAGGCTTCCCAAAAGGACAGAGGAGGGGACATTTGGTCAGCTGCTCAGCACCACATGCTCCAGCAAAATTCTTAAACACAGGTAACAGCCTGCAAAGGTGTCTTACCACACATCTATACACCCAAAAGGACCTCTCCAAGGAAGGGATGTAGTTTGTGCATGGAGTGGCCATCCCACACTGTGACTCTCTTTAGAGAAGCTGCCACTGTGATGGCCAGAGGATGGAGAAAGTCTCATGAGAGCTGTTCGAGGCTGATGGGTCAGTGGCCTCCTACCATCCTGCCTAGTGGCTTGTGTTTGCATTGACCTCATCAAACTCTTTCTCCATAGTCTGGGTCAAAGAAAGCCCCACCAGCATACAGTCTGGGGCAGACACAGGGAAGCGCAGCAAAGATTTGGGGCAGTAATGTACAATATGAGTATCGATACCCGTTTTGCTGTGAACTCCCAGGTGACTTTGGGCAAGAAAGTGACTTGAAGCCTGACCTCAGACATCTTTCAAACACATCTGCTCACTTGGCCTGGGCTGGCGGGGTCAAGAAGCAGCACACGTTTGCAGGACTGCTGACTGTCTCCTGAGTCCTCTGGGCAGGAAAGGCTCCTTCCAAATGCAAGACAGAGGCCCAGACAGAGACTGTTCTTGTCTCATCTCACATTAGCCAGAAGGCTGAAGGTCTTTCCCTCCAGGAGTTAACAGTGTACAATGTTTCTGACTAATATATAAGCGTTTTGCAAAAGGTTTGTGAAAAGCTATGCAGGGTGTTTAACGGGCAACATCAAAGTGCATAACCCAACCCTTACCCAGCCTTTCAGGCTTTCTTTGGGAGTTTCAGAAACATTTTTTTGCAACGCATACTTGGCTTTAGTTATGGGAAGAAAGAGGAGGAGGTGGAGGTTCTGACCCTACACATACTGTGTTTATGAAAATACTCCTCCACCAAAACAGCGTTGGCGCTGCAATACTGTCCTTGAGACATTCAGTAAAAGGCTTGCGTGCTATCTCCCACCCCTCCCTCCCTCACAGCAAAATCCACTCCCAGAAGCCAGGATTTCTCATAGAGGTTTGCAGCAGAACAGTTTCTTCCTTGAGCACCCTCCCTAAGCAGAAGTTTGGGAAGAACTGAGCTCCTGGTTAGAAATGCTGCAAGTGCAAACTGCTATGTGCAGCTCACAGGAAAGGCCTTGCTTGTTTTTTCATTTCAAACCAAAGCAAGCCAGTGAATGTTGGCTCTGAATGTCTTTCACATCCATTTAATCATTTCCTTTTCTCACTGTTGGTACTCTTCCTCTGCCAAACCCTCCCCTGGACAGCTCAAACGTTTTGTCCCCTGTCACAGCATCCCGAATTGTAATGAAAAGGCGGGCACAGCTGGAAGCCAAGATAGAGCGGTTGAGTTTCTCTGCATTTCTGGGGCTGGTCTAAAGCCTTACTCCAAGTTTAGGCAGCATCCCCCGCCGGGGACGCTCAGCTCCATTTAAGGCGGTTTTGAAACCCTCCCGACTTCACAAATACACATCCCGATGGGACAGATAGAGTACGAGACACACTTGGGACCCGCTTTTCCACCGTGAGGTCGGACGGCACAGCCGGACACCTCCCGCC
>VZRU01008671.1:1906-18012 GCA_013398155.1 Pedionomus torquatus
CATGGAGGGTGGCAGGAGGGTGGCATGGAGGGTGGCATGGAGGGTGACACGGAGGTGACAGAGGGCTGGCATGGAGGGTGGCATAGTGGGTAAATAAGGCCTCTTGATGGTGGCAGGAGGGTGGCATGGAGGTGACAGGGGGGTGGCATAGAGGGCAAACAGGGCCTCTTAGGAGTGGCACAGAGGTGACACACAGGGAATGTGGGGNGGATCTGGGAGCGAGACCTGCAGCCCTGGGCGGCTGGCACCTGCCCTGAACGGTCCCCACATCCCTGTGTCCCCGCGTCGTCCCCCCTGGCAGGCTGGCAGTCGCTGACTTCGGGTGCTGCTGTCCCCGAGGTCCACCGTGCCCCATCCCTCCATCCTCCTCATGACCCGACCCCAACTGCTGATTTATGAACTGCCAAAAAAGCCTCCAAAGCATCCCATAAACCAGTCCTCCCACTCCCACCAGAAAGGAGATCGCTTCCGATGGAAATATCCCCAAATCCTGAACCCCTCCAAGGGCAGGAGCATCCTCCTGGCTCTAGTGCCCTGGCACACCCTTGGGACCAACCTCCTTTGTCACCGAGCGGCTGAGGCCGGGCTGTTTGCTCCGCTGCGTGCCCAGGGGGTACCCGTGGTCTGGCACAGGCGGTAAATCCCTGGCTTTTATTTCTCTGCTCTGTCCATCGCTTCCCAGGGGCGAGAGGAGGGAAAAAGAGCTTTTCCTCATAAATTCCAGGGAGAAAGCAAAGTAGAGATGGAGAAAGAGAGGGAAGCCTCGACGATTTACGGCCAACATGAGGTGCAGCAGGAGACCTGGCAGCTCAGGCGGTGCTTTTCACCATCCAAATTCTGCCTTAAAATCCCTCTCCCTCTTCCTTCCCACCAACCGTGGGGGTTTGGCTCGGGCAGCTCCCCAGACCAGCTCCCAAAGGCTCTGGGGTGCAGCCTCAGGGACACCCCCTTCCACCCACTCCTGCAGAGCCAGACCCGGGGTAACGAGTCCGTGCGGCGCTGGGGAGGCTGCAGGGTGCACCTGTGGCTGTAGGAAACGAACAATTAGGCATAAAAATGCTTTAGGAGAGACCCTGCCCCATCGGCATAAATTAATTGGGTCCTAATTTGGGGCAGACAAGCCTCCACAGGCACTGGCAGCGCCTTTTCCAGCTCTCCAGAGACGTAGGGACCGAGCAGCCACCGCTGTGCTCCTCTGGGGCCAGGACACAGGATGCTTTAATTGGAAAAATGGCTTTTTTTGTGCGTCTCAGGGGAGGTTGAGCTGTTCTGGGGATGCAGCACAGCAGCATCTCATCCTCGCTGGTCCCCGTGGACCCCTTATCCTCACAGCTACCCCATCCTGCCCCACAGGGAGAAGCTGGTGGCTCCAAAACCACCGGGAGCAGAGCACCAAGGCCAAAATTGCCACAGCGGTGGGTGCCTGTGACCCAGGAGGGACAACTGAGGCACGGGGTGATCAGAGGAGAGTGGTGCCAATTCACCAGGCGAGCAGACGCCCGCAGGTCGCTCCCAAGCCCTCGGTGCAGCAGCCTCACCATTCCAGCAGGCACCGGTCCCGGTTCTGCAGCTGCCCCAAACACCTCCTCCGCTTTGCTTGCCCCACGGCACAGGGCAGGAGACACACACCACTGCGCTTAAGAACAGGGGCATGTTTTTCTCTCCGTCGCGTTCAGGGCTACAGGGACACTGTTTTATTGCAGCTTAAGGATGCGCCGGTTCGGTGCGGCTTCGGTCCCAGGGCTTTGTGTAACACCGGCTACCGCAGGCTCGTTTCCAGCACATAAAGAAGGAAAAAAAGTCAAATAGCTCTGCTTTTTCTCTTTCTAGTTTACTTTAAGTCAGCAGAGCAAACAGCAGCCCTGCCACCCGAGTGCCCAGAAGGGGCGATCCTGCCTGACCATGGGAAGAGCCACACGGGATGCTCCGCGCTGGACCACGCAGCCCAGCTCCAGTCCCCATCTCCATTTACACCGAGGAAGCTCCTGCCTCAGATTCATTTTACCTGGTGAAATCTGAGCGTTTCCAGATGCTGCATCAGCCTTGTCAGCAGCAGCGCATGATGAGAGGGTGCCCGCAGCCGAGCCGGAGCCCTTTGTGTTGACCCATGGGCGCAGACAAAAGATTTTCACAGGCGCTTCTTTCAGCTGCACATTCAGGCATCGCTTTATTGCAGGTTTACGGACAGAGCTTTGGATCCAAGAAATAAAATCCAAAGGGCACTTCACAATTCATCGGCTCCAGCATTTTAATGTTAAAAAAAGCTACACCCAGCTCCAGCATGCTCAGTTGAAGGACATCTTTGTAGGGCATGGAGCAGAACCAGACTTTAAGTACCCAACTCCCTTTTCTCCTAAGTGACCCAGAGGAGAAGCACTCTGGGCTTAATCCTCTGGTGAATAGATCCAGGGTGGAGGAAGAGGCTTTTCCTCCTGGAGAGAAGATCTTCCCTTCAGATTAAGTTTACCTGTCCCATCAGCTCCCACCACATCTGAGGAAGTAAAGCCCTGAACTCACCCAGGGGTTTGTTGTTTTTTGTTTTGTTTTGGAGAGTCAAATGCCCACACCACAGCAGAGGAGGAAGCTGCCACCCCCATCCTGCATGAAGCAAAGCCCTTGAGATAGATTCAAGCCCTGTGGACTGAAGGACTAGCAGAACCTTCCCCAACCCATCATCAGCACATCATGTTTGTATGATGCATCCATCATACATAGAGCAACCTGGTCTGGTGGGAGATGTCCCTGCCCATGGCAGGGGGAGTGGAACTCTATTTTTAAGGTCCATTCCAACTCTAACCATTCTATGATCCATGAGCAGATCATTCCATAAGGCTCCAGGGTTGGACACAGGGCACCAGAGCTTGCTGTGAGCTGGACCCAAGAACCACATCAACTCCCATCCTCACCTCTGCTCTCAGCCTGCAGCTGGAAACCAAAGCTGGAGGGCTTGGGGAGAGGGAGGAGGACTCTCAGGAAAGGGCAGTGACACACAGTGGAAACCTGAAATACAAGTCCTCAATATTAAAGGGGCAGATCAATGGGCTCCAGGTGTGGATAGCATCTGGGAAACTGCAGTGGGAAGGGAATTAGCTCCCACAGCAATAACTGCCTCCGACACAGCCTTGCTGCAAAAGGACCAGATCCTGGTAGTTACATAGACAGGGGGTGCCAGTGACCCACCTCCCTCTGGTCCATTGCCTTCCCTGTGAGAAGCATCTCCTCTCCCAGGGAGCTGTATTCACTCACACAAGGGTAGGACACCTCTTAAACAGCTTTTCAGAGCTGTTTCAGCCACTCCAGGCCAAGCCTGGAAGTTCCAGCACTTACCCCAAGAGCCAGATGGATTGGGTGGAAGACCCTGCTCTCCAGCAGCTTAGCACAGCTCCCAGGGAGTTCCTGACAGCTTTTTCTACCCCCAAAAGTGCCCAGAAACTCAAATACATTTCCACAGGGCCTTAGCACAGGCTTTTTCTCAGTGTCCATTTGCAACAGCAGCTATGAGGAAAAAAAAAAATCTCAGAGGCAAGAAGTACAAAGGCAGAAGTGCAATTTATTGATAAGTTTCAAAAGTAAAAAGACTCCGTGTTTTTGCTCCTCTTGGTCTGAGCACCTGAGTTCTAGCAGAACACCTTCACCTGCCAGCTCAGAGCTTCAGCTTCAGAAGTCGAAGTCTTGCTTCTCCGCTGAGAAGTCGTACAGTCCATCTTGGCCAGTCCCAGGCTGCAGACTTGGATTTTCCTGGGAGGAAGTTGGTAGCCATCAGTTAAGGTTCTGCATCTTAATAAACCTAAGCTTTTCACACCAGAGTCTGCCTGAAGCTTTGTACAGCAGCGTGCTGTTTTATTCTTGTTTTTAAGAGTTTTGCTGCTGTAACAAGTTGTTGCAATCAGCTTGGCTCTAACAGGACCCTTGGAGACCAGACCAAGTTCTCCTGTTCTTCACAGCACGCTGAAGCTGCCACATCCCTGCATCTCACACAAGCACCAGCCACATCCACAGGCTGAGATACCACAGACAGAAGAGAGTGGTCAGAATGGCTGAACTCACTCAAATTAAAGAACCTGCTTGGAACAGCACTAAGCCAGGACTACTCTGGAGAGATGTTCCCTCAGCATCCAGCCCCTCAGGCAGGTGCTGGTGTGCAGGAGAGCTTCCCTCCACCCTCTTTCACAAGGGCATCCCGCAGACCCTGTTCTGGGCAAAGGACTAAGGACCCTGTTCTGGGCACTTGCTTCCTACTGCTGCAGTTCACATCTAGACTGAGCCTCAGCACCGAGATCTGCCAAGCCACTAAGCCTCTTCCCTGATGTTTCTCCATCTGCAAGACTAAGGCTATGACCAAGCATGGCATCTGTGACAGTCATGGGACTCTCAGAACAACTAGCTGGTGTCCTATCCTCTTTTTTTTCCATAAGTTCATTAGCATGAGGAGGATCAAGTAGTTCAAATGCAACCTGAGCACGGTTATCAGCTGAGTAGGAGGCTTCCATTCATAGTGACAAGCTAGCTCAGCTCCGAAGGAGGAAACTTCTCCACATTTGGTATTCATATCAGCAACTGCAGTAACTCCAGCTGATGCCAGTTTAAATTCCAGCAGCAAGATGCTATCAAGGCATCCATCTCTCATACAACTCATCAGCTGACAACTTGGAGCTTTTACAGACCTTTTAAAGCAACTAGAGAACAGTGGAAGGACTCTCTAGTCATACAGAGGTCTCCTCCAAAACCTTATTCCAGCATCCTTAGTGTCTGTGCTTCATATTCCAGTGTGCGATAGTTTAACATTTTCAGATGGGGAATGGCAAGAGCTCACATACCTCACCAGAAAAGTATTTCTCTATGATATTCAGTGCTGCTCGGTAGACCATGTTGTTTTCATGGGTTTGCAAAGCTTCAATTTTCTCCAGACCGTCCAGCTCCTCCACCAGCAGGCACAACCTTTCTGTCTCTCCGAGCTTCTCAGCTGTCTGTAATATCAGATAACCAAGCAGGAAAAACACATCCTTGTATCAGCAATAGCTCCAAGACAGTCTTCACCATAAGGCCCTGATCTACAAGTCAAAGGGCCACAGGCCCTGCAGTTACAGTCCCCGCTTGATCCCAGGGATAAGGCTACTCTGCATTCGGAACACCAGTCCCTGCTGGGGTTACTGCACAGTGGCTTGACTGCCAACCAGACCAGCTGGCCAAACCCTACCCAGTCCCAGCCACGCACTGGGAAGCGGCAGGCATGGGCTGCCACCCACCAGTTCATTTGCAAAAGCCCTTTCACTGGTTCAAAGGTGCTACAAGGAACAGGCTTTCACGCAAGAGACACATCTGCTGACAGGGAGCAGGGCTGAAATGCCCCCAGAACCACTTTATTTCTCTGCAGCTGCGTTTCTGCAAGACCTTCACCTCTATCCAAGCTTGGGACTTGACACAACTTCCCCACACACACTTTCCAGAAGGGGACTACAAGTCACAGTAGGTGAAGAGGAACACTTTGGGTACTTAATCTTGTCAAGCCCTTTGGGCAACCTAAGAGTATTCAAGAGCAAGTCAGACAACATCAAGTTTAACTCTTATTCCTGAAAGATCAGTAGCTGTTGTAGGAGAAGCTGCTTCCTCCACACTCTGCTCCTCTTTTAGGGAAAGAATGCAAGAGATCATAGGAGAACTTACAAGGAAGAGATTTGAGATGGTGTCCAGGATGATCAGGATAGTTTTGCTGTCTTTGGCCAAGAGCAGATTGAGCAGAGGTTTGAGAACTCCAGACCGGACGAGTTCCACCACCTGCTCCGCAGTGCCTCCTGTCGTGAAGTTGGCCACTGCCCACACGGCTTCCTTCTGAGCTTTGAAGTCCCCCTGGAAGAACAACAGAGTGAAGGCACTCCCAAGCTTTAGCATCCCTCCAAGATCAGCATGAGGTAAGGACAACCATTTCCCTTGTACACTGTTTGGGCTGACCCACCTAGCACTTTGCATGATGGGTGGACACCTGACAGAGCTGCTGAGAGCAAGCCTAAGCCATGCTGTCATACACAGGTGCTGAGGAGTCTGGACTGTTTTAAGTATCTCAACAGCTTCAAATGACTGCTCAGGTGGCTCAGGGGTGCACGCCAAGTGCTTCACAGAGGAGGAATCTTGGACCTCATGATCTGCTCATGCAGCACCACACTCATCCCTTACCTTATCAAGCAGCTCCACCAGAGGTGGCAATAACCCACAGGTGATGAGTTGTTGGATCTGCTGGCCAGGCCCTGCTGCAATGTTGCTGAGCGCCCAGGCGGCTTCCTTCTGTATGGATGGCTTTGTGTGTTGCAGGAGCCTGGGCAGGACAGCCAGGGCACCAGCATCGATAGCTGCCTGGGTCTGTTCGTCAGTTCCCGTGACTATATTCCCAACAGCACGGAGAGCTGGAGTCTAGACAGAGATTAAAGAAGATGAGGAGAACCCTTACCTGGGGGGGTACACACCAGAAAGTCCAGCAAGATCCCCCACTAAGTGCCCAATGGAATAAGGAAGGTATTGTAGGTAGTGTTGTATTTACAGCCCTATTGCCCTCCTGTTTTGCTTTAAGCAGCTTTACAGTCTCTCTGCAGTCTGCTGGCCACACCAAGCTGGAGCAGAGCAGGGGCTTGACCAACAGCCAAGTCCTCCCGCAGCCTGAGGAGGCAGCAGACCACACCNCCGCAGCCTGAGGAGGCAGCAGACCAGCAGTAAGGAAACATGTCTTCCCTCTCCTCAGCCATTAAGGGGCAAGAGGCTGGAGATTGCGGATTGCCTCCTACCAGAATGAGCAACTCTGGTCTGTCCATGAGTTCCACCAGCCTTGGGAGAATCCCTGTATCCACCACAATTTGGATGCGGTCATTGGAGCCATCAGTCAGATAGGAAATAGCCCAGCAGGAGTCAGAAATTATTTCCTTGTCCTCATGTTCCACAAGGCAGATGAGGACTGGCAGCATCTTCTTCATCGCATTCAGGGGAGGGTAAGGATTCTTGTTCCTACAGAGGTTTGACAGTGTCCATGTGATGTTCCTCAGGAACCCAACCTGAAACACATGGGAGATCCTCACTGCAGCAACAAGTAAGGAAGAGATAGCACCCTGCTTCTGGTTCCTACAGCTCCGAGATGTTATCAAGTAGCCAGAAGCAGCCTTTTAATAAGGGCTGAGGCTTATTTGAAGGGAGATGAAACAGGTAAGTGATTAAGACAGTAGATTCACCCCCTCCCTCCCCAGTACTAAGTTCCAATAACTTCATTTCTGGTGGTGTGACAAGCTACGATGACTAACAAAAGGTGCCAAGCAGCTTATTTGTGGGCTCCTTGTAACAAATTACAGGGCATTCTTTGGACAGGATCAGGAATTTGGGTTTTTAACATTAGCATTAATAAATATTAGCAGCTCATTGTTCTAGAGCAGGGCACTGTGAGGATTGGATTCAAGTTGCATCACTCAGGCAGCTCATCCCAGTAAAGATGCTCCCAGGGGATTAGTGGAGCTACACTCAAACCATTGCAGCTACCAAGGGATGGTTTTTTCCATGTTGCTTCCACAGAGCTCCCTAAGAAAAGACAAGGGCAAGCTGGGCTCAGAACACAGCAGCCACAAAAGTTAAAGATCTAAATAAATAAAAATCTTGCAGTATAAACTCACAGAAGGCCTAGGGGGCCTGAAAAGCCATAGTTACACCTACAGAAAGTACACAGCTCCCACCACACCCAGGAACAGGAAACCAGGAGGCAGTGGTACCACCATCACAGCCCCTGAGAGCTTCTCAGTGAAGGTCCTTCTCTCCCAGAGGCCAAGAAAGCAGTAGGGCAGGCACCAGGGCAGAGATGAGGCTCAAATCCAGCTGTTTAGAGCTACCCAAAGAACAGCAGGAGGAAGCTTGGAGAGCAAGTTGAACCCTTCCATGTGCATATGCAAGTCTCACACCAGTTTAATCTCATTTCTAGATTGAGATGGTCAAAGCTAGGCTTGGAAGACATCACATTGACTTGTGGAATGCCTGCTTGGCATCCCCAGCTTTGAATATGGCTGAGAGTCATTAAAAGCAGTTTAAGACAGAGCCTCATTCAATTATACAAATAGCTGTTGTTTTAAGGCAGATGACAGACCACCCTTCACCCAGCACCCAAGTGATTAAGAGCTTTTAAGTCAAGAAAATGCAGGTTATTTACTGGAGTTACAGGTGACACCAGAGCCAGCAAGGGAGGGATCACACTGCAACTGATAAGAGCATCTCTGTACAGAGGACCGTCACCTGTACAGGTAAAAAAGGGTTGTGTTTAGTGCATCTGCCCACATCACAAGACGGTCAACATCAAATGGCAGTCAGACCTGCAGCCACAGGCCAGGGCTGGGTGACCAGGCTCATCACCAGCCACATGGCATTCAGTATTGATTTAACTGGTAGACTGGAGCACCATCAGTACTAGTTTTGGGCAGGCTAACCAGACACAGCCTGTCCTGTTCTCCCTGCTGATACCACTATGCATTCTGCTGGGATGGTCTAGACCAGTCTCACACTTGGCTTTGGCCAAAATCCTCCTCCAGAAGCAACTAAGGGGGGAGATTTAGACTAGATATAACAAAGAGGGTAGGGGTTTGGGTTCCCCCCCCACCTCAATGAGGGTGGTGAAACCTTGGCTCAAGTTGCCCAGAGAGGGGGTAGATGGCCCCATCCCTGGAAACAATCAAGGTCAGATTGGACAGGGCTTTGAGCAACCTGCTCTAGTTGAAGGTGTCCCTGCTCCTGACAGGAGGATTGGGCTAGATGGCCTTTAAAAGTCCCTTCCAACCCAACCTATTCTATGATTCTAACCAACACAGGGTCCCAAAGGCTGCCAGGCCACTTGAACTGAGTGAAGGACACACAGCTTGGAGAACAAAGCTGCAAGGAGACAAGGCTATCTTGAGGAATATCAGTATTTTTAGCTCCCCAGCACTGGCTTAGACAGCGACCCTCCACATGTCCCCAGGCCTGGAGACCTCTGCTCACCTGCGATGTTGCCCAGCGCCCACACAGACTGCTCGCTGATGTGCATGTGCGGGGAGGACAGGAGGGAGATTAAGGCTGGGATGGCTCCTGCCTCCACTACAGCCTTGGTGTGGTTGGAGGTGCCAGAAGCGATGTTAGTCAGTGCCCAGGCTGCTTCAAACTGCAGGGCAGCATCGTCAGCGCGGGTCAGGAATTCAACCAGCCTGGGAATGATCCCCAGCTCGATGATCTGATTGATAGGGGGGTCCTTCTGCCTGGACAGTATTTTTCTGAAGGAAAAAAGGAAAAAACACAGTACAACCCACCATGAGAAGCCACGATACACCATAAGCCTGTGGCCAGGCAAAAGCTGTGGCCTGTGAGCGATGCTAGTTCAGCATCCCATGTCAGCAAACCCTCTGGCAGAGGGGTTGTCATAGAGAAGATCCTGCAGGTGACTTCTAAGAAAATGCTGAAGCAACAGCAGGATGCCTGAACCACCCTCACAGCCACTGGGAATGGCACTGGTGCTCTGGCACAGATAGGTCACTGGTCTGGCAGCCTGAGCCAGCCAAGGGAGCACCAGCAGTGATGCAGCCTCTCCTGGACCTTCAAGAGACATCCCTGCTGCACCCACCAAGATGGGGACAGTTCTGCTCAGTGATTGTTACAGAGCCAGGTTTTCCAGTCCTTGTCCTGCCCAAGCCTTTGGCATTAGGTTTCATCCCCAGCCACCTCATCAGCTGGTGGGAGCCACAGTCCCTGCCCCAGCACAGGAACAGCCAGGGTGGCAGCTTCAGGAGCCACAGCCAACCCCTTGGTGAGGTTCAACCACACAGGTCCCTACAGATGACGCCAAACAAGACACAGGGCACAAAACAGGCACCAGCTGAGGTACCGCAGGGCATTTCAGGTTACCAGGCTCCTTCCTCCTTTGTCATGTCTTCAGAGCAGCTCTTCAAACAAGAAGAAATGCCTTCTGCTGACAGGACCCACCACAGCTCCACCAGCCACCTCCCTCCCAGCACAGGGCAGCATACCTGGTGGCCTGTGTCGCCTGCAGCTGCAGCTTGGTGTTGCTCCCATTCACAGCTTCAGCTATTTTCTCCAAGGACATCGGGATAACCTGTGTCACAGGGGATGATTCAGAGTCAGATGGCGAGCCAGGACTCCCTCGGGTTTAATCTGCGTGGTCAATCAGCTGTCTAGACCCAAGTCAGTCACCACTTCATATCTAAGCAATGTCTATTCTTTATGCAACGCAGTTTCGAGATGAGGCAGAGGAAGAGAATCCACAAAAGCCTTCGAGGCAACTAATCCTTATAATCAAGGACGGAAGGAGTCACCGACACACCACAATGGGCCTACAAGCTCAGTAATTACCCCTCACCAGGCAAGGAGCCAGACAGGAGCTTCACCAGCTCCCAGAGAGCTGGAGCACCAGCCTGTTCTACCTGCTGTTGAAGGAAGACACATGGGACACCATCTCCATGCAAAATACCATAGAAAGAGGGCAAGGCATCCTCAAACACCCCCCCCCCACACACACACACAGAGCACAGCCCATGCCATGCCTGTTGGCTATTTAATCCAGGTCACTTGAGCTGGACTTGGTAGTGGTCCAGGTAGATGAGACCTACAAAACAAGCTGCAGCACCAATCCTGCCTGGGTGTAGAACACCAAGTACTCACCTCATCACTTTTGTCTTCTCCAGGAGAGAGACTCTGATCCACCACACTGAATGAAATACTCCTGCGCTTCAGGATCTGCTCATCCTTCTTGGCCTTCCGCAGCTGAACAGTCACCTCCACTCTCTGCCTCCGTAGGGACTGGAAGGGAGGAGAAGGTCACCATCCCACTGGTGTCTGCATCTCCCAGTTCCCCAGGGAGCTCAGCTCTACAACCCTCTGCCCCAAGTTCCCACACAAGAGGAATACAGAGCACCAGCATCTGCTCTTGGGCAGCCCCTTGCTCTTGGCCTGAGGGAAGATGGGACAGAGTAAAGCCTCTCACTTAGTGCCCACCAAGGACATGGGCTGCCGGGTGAGCAGCAACCGGTGGGTGTTTTTAAAAAGTAGATTTGCTGAACCTTAAAGGCAAACCCTCATCAGCTCTACTGGCTTAAAGCAAGCTGACAGATCCTGTGGTCTGACATCCCAGCCCAGCCCCCTCTCTACAGGGATAACTGCTGTGGAGAGCTCAGCAGGCTGGGGCTGAACCATCTCCCTCCCCCAGCACAGCTTAGAGTCACCCACCCAAAGCCCGTGTCCCCCTTGTCTGTGCCACCACAGTCCTTGCAGCCCAGCCAGTCCCACACCACATCCCAAAAGCCAACTCATCATCCCCACTGGTAGAGCTATCCCCCCACCTTCATTCCCTCCTGCAGGTAGATTTGAGGGCAGTTGCCCCTCAGCAGCCCTCACACCAGCTCCTGCCAACCAGCAACCCCCCAGCGGGGACCACTGTGGAGGAGACCAGTACTTACATCCATGTTCTTGCCTTTGTTCTTGAACTTCCTCATGTGCTCACCCTGCTTGTTCTCGACCGGCATCTTGGCAGGTTTGAGAGAGGTGCCAACTAAAAACCTTCACGTGCTTCTGGGGTTCAGAACAGAGCTGTCTCAGGTCACAACTGCACCAGTGACATCCATCTCCATCCACAGAGGGGTCTGGGACATCCCATTTCCCCCCCAACTCCCACCAACAGCCTGTCCCACACATTTTCTCCCCCACCTCCCCAGCACAGGAGATGCTGGGAGGTCCCCTGCCCTAAGCAGAGCTCAGTAGGATCCTCCCACACTGCAGCCACTAAACTAAGTGCAGACACAAACTACCACTTAATACCAGGCTACAAAAAAAAAAGTGACAGCTCCTGCAACCCCATGAGGAAGCCTGAGACACTACTTCTCGTCTCTACAGTGACACCACCTTCCTCCAGTTCTGATGCCAGGGCTTTTAGGTTTACTCAGACACATGGCCCAAGACCAGCAAGGCCTCTTGCCTCCAGAAAGCATTTAAGGACAAATAACCACGGCCAAGCTGACTCTCCCACCCCACCACACAGCCCCCCGTGGCCTCCTGCACAACCTCCCCCCCCTCACAGGACAGACCCAAGGCCACATGCAGTGGCATGAAGTTCAACTAAGCAAAGTTGAACCCCAAACCCAGCTGCTCTTAAAGCTTCTCAGGTGAGAAATATTAAATAGGGCAGGTAAAAATAATTTCTAAGCCTCTCTTCAGAGGGCCCATAGACATACACACCAGTAGAACCAAGAACTGGCATTAGACAGTTTCAGAAAAAGCAAGGCTTCTACCAGCAGACATGGAGGTGTTTTCAAAGCACCCAGACACCACCAAGGGCCTCACAAATCCCTAAGCACCCACTGGTGCTGCATCCTCACCCTATCTCCAGGCTCACAACAAACCACTGTGGCTCAGCTCAGCCCCCAAGAGCTCTCCTTAGCCCATCTTTTAAGTTTTTGGTGGGCATCTTTTTGGTCCTTTCTCTCCCCACATCCTGCCCCAGCAACCAAGGCTGGATACCAGCACCATCAGTTCTTTACCCCAGTAAAGCAGCCAGCCACCAAGCTACAGATCCCTGCATCTTACAGGGGGACCAGGATGACCCCCCTCCTGGCTCAAGGCAATTACACCCACGTCTTTAAGACCTACACTCAGACCTCAAGGTCTGCTTGAGCCTCCTCTCCTGTTTCCCCTCCAACAAAGGGAAACTGTAACACCCCAAAATACCTCCTCTTTTTGGGAAGCTTCCTCCACCCTCACCTCAACAGAGGTGTAGTGCAACCCCCACGCTGACACCAGCCAAGCAGGAGACCCTGCACAGCCCCAAACAGCCAGGAGAATCCAACCATCAGGCCCACACTTATCATAGAGCAGAAGAAACCCCACCATCCAAAGGAAGAGGAGGACTACTCACCCAAACTCTCTCTCATGCCCCATTGCTTCAACTGCCTCTTTTATTGCCCTCATGGAGCCACGTCCTCCCCCCAGCTCCCCCCATGATTGGCTCTTCCCAGGGCAGCCTCTCGTTATCTCCAGCTGCTCCTTTGCCAGGGCCACCTGGATGCACCTGGAGAAGAATGGAGGGTAGTGCCTTCTTTCCCAAGTTGCTCTCCTGCCTAGGTCACCCTGCTCACCCCCCATCTCCTCTATATGTTTATGGTTCACCCACTTCATGGGAGATGCCATCCTGCACCCATAAAACACCCCATGACGTGGGGGACATTCTGGGTGCCGCCTCCCCATTCTGTGCAGGGCATGTGTAGTCTGGGGATGCCCCTTTTTCTTCTGGGCGGCAGAAAGGCCCTTGTGGGTGGGGATGGAGGCCAAGAGAGAAGCCACCTGTGGTTAGTGGGGACCAGAACCATGGAGCCAGGCAGGAGTGGAAGGGAATCAGCCATGAGGAGATTGCAAGAGGCCTGAGACAGGCTTAAGGAACCTGGGGCAACAGCAGGGACTGAGCTGCTGGCACGGGCGGGAGCCTGGGGGCTGTGGCAGGAGGTAGGATGGAGAGAAACCCAGCAGGAACCCTTGGGATCATCGAGTCCAACCATCAACCCCACTCTACAAACTTCTTCCCTACACCACATCCCCCAACACCACATGGAAATGACTCTTCAATGCATTCAGGGATGGTGACTCCACCACCTCCCTGGGCAGCCTGTTCCAGTCTCTGACCGCTCTTTCTGGGAGGAATTTTTTCCTAACATCCAGTCTAAATCTTACCCTGTTGCAACTTGAAGCCATTCCCTCTTGTCCTATCGCTAATCAACTGTGAGAAGAGACCAGCACCAACCTCTCTACAATGTCTTTTCAAGCAGTTATAGAGCGTGATGAGGTCTCCCCTCAGCCTCCTCTTCCCCAAACTAGACAGTCCCAGCTCCTTCAATCGCTTTCGATGAGATTTATTCTCCAGGCCCTTCACCAGCTTCATTGCCCTCTTCTGCACTCCCTCCAGCACAAACGAGTCCTTTATATTTCGGCCAGGAGCTGCTGGGCAGTTCTTCTCGTGTCGTGTTATGCGCCTGTCACAGTCCCCAGCAGCTTTTGTCAAGAGATCGTTCACATTTAGGGCGTCCCAGCACCAGTTACAGGCCAGCTCTTGGGCTGCTCGGGTGGCTTGTCCTCCTGCCTATGCCACCGTCCCGGCCAACGGGGACCACGCTGTCCCTNCAGGCCCTTCGCCAGCTTCATTTCCCTCCTCTGCACTCCCTCCAGCACAAACGAGTCCTTTATATTTCGGCCAGGAGCTGCTGGGCAGTTCTTCTCGTGTCGTGTTATGCGCCTGTCACAGTCCCCAGCAGCTTTTGTCAAGAGATCGTTCACATTTAGGGCGTCCCAGCACCAGTTACAGGCCAGCTCTTGGGCTGCTCGGGTGGCTTGTCCTCCTGCCTATGCCACCGTCCCGGCCAACGGGGACCACGCTGTCCCTGCCCTCAAAATAACCACCAGCCGTGGGGCTTGTGGTTAGTTTAGGGACTCTGAAGTGCTTTTGGCCTCCTGGTTCTTGCAAGCGCCACAAACCATCTCCCCGTTGAGCCAAGACCCTAAAACCCACCCCGTGCCCCTCCGTGTGCGCGGAGGTGCCAGCCCGGTCCAGCCGATGGGGAGGGCAGGAGCAGCGTTTGCCAAGCGGGTGGGGCAAGCAGCTATTAAAATATTTAATTAAAACCTCATTTTAGTTTTTTTGACGTCTTTTTCTGGGAGGGGGGTGGGAAGCACAGTATGTCATTGGGGCTGGGGCTGCCTGTGGGAAGCAGGAGGGGAGCAGGGGAGGTGCTGGGGGGGCAGGAGGGAGCAGCACCCACCAGCGGGCTCGGCACCCCCCGTAGCCCAGGAACAGGTACCCGGCCAGCTCTGGACACGGGAACCATTTCAAACCAAGTGACAGGAGTTTCAGGGAACAAACAGTCCCCTCTGCAGCTATTTCCAGCACGGGAGTAGCCAGGGAAATAGGATGTTTTAAGTCACAGGTTCCAATCCCTGGGTCGTATCAATTCTCCCTTTCAAGGCAAATGAAATGAGTTGTGCGGCGCTTCGGTGATGGGGGGAGGTCTGAGAGAAGACCTTCAGATAAATCTGGTGTTTCTGGGCATTAAAAAGCCAGTTGTGCTAATCCCAGATGCTGGATTTTTAAGCTTCAAGTGCCACCGGTTGCATTATCTTGTTTCTTGGCTGCTTGAGGCAGGAAAATTACATTTCAATTGCTTTTTAATTCAACTTAATCTGGTGCAAAAGTTAGTGTGCACCCTCTAATTTTGTTTTCTGAGCGGTTTGTTTCAGTTAATTCCTAATCAGCCAACGTTAAATCAAAACAGGCCTGGCTCAAGCTGAAATGGATGAGTCCTCGCAACCTCGCCAAGCAATTTAATTAAATTGGCTTTAAATCACGCCCTGAGATAAGCGGGGGCAGTCTCTGGCATAGCCCCCCTCATCCTCCCCCCCCGAGGAGTTGCTCGTCTGCCTGGAGAGCTCTCTTGCCCCAGGTGCTGCAGGATGTGGATGTGGAAGAAGGCTGTGAGTTTATCCTTATCCTGGGCTGCTCTTTCCCTCTCTGCCCTTTCCATTCCCTCTCCCCCTGCCAAGCACAATCAGACCCATCCCGTTCATCCCTCCTGTCGCTGCCAGCACCCCGAGGGAGAGGACAGGGAGAGAAAAATACCTGCAAATTGATAAGCAAACCCCCTCCCCAGCTGTCCCCTTGGTCCCCGAGTGCAGGAGAGGTGACACCGCCAGGCACTCGGCCCCACAAGCTGGCAGAGGACGAGCAGAGCCCATTTCAACCCCATGCCGAGGACACGGGCAGATCAATATTTGCCCAACGGGAAAGGGGACAACCGCTGGAGGAAAAAAAAAAAAATAAAAAAAGAACGTTTCAGTTTTCCGCATAATAAGAGGGTATCACAGCTAATGGAGAGGAAAGGAGATAAAACCCTAAATCTACATGACAGCGTCCCCTGAGCTCAGCCTTGTGTGCTCAAGCTGAAAATCTGCATCGTGACAGGTATGAAAAGCTGCGGTTCCAGTTTAGAGGTTTTTCTTTGCGGAGGCTCTCTCCCACCCGGCCACCCTTCGCCCCACACCCCCACCGGGGCACTGCGGGTTAGTTCAGCGGT
>VZRU01008672.1:0-12782 GCA_013398155.1 Pedionomus torquatus
TCCCTTCTGGCCTGGATGATTTATGATTCTACTCCAATTCTACACTCTTTAGGTCAAAGTACCTGCTCTGTTAATTCCCTCTATTTCCATTCTCCTGTGGGTACTCCCAATAGAACAGAACAACCAGCAAAAAGAGAGCATAGCCTGTATGTATTTAACATTAAAGACAAAAGGACAAGAGAATCTATAGCATCCAGCACGTCACCTCCCACCCCCAGCCCATGGGAGACAAAGGCAACATAAAAATGTAATGTTTTTTTATGAAGTAAGAGGATATTGAAAACGGCAATCACTTAAATAAGGATTAACTGCCATTCCTAAAATAAAAGTTTGGTTTTCACCTTTCTCTGGTGTGGCTTCCTGAGAAGATGATTCGGACCCAGACTCGGTAGCAGCATTCTCCTTATTGCTCTCTGTACTACCTTCGTTTGATTTGGGTGGACTCTATTGCAAAGAAGAGGAGGTAAACAAGAGAAAGAATACACTAATTTTACAGAAAGAGACTGGGAGTAACTGATCACTAGAAGCTCTAGTGCCTATAAACCATACGGCAAACCAGAATCCTGCAGCAGACGTGCTTTCACAAGAGAAGCCATCCTGCTACCCCAGCCAGGGAACTGAACGGAACAGGACCTGAAAAGCAGCTCAAATTATTTCCCGCCCGAAACTAAAACCGAATTTCAATCCTTATTTTGGAGTTGTGTTCAACAAAGCGAAGAGAACCACTTCCAGCAACGCTTCAACTCAAGGCCCACGTGACAGAACTCCTCGCCCAGTGGTCGGACAGGTAGGACACAGCCCTGGACGTTTCCCTTTTGGATCAGCAGGAATCAACAAGGAGCCACAAATTATACCATAGGATGGTACACACAAACAATTCCCTCCATCTTAGCCCAGTCCTGAGGCAGTTGCCTCACTGCTGGGTTTGAAATCTCATCGCTGGAGGAGTCACGTAACTCAACTATTCTCAATTTGGTGGCCAACAAATATAAGACACCCTTAATGACTTGGAGCGAGCTGTGCCTTGAAGCGCTTGGATTTGAGAGCCACGTGCCCTCTGGAGATCCCCAGGGGGATCCCGGGGAGCGCTGCTGGTGCAGACAACAGCTCACAACGATCCCTCTGTGCCACGCTCCAAATAAACCACCTACAAGGGAAACCACTGAAAGAAAACCACGCTCCAGTGACAAGTATAGTTATGGGCTCTCCAAATTCCTGAGTGATGTTCTGTAACACACACTGCTCACAATTACAGCATTTCCAGCACAGAGGATACTCACTAGGACTCGTTCGCTCATGTTCTGTCCAAAAACAAACTTGTTGCTAGATGCATCTGCACTGTTTGTAGAGTTCTCTACACTGGAAAACAAAACAGAACGAAAAAAAAAAAAACACACCCCAAAATTAAAACAGAGCAGGTTCTGTAAGTCAGAAAAGCATCTGTTTATCTTCTACTGATAAAATCCCTCAAAAAGCAAGTGAAAAAAGCACTGGCTTTAAAAATTAAGTACTGGTAGATGCAGAAACATCAGCAGAAATTAATTTAACTTAGTAATATACTGGCAGTAGCACACCACGTGCTGGTTTGACAGAAGGAGAATTCTCTCAGAATGATGGCAACTGATTTTGTCACTGTAAATATCTTCCCTTTAGGTACCCAATTACACAGCAGACAATGCCGAATGCTACGTGAGCTCTTACTGGTTAATCATATAACATACTTTTTTATTTTAAACAGCATTCTACATGCACAAACTTGAACCACCACAACTTATTCCATCCCTGTTTCTTTCTACTCATTCACAAGACAACTTCTCTCATCTGATGCTTTCTGAAGAGGGCTTTGGTGAGGACCTGGTCAAGTAAGTGGTGTCAAACACCTCTCCCATGACCAGATGATTGAGGACTCCCCCAGATCTGAACTTGGCCACTTCATTCCTCAGAAGCCTGGGTTCCCACTCACCCAGGATAAGACCTATTTCCAATAAAGAGCAGAATCGCAAATATTTTCAGAGTAAGGAAAACTGTCCTATGGATGTCCCTGTAGTCTCACCTGGAACTGATGTACTGTAGAAAATAATTTGTTGCAGAAGATACATCTGATGTAGGCAGGCCAGCATTCTGCACATCAGTCGTTTCGTCGCTCTCATCTCCTAGCTGAAGAAGAACAAGCACATACTGACACTTTGAACTACTGACCCCAAAATTTTCAGCTCATTTTCTCCCAAGACAGAGATCCATCCTCAAACACTTCACAAGAAAACAAGATAAGTCTAAGTCCCAGTATTGTACTTTTCTTACACTAGGAAACTTTAGCACACCTGTCTTCAACAGGAGGTATTAACAATCCAACTTCGAACCACAGAATCACTCAGGTTGGAGAAGACCCTTGGGATCATGGAGTCCAACCATCAGCCCCACTCTACAAAGTTCTCCCCTACACCAGATCCCCCAACACCACATCTCAACAACTCTGAAACACATCCAGGGATGGGGACCCAACCCCCTCCCTGTGCAGCCTATTCCAGGGTCTGACCACTCTTGCTGGGAAGGATTCTTTACTACTTCACGCACAGGTTTGAAAACAGGCTGCCCTGTTTTTCTTTTCTCACCCTTTTTGTGAGTCTCAGTTGCACGAGAGTATCTTAGGAACACATTTTAACTTCATTCTGACTCAAAAGCTAAAACATCCCATCACACTGAGCTTTACATGTTACCTACGACTGCAATAGGTGCCTTTATTTTTGAAAAAGCTTCATTATGCCACAAAGCAGTATTTTATTTTTTTTTTTTTAAATGTCTGGAAGACCAGTTTTACTAACCTGCCAACCGAACTGTGTTCACAGCTTTTAATTTTGCATATATACATGAAGGTTTTAAACCTGTTCCACAGTGGCTTCAAAGTACTTCGTAAACAGTCCGTAGTGCTCATGCCAACAGATGATCCCTTCCACTGCTTCTGATCCTCGCTTAAATACATCACCTCTTACTCAAGACAACAAACGTGTGTTTACCTTAACTCTATCTCTTAAGTTTTGTCCAAACACAAATGCTTGCTGTGCATTTAGTTCTGCCTTCTCACAGCTGTCATCATCTGAAGTACTGTTGGACTCTTTTTTCTGACATTCTCCTGCCTGAAGAAAAGAAATTGAAAGCTTTAGACCAGGTAATTGAGTTTCTTGAACAGAGAACACGGTACGACATGATAATTCACAGTGTCATTTCCACTGACAAGCCAATAACATCTACAGAGCTACAAGGGAAATTTTGCATTTAAAAATATACAACAGTCTTCTGTAGTTGTTTAGAGCCTCTATCTTAAACCACAGCACAGTTAAGGTTCCAGAGGATTTCTAATTGTTTGGTCTAAACTGTGCTCCAAAGCAGCATCAACCGCAAAAATCACGCTGGACTACCCAGGACCTCACACAGTCAAGTCACAAAAATATCCAAGGATGGCAATTTTACAGTTTGATAGCTCAATGTTCAACTAAAATACACTAAATACAACAGCACTGTCCTAACACCCAACCGCAATCCCCCTTCCCCACCCCTGCAGCCTCTCATCTGTTTGATGGGCATTTCCAAGTCTCATTCTATCTTCTTACAACCCATCCCTGGAAGTTGGATGCCCCATCCCTGGAAGTTGGATGCCCCATCCCTGGAAGTTGGATGCCCCATCCCTGGAAGTTGGATGCCCCATCCCTGGAAGCTGGATGCCCCATCCCTGGAAGTTGGATGCCCCATCCCTGGAAGTTGGATGCCCCATCCCTGGAAGTATTTAAGGTCAGGCTTGATAGGGCTTTGAGCAACCTGGTCTAGTGGGAGGTGTCCCTGCCCATGGCAGGGGGGTTGGAACTCTAACCACTCTATGACTCTATGATTCTATGAATCCCTAGATAGATGGTTAAGGAGCAAAATTCAATTCCCTCTCCCCTAATCCAAGCAGAACACACTCAGCTTTTTCACTCTCTCATCGGACATCACGTGCTCCAACCACTCGCCACCTTGGTGTTCAGGAACGTCTTTCACGTACGGGAAAGCTCCCAGTTATCCCAAACTTTACACAGTGCTCCCAATGCTGCCCAGTATGGGTGAGTAAAGGGAAATAGTCACTTTTCTGACCCTTATGGTTGCAGCCCTAGCAAAGCAGCCCAGTACACTGCCTTAATCAATAAAAGGACGCACTACTTCTCCCTGTTGAACTTGTTCATCGCTGTTGCACAGACCCTCAAGGCTCCTGAACCATGTTGTCCTGCTAAGGACCTTCTTTATTCTGCACCCTGCCTTCCATTAGTGGCTCCTAAGCTTTTGAGAGCTTCTGTGCCAATACTGTCCTTTATCACCCCCATCCTATAGTTTTCAGCCCTGTTATACTCAGGGCCTCGCTCCACCAAACCCTTATAGCAGTGTTAGAAAGCAACTGCAACCAGCACAGGAACGGCCCCCACCTCCTCTCTCCTCATTTCTTACCCTCTCTAGCTTTCAATTTACATTAGAAGACCCAACAACACGCACAAACCCAAATAGCTAATCGGCACACAGCAGCTGCCCCTCAAAGCATTCTCCAATAACATTAACAGCACCATAAGCAGGAAAAAGCCCACCACAGTAGGACATTTGAGCATACTCTGATGAAAGCTACATAGTTACTACAGGAAGAACGTGAGATACCACCTGTTTCACCGGAGAGACACCAACTCTGCGTTTCGTGTGTCCTTCATCACTAGGACTCCTCCAACATTTGGCAGCAGACCTGTATTTTTCGTTCATCTTGCCTTTGCTGCCAACGCACCAGTAGAAGCCCTTCTTGCAGCCCTTTCATCCCCCATCATTTCCAACTCCAGCTAAGCTTTGGCCCCCACACATCCTGGCAATCCTTCTGCATACCTCTCAGGTACCTTGACTTCTCTCCAAACTTATGTACACTTGTTTTCCGGATTTAAGGAGCTCCCAGTTCATCCACATTGGCCTCCTGCCACAGTTGCACAATATCGTAGTTGGCACAAACTCCTTATTCTCTGAGGTGGCTGTCCATAAATATAACAAGCTCTCCAGAGCCCTTCTGTCCCTCGGGATGCTCCACTAAGCTCAATGATCAAGGTGAAGTCTCTCCTAAAGTTTGGGTCTTTACTCTGTTACTTATCTTGCTCACTTCCCTCAGGATCTCCAACTCCATCTCATAGCTGCTGCAATCACAGCTACTCTCAACCTCTCTATTTCTAACCAGCTTTACTGTGGATACCAGGTCCAGCTGGGTACCTCTGGTCAATTCATCCAGCACCTGCATCAAAAATAAACCCAACAAAACAAGACCACAAAAAAAACCCAAAACCTGTCCTCAATTTATTCCTAAAATCTCCAGTGTTTCTACCAGGACATGCTGCCACTTTTACCGGGTACCAAAGTTCTGTAAGTTCCCCTTTAGAATCAAGGTCTGCAGTTGTGAAGCTTGTAGCTCTTCAAGGGCTTTAGCTACTTTCTCCTCTTGATTGGTCCCTATTCATCTCCCCCTTGTTGCCTTCCCCTCTGATTTTAAACTATAAAGCCTTGACCAACTCGGCACCTTGCCCAAACCAAAGCCTCTGCATTCAAGCAGCATCTTTGAGCATAGCAGAACACATTATCTTCTTGTTCTTGATTTAGTCCCTAGGAAGTCCACAGGTATCCAACGTACTCCCACCTCTCCAAGTGAACTCGCTGTATCTGCAATCCCAGTGAGGTTACACAACTGCCACAAACTGCAGACAGATCTCCAATTCATCCTGTTAGCGTCTCATGCAGGGTGGTGGTGCCTACAGGAGCCCCCCATGGGCTGCTAACCACAGCACTTCCCACACAGGAGAAAAGTGGGAGTGAGAAAACAACACCGGATTAGGTCCAAAGGAGTTTTGCAAATCCTAGTTTAGGTCTAAGAGAAACAAACTTTGCGTGACCTAGCTCTTTTATCTACCTTCAGATTCTAATTCTGGCATTTCAAAGACATCCTTTTTCTGCTGGTAGCCAAAAATGGGCCAGTGGTGCCTGCTGGGAGTAGTCCTCCACCACTGAATGGTGCAGAATGGTGCAGACGTTTTTTGTTCTTCTGTCGAACAAAAGGAAAAATCAATAGCCTAGGATCTCCTTATAACAGGCTCTCCTCCATCTGGAAAGATCACCATCTCCCTGCTGCCAACAAGGCTGAGGGCTGCATGGTAGGCTCAGAGAGCTGCCTATCGAGCATCCCCACACATCTGAGGACTTTCAGCCACCAGACTCTCCCACCAGTAGAGTGAGGTTGACCAGAAGCTGTAGCTTGTACCCAATTAAGGACCATGTTGCTTTGGGCTCCTGCAATTTCCCAGGGTTTTTCAAGACACAGAGACAAGGCTCAGCCCAAATAGGTACAGGTTTGCCACAGAGACGCTCAGAGTAGGACAACCACCAGATAGAGAACATCCCCACGTGCTGCCTTGCATAACCATAAGACAGGGACCTCAAAAACCTTTTCTGCCAGTAAAATAAGACCATGACTTACACCTGTTCTAACGAGGGCAGACCAGGCTCATATATAACTGCAAAATACCACATTCGTGCCTTCACAAGGAAGCTCCCTCTCCCTGGTACACCAAAGCTCTGCCACAGATCCAGACATACAGTTACTAATACGAAACAATTCCACAAGTAAGCAG
Organism: Pedionomus torquatus; assembly: GCA_013398155.1. Taxonomy (NCBI): domain Eukaryota; kingdom Metazoa; phylum Chordata; class Aves; order Charadriiformes; family Pedionomidae; genus Pedionomus; species Pedionomus torquatus. The sequence goes on from VZRU01008672.1 coordinate 6,672, forward strand.
TCTAATGCTCTGCAGAGACACTCCAGCATTTAACACAACTACCATATGAACTTAGAGCTGTGCTAGAAAGCTTCAGGTCCATCCTGGCTACAAACGCCAAGACAATGAAGGCTATCCCACCACGCTCCTTGGTAAAACTGCAAGTGCTCAGTTGCGAGGCTTTATTACCATTTAATAATTAGCTTCCAGCAATTCTTAACATCTAGATTTCAGAGTTTCCTTCTGCCAGAAAGCTCCTTTCCAGGTTAGTATTTCTGGACTTTGATTAAAAAGTCAAGAGGACTTTTTGGTGTTAAAAATGTAGAATGTCTCCCTAATGTCATAGACAAAGACAACGAGTATGTCCCTCAAAGACTTCCTACTCATCCACGCAATTAATTTACTTATTGCTACTTTCAATAGTTTTAGTCTTTCACTAAACCATTTACACTCGAAGCCTTTCTACTTAGATATTCAGATTTCAAAACTGACACTTGAATTTCCAGTAAGCCCCTGCACACTTCTGCGCTGTTAACAATACTACTCATCACTCCAGCAGCACTAAGATTTTACAGGAAAACTAGAAATAAAGCTAGAGGCACTAAAAAGAACCAAAGAGAGCACAGAATCACCTAGGTTGGAAAGGACCTTTTAAGATCATCTAGTCCAACCAATGGGAAAAAAAAAAAAATCCAAAAAACCAACAACCATAAACAACACTCCACCCAACACTAAGCAAGATCCTTGAGCACCAAGTCAACTTCTCTCTTGAATCCCTCCAGGGATGGTGCCTCAACCACCTCCCTGGGCAGCCCATTCCAACACCTGACAACCCTTTCAGGAAAGAAATATTTCCTAATATCTCACCTGAACTTCCCCTGGTGCAACTTGAAGCCATCACCCCTTGTCCTGTCATCTGTAACTTGGGAGAAGAGACCAACCCCCGTCTCTCTACAGCCTCCTTTCAGGGAGTTGTAGAGAGCCAGAAGGTCTCCCCTCAGCAACAGCAGCAGAATTAAGCACATTTATTTTGTCAGCGAAAATAGGTACGAAACCCCATTTTAAACTGTGGGTTCAATAAACCTTTATTACAGTTCTCAAGTTGGTAAAAATAAATACAGCATACTGTTAGGATCGTGTAAAATCTGCTACTATACCTAGAGGGTACTATCAGAGTACAGAGAGAGAAGAGGGCTACACTGAGGAAACTGCACTCACTTTGCTGAACTAGACCCTGTTCTGACAACACTATTTTATAGCCTGTCGCTTTGAGTGTCCTTCCAACCCTTCTGCAACTCACCTTGTCTTCAGAGTCAGAACTTTTCAGTGTTGCATTACTTAGTGATTCTGATGTGGCTGCAGAATCTGGTGGGATATTTACACCATTGGTGCCACTGCTGAGAACTGCAATGAGAAAAAGACGCAAGTTCTTTAGATTGGTCTAAAAGCAGTAAGTTTTCTACAGCAAATTGCACATGGTTTTCTTGTTTCTGTCCTAGAAACGTTAAGATGTAAACTACAGAGTTCCCACTGTGCTCCACAAGAGACAGGACGACCAGGACTGGGCAGTTCTTAGCAGGATCAAAATCCCAAATGCAGAAAATCAAGTCAGCACAAAGTCACTTCACCCATACAAACGCTGCAGGGACTTCGAGATATACAGCTTCAAGCACCCATCCTGCTCTGATCTAACACTGTTCACAGCCAGCAGGGCTCCTCTTGGGACGATGCAGCTGCCCACATACTGAACTCCAACTGAAATGGTGTACCCAACACCAAGTCCTCTGTGGAGTACAATCTGTCTTGTCATGGAGGCATGCCAAGAAATCAAGCTTTGGTTCTACACCAGCATTAACTGAATTTACTTCTGTTTCATTTCAACTGAAATCCCAAATAACAAAAGGCAGGAGGCTGGGAAACATTGGTGTTTGGGAGACAAACACCTTGGACAGTTGGTTTGTTTTTTTTTGGTTTTAACTTTCAATTTTTAATCCTGCCTATTTCTACCAGCTACATCCAGTTCCATAACAAGACATCAAGCACAATATGCATGGCTAAACTAAGAATTGAAAGCATGCCTCCAAGTCCCAACTTCAAAACAGTCCCCAAGAATAGAGGCACCTTTTAGTCATTTAGGCTTTTTATAGCCATGTGCAGCCAAGGTGAAGTCTACCACAATCTTCAACTGGTCAGCAGTAGCTCCTTACACCACACTCAACGCTGTCTACCCTTATAAGCACTTTTATTCCAAAGACCAAGCCTGGACTAAGTCAAAGTCAGAGCCCTGGCAACATCAGACAATCATCCCCTAAGAAACTGAAGGTGCAACCACATTATCGCTTATGCAGCACAGATCTGCTCCACATTTAAGAGGTTTCCTTTCTGGAAGGAGAAACCTAGCAGATGCTGAGTAAAACCAAACCACTACAGTAACCAGCTTTCTGATTTGTGTTCTCCCTCTACAGTATTCTAAAAAGCAAAAGCATTGTTTACCCATCTGTGAGAACGCTTTGGGCTGTGGTGCCTGTAATACTGCGGGACGTAGCACACTCCGCTGCTGCTCCTTCGGTTTCTGGCTAGGGAGACCTGCAAGTAAAAAGGGTTTTCAGGAGCTATAAAGTTGAAAAAAAAGAAAAATAAAAAAATCAACTCCATCTCACCTTCATTCTGCTTCCAACAGAACACACTACAGAAAACCAGACATTTTAAAAGCTTCCACCCCCTTCTTTCCCACTCAGGCTCAAAACAGGATTAGTCCCAAACAGAGGACAATTTCCTAGCCTTCAAAGACACTTTAAAATATATTCTCTGCCTTATCCAATTCTCTACCTTACCCAGGAAAGCGTTGAAGGGAGAGTTTATGAAACACAGAAATAAAAGTCAAAATGTAAAAGAAATTAACGGTACACAAGCAATCATATTTATTCACTGACATGTTATTCAGCTACACGTTCCAAGTCTCTTTTCCCCCTTCCAAGGAAGTAATTTCCAGATACTGGCAAGTATTTAATTTTTTCTCCTCCTTTTCTTCATACAGTCAACTCTCTTGGTAACGTAATCTTACATGTTGTTATATGGAAGCCTTTTGGCTTTCCAAATTAACCCAGCCTTTGGTTCGCTATATCGAGATGCGCAGCGCTACAGCTCTTTAACTCTATGCTGACTCCAAGAGCCAACTGACCTTAAACAGCCTAAAGAAGAAAAAAAAACCATCTTAACTCTAGAAGGCTACAACAATCCCAGGAGGTTCAGTTTTCTTCAAGGAACAAAACAAAGATGAACTCTTGATCCAATAAAATGCTGCAACAGAAGTTACTCGTAGCAACTCAACCGAATATTCTGCAATTAGCTCCATTTCAGGCCATCCATATTCAGGGGACGTGACAACACCCAAAATATAACAACTACCCAAAGTTCAAACATTCATAGCTCAGACTTGGTTTTTCTTTTAAATTTACTTCTCTTCCTGCAAACCAAGAAGAAAAACTTCCCCCATCCCAGACCCTGCTCCTGCTAATGGCTGGAGCTACTTCAGTGCACGCCTGGAGCGCTCCTTCTGTTCCAGTTTGCTCCCCAAGGAATCACGTTCACGGAGCTTGTGCTGCTCCAAGAATGGGACCAGAACACGCTCAGGAGATGCATTTCAGAAAAGCATGACTGATCTAAGCCAAAGTCTGGCTGTGTCTGTACACACTACACAGTGGATATGGACATAACCACTCTGGAGAGTGTAAGATTGTTTGGGTTGAGCATAAACAAAGGTTTAACCACCTTCAAGTTAAAACAGCAGTTGGAGGAGCCTCCTAAATAAATAAAATGCAGCATAGTGCTGCAGAAAAGACTGAACCCACCTGCACTAGGTGCCTGACCATGGATAAGTATTGGTGGCTTCAGCCGAAATCCGCTGCTCTTTTCCTCTAGAGGCAAAATATAAAATTACAAGGATGCAGCTGTAACAGTACATACACACAGTCACTCAAAACTCCTCATGCTTTCCCCATTGCAACAGCCCACAAGTTGTATAAATAACCAAAGTCAGAAGGAGATTTCCAAAGAACTAGTCCACTTCTTCCAAGAGAACACTTGAGTTTCCAGTGATTGTCACACCGAATACACACCACAAAGACAGAAACAAGTTGTTGCAGGGGAAAAATTCAAAGCTGTTTTTCAGGAGAAGCATGAAACAGCCCATTTTCACAAGAGAAACTCTTGAGTCCCTTCTGTGAAGGGCGTAATGGAGGTGTAGAGGTACTCAATCCAGGGCTTAAATGAGAATCACATTAAAGACCGGACAATCTGACAAGCACGACTCAACATGACAGCTGCTAACAAGAACTCAACTGCCAATTATCATAAACTTCATTACTGAATGTATTAGTTTCTTGTAATTCCATTAGCCTTTACCTTATGCTTCTATTATAACTTTTTTACCTAATGAAGGTAAAAGAAATTCCTTCCCTTGTACTCACTACAGCGAAGGCTTTTAGATAAAATAGCAAAACCTCAAAAAAAACCCCAACTCCTAAATCCACACTTATTACAAAACGAATTAAGAACTTACAAGGTGTAATTATAAAATGTTTCCTTTTAGAGACAACTCAGGACCTTACCATCTTACTGTGCTTCATGATTCTCAGCCCATTTAAGCATAAGATGACGATGCGCTACACAGCAATACCAACCCACCAAACCACAGCGTGACAGTGATCAACAAAAACAGCAGCAGCCTCAGCGCTTGATCATCATCATGACCATAGATAACAGTATCAAAAAAAACCCAGTAAAAACCAGTATCTAAAATAAATGAAAATTTCCCTTAAGTTTTATCTCGAGGTTAACAGACAGAGTCATATTGCAGTCTTCCACCACCACTCCCCAAAGCACTTCAGGATTTCGGTGTGGTATTTTAATTTCCTCCAGCAAACAGGAACTCAAGCAATGAAGTGAGCAAGAGAACAGTGGATCAGAACCATCAACCACTTCTCTCCCAGAGAGGGTCCTACTCGAGAAGTTATCAGAGCCCACCACGTGGTGACAGCCTGACAGCACTTGGGAGGGAGGGAGCTCACCTGGTTCCGAGTCAGAATTGCCTGTAGAGGGTTCACAGAAGCTCGATGGCATAAAGACATTGTTCTTTGTTACTGCAGTCAAGGAAAAAGAAAGAGAAGTTGTGTATGTTAACTACGAACTCCGTTCCCAGACACATCAAGGCTGCAAACCGAAAACGATTTTCCCTAGTAATTTGTATTGTTTATTTTAAGTCTTTCTTTCCTCTAAACTAAAACAGTATTACAGCCCTAGAAGCAAACAGGCATCATCTATAAAATCCCCTTAGTTTCTCCTGAAGCAGAGAGAGAACAAATTTAATTCATTCTGGAAGACAAACACAGGATTCACAATCTGAACTGTATCTGAGCTAGGAATGAAAAGTGATGTTAGAATTTATAATAACTTTATAAAACACCTATAACATTTCAGAAGGCCTCTGNGAGCAGGGAGCAATAATTTGCCCTTTTCAAGTAGGAAATACTTTTGTTGTTGTACAAAGAACTGCAGCCTCAGTAACGGGACCATCGGAGCAGCAGGTAGATGCATCAAGAGTCCCAAGGCAACAGGAACACATTGAAGATTTTTGACCCCAACAGACCACTTTGCGTGACAGAGTATGACAATATGTATCTCATCTAACTTTTGAGGCCACGGAAGATTAAGTACATTGAAAAGAGAAAGGAAACTCATCACTAACACTGTTACACTAAAAGATACAGCACTCACCTTTTGTATTTCAATTTTAGGTATTTTTTTTTTTCATAACTGCTTCTTACTTTTAATTCCGCCTCCTCTCTTTTTATTATAAGCTTAAAGATGATGCACGTTTCATATAAGCAAAATTTCACTACTTGGGAGAAACATAACCCCACCAAAAAAATTTAAGAAGTTCGGAAAGTGAAAGGCTTTCTGTAAACTAAGGCTATCAAATACCATCAGGAATATTCAAAGAAGCTTTTATGGAAGTCACAATTCCAGTCAAAGCCAGAACTGCTTGACAACACCACTTATCAGAAGAGAACATGGGAGTCAAATGGAGTAAGTGACCGCACTCCCCCAAAGGCTACAGCCAAGCAGAGCAGC
>VZRU01008672.1:18337-32367 GCA_013398155.1 Pedionomus torquatus
CCCCAGCTCCCACAGCCTGTCCTCAAAGTGGAGGTGCTTCAAATCCCTAAGCATTTTCCTGGCCCTCCTCTGGACCTGCTCCATCAGGTCCATGTCCCTCCCATCTTGAGGGCTCCAGCCCTGTACCCAGTGCTCCAGGTGGGGTCTCACCAGAGCCAGGTGGTAGAATCCCCTCTCTGGATCTGCTGGCAGCATCTTTTGACGCAGCCCAGGATGCGACCAGCCTTCTGGGCTGGAAGGACACACTGCCTACTCGTGCTTAGCCTCTCATCTGTAGATGAAGTAACATAGACATGGAAAACCTTCTGCTCTGCTGAACCAGCATGAGCACTGGGAAGATGCATCAAGCTGCACGTTTCAAGGGAAGAGACATTTTCACTCCAGGAAAGTGGGGTAAGTAGCAGAACGCTCACCAGCCCGTAGGAAGGGCTGTTAGACCAAACCCTGCACTGCTCCATGAACTGAAGCAGAGAACAGTTCAAGGATGTGGAGCTATCTGCTGTGTACAGCCAACAATTCCTGCACACGTTGCCCACCAGCATTTCTGGTCCTTAAATTTCTTTCAGAAATTTACTCAACAAACTCACTGTACAGGGTAAGATTTACTGCCCTTTAACAACGGGTCTCAGATAATGACCATTTGGTGCAGTTTTCCTGAAACTCTACTTAGTACAGTTCTCTTGGCCAGTTCCAGTACCACCGGCAACTTCAAATGATAGAAAACTGACAAAAACACCCTACCAGTTGTATTTTAAGAAATTAACCCTTGAAAACCTTATCATTTAAGAAAGAAACCAAACCCTATAAGAATTTCTGCAACAAGTCTGCAACACCTGACAGTCTGGACACCAAACGGGGCCCAACCTACTGCTGAGTGTACCTTCGAGAAGAGAATTCAACACCGACTTTACTTGAAATGGCCCATTCTTGAAAACAAAACAAAAAACCCCAAAACACTAGTGCAAGAAAAGGGTGCAGGTACTGTGTGGAGCAGCCTTCCCAGACAGAGATCTATCAGAATCCACACCCTGTGTGTGTGGTCACAATGAGCAGTGATGAAAACACCACCCAGGAAGACCCTGAACACTTAAAATTCCTCTGATAGACTCTATGGCAGCAAAAAAATAATAGTTCCAAAAGTTTCAGGCTGAGGTAGCTGGGGCTGTTCAGCCTGGAGAAGAGAAGGCTCCAGGGAGACCTTGGAGCAGCCTTCCAGGATCTGAAGGGAGCTCCAGGAGAGCTGGAAAGGGACTCTTGGCTAGGGAGGGGAGGGACAGGACAAGGGGGGAGGGNATGATCTTTAAGGTCCCTTCCAACTCTAACCATTCTATGATTCTATTTTGCTGCACCTTCAGTAGAAAAAACTGAAATTAACAGCACTGGCAGCTTCTCCTACCTCAAGGTACTGAAGGTACTGATTTTCTTTTTTTTTTTTTTTCTTCTTCCAAGTACTTAAATCCAGAACTCTGCTTTAGCATCTCTCTTGCTGCTTTTAATCTGCTAAATACGTTACAGCACAACAAGCTGCCATTTAGATCCAGTGGAAACAGAGCATTAGGTGCTCACTTTGTCAGGCTGCAGTGTTATGGCTCCGAGGGAATAAGCAAGGCTCCCCTGAGCTGCCTGAAGCAAATCCCCCCTATGTCCCCATGTTCTCATTTAGAATATCCCTCATCCTCAGCAAACACACCGTTTACACCCTAAATTTTCAAATGAATACTTGATGTGTCTTCTGTAATTACACCCACAAAGGAGCAAGTCCCAAAGAAGTGCCATTTTTACTAATTGACCCAGCAGCTTAGATGGGGGGTTAGCGCTTGAGATCAGAGCGGCGCTGCCTGAAATTAACTCTCACAGATTCCTCCAGGTTGAAGGGGCTCTCTAATCCCCTCAGCAGCAGAAGTAGGTGGTTGGTTGACACTTACCCCCACCAGTTCTTGTCGAACAGGAGGAAGCGGGGCTGGGGGGCAGCACGGACCGAGGCCACAGCAGGAGCAGGGCGCTCTGAGTCGCGCTCACCAGCTGGTCCTGCGTGACCCAGAGCATGGAGGGGGCTCAGCCTCTCCCTGGGGGTCCTCGCCTGAATCCAACAAACCTTTCTGCTCTGCAGGGGGCTGGGAGCAAAAGAGACAAACGTCCCTTCAATGCAAGGCTGCAACAGAGGCCAGGCATCTCAGCGACCAGGCATCTCAGCCAGGGGACCTGCTAATCCCTCCTTAAATCCCAGTTTCCGCAGCACGGCAGGAGGGACCGCTTGCTGTTGGGACACCAGTTCAAACACGCTCAGAGCAGGCAAAGGGAACCTGCTGACTCAAGTAGCTTCCCCTCCCCACAAAACCCATCAGTTGGAACAAACCACACTTTTGGGAAAGTTAGCTCAAAGTGTCGGCATCCCAGAGGAAAAGAGCCAACCCAGAGGTGTCGGGGTTTAACTACTCCTTCTCTCGAGGCCCGGAGGAAAGCTATTGCTTTTATTCCCAGATTGAGACATAAAAATTTTCAATCGATAATTCCTGTAAATAACTGTCCTTCACTGCTTCTTCAGACCACATCTGAGGCAGGTGGGGCCGATCATAAAATTCTCCAGAGAGATTCCTTGTTAGCAGTCACACAAGACACACAACCCTCTCACACGCGTGGTGAATCATCTGAAAAGCAACACCCGACGATTTTCTTCCCTAAATGAAAGCGTTTGGGTATCCCTTTCCAGGAGGAGGGCAACGGATACCTACTGCACCCTGACGGTACTTGGGGTTCGCTCAGCTTCTGCCACAGACTCTTTACACATTTCTTCAGGTCCTTTACTGCTGCAGGTCCCCACTTGCAGAACAAAAATGAAGCATTACCACATTCTGCACGCATCTCAAGAATGTTATTTTTGGTTTCTTTCTTTTCCGACTCTCAGAGAGCATATTCCAGTTGGAAATCAGACTCATGCTGGAAGGTGACCTTGCTTACTTCACTCAAAAATAATTGTCAAGCGTCACAAGAACTAATAAAACCTGATGCATGTTTCCTTAGCCTACTTCCAAATGTTCTAAACTGGATTACTTTTTGCCCATCACCACTATTACGCAGAAAAATCTGAGGCCAAGATGAGATCTTGTCCAGGGCAATACATACCAACTGTATTTAAAATTAAAAAAAAAAAAAAAAAAATCAATACATTAAAAGTGGATCACACGCTACTCCAAGTTTCAGAATTGTGTGAACGGTTTGTGGTTTAACTCACAGAAAACAAAAGCCATCCCAGGCCTTGAGGATTTGTCAAACCAGAACTGCTCCAGGCAGGATTTTGTACAGCTGTTCACAAACCAGCAGAGTCAGGGCAAACTGCAAGCTCCTGAAGTTCCGTTGAGTCTTGACTCATGCTTACTACTGACAGTGTCTTCAAACCTTGTAACTTCATAAGTTCTGCTCTAAGTTGTTCAAAGATCTTTGGAGCTGGTGGAGCAGCTCATTCTCTCCCTTCCTGCTGTAATATCTTACATCTGTGATGATCTGTGTCTCCCCCAGAGGCGCCTCTAGAGGAAGCATCCCTTCCAAGGACAGCTCCTGGAGAACGCGGCAGAAATCTGTTCCCATCTCTTAAATACTAAGGCAAAGACAAAGGTAGAGACTAATAATGTTAGGAGGCCACTACACAACCTCACCTTGATTAGCCAGATCAAACAGTATCTGCTTTATTAAAAACATGAAAATAACACACTTAAATACATAAAAGTGTACTTGGAGATCTGGTTTCCTCTGCACCACGAGAAGGAGTGACATGAAGAGATGCATAAAAGCTGAGATTAACATGATGCTAAAACCAGCAAATACAGGCAACAAAATAACACTCCTTTGTTATAAAAACTGATACAAACACTCTTGTGTCAGTTTTTCCTCCCAGTTCCAAGTTGTGACATTTATGCCTGCTTTCTTCATTTTCCCCAAACTAGCATCCATATCCAGTGGCCCCAAAAGACTACTTAGTAAATATTTTCATAGTCTTTATCTGCTCAGAGCTGAGGACAACTCAAGCCTTTGACTTTACCAGCCTCTGCACCCTCTGCATAAGGTTTGCCTTGGACAACTGTGCCCTACAAATACATTTATGAACCTTCTCAGAGCAGCACTGGACTAATACACTCACAATTACAAACTCTTAGGTGTTTATTTTAACTCCTGAAGTATGTTATTGACTTACACCACAGTTCTAGTAGGTCTCTCTAATGAAACCACTTGGCAGCTCTGCTAATCATGAGGACAGAGTCTGGCAAAGGAGCTACTGTTGCCTCTCCCTGCACCAGTTACTTCCTCCACAGTTCTCTCTGTCACCATCCTAAACCTACGAGTCATGCCCGGAGCACGAACAGTATTTTCTAATCATCCACCTCCTCAAACCACCAAAACCCAGGCATTTCCAAATCACTGTCCATCAACCCAGGACTCTACTTTATGTACTAACACATCTTTTTTTTTTTTTTTCTAAATCCATGACCTTGCTCTCCAGCACACACAAGAATGCCACCTTTTTAATCTCTTAAATCATTTTGACAACTTCTCACCTATTTTTAAAGCTCCACAGTTGAAACCATGATGACAGATCTAACAACTTTGGGACATAAAGCCTTGTTCACTCCAGAACTACTCCTTTATCTTTACAACCCAGGTGACCAGTTGCTCCTTAAACTCTTAGTGCCATCTTGCAGCACCACTTTGGTTTGGGACACAACCCAAACACCACATAAGGTCTTCCTCCAGAGCTGTCCTTGCAATCTCATCATTCCCAATTTGCCTTTAAAGCGGTACACTCACCACAACTAATATATAACAAGCCAGAAATTAAGTTTTCTATATTCTCCCATTACCCCCAGCCCGGGCTGGTGGAGGGAAGAAGCCACAGTGCAAGCTACGTGGCAGACAACGGCTTTTAGAGTAGTCGATGCTTCTGCAGTGCAAGAATATTTTTTAAAATCCAAGTTGAATATCTAGCTTTTGTCACACTGATGGCGAGGGAGCGATGATGATCACTCCCATCATTGTCAGAATGAATGACGAGTGGAAAAAGACCACAGACCACACTTGCAGAACAAAGGACACTACTTTTAAGGTGGTTTTGGACAAATTGTTTCGTTATAACACTATTGGTTAGATCTGTTTGAGCTATTGTACCTACATGTGTAAATGCAAGATAGATTTCAGACTAATTTAATCTCAGAAATGCATGTTAAAAGCTAACTTCATAAAATGACTTAGAGATTCACAGACTAGTTTGGATTGGAAGGGACCCCAAAGGCCCCCCAATGCCACCCCCTGCCCTGGGCAGGGACACCTCCCACCACCCCAGGTTGCTCCAAGCCCCATCCAGCCTGGCCTTGAACCCCTCCAGGGATGGGGCAGCCACAGCTTCTCTGGGCAACCTGGGCCAGGGTCTCATCACCCTCACAGCAAAGAAGTTCTTCCCCAGATATCAGCTCTCTCTTCCAGTTTAAAACTGTTTCCCCTCGTCCTATGGCTCCCCTCCCTGACTGAGGTTGCTTTTACTTCAAGTAACCTATAGCCAGAACCTGTTATAAAATTATTTTATGGCCTAAGTCAGTGTCAGGGCAGAAACATAAGTAGAAGTTACAAGAATTAATTATATAAAGAGATGTATCTATCAATTGAAATTTTTGATCAAATTTTTAATCTTTAATTCAAAGAGTGCTCTGAGAAGCAGAGTACAGATCACGTATTAGTTACCAGGCCAGATAACAGATAACAGTCATATTCAACACTTAACACAGCAAGGGTGAGACTTCATGTTGCTTTCCCATCTTAACAGCTGTCAGTCCTCAAGAAGCTGCTGCAATTTTCAAACTAAATGTCAGCACCAGCAGCTCCGCTTGTCAGAAAAATGAAGAACAGGGTACAAAAGAGGAAGATATTTGGATGCTGCCATTCAGGTATTTGCAAGAAGTATCCCTTCCACACACTGTAAAAATAGTTCTCAAAGAAATATTAAAATAATGAAAACAGGGACTCCCCAGATGCAGAAACCACCATGTTTGCATCCACCATTAATTGGTATTTATAATGAAGTGCAGAACACACGAACTAATCCCATCTTTGTAACCGTGAAAGAAAACAACCAGAACTGCCTTTCTGAAAATTAAGAGGTATAATTTCTGAACAGTGAGCACTTTTTGTTCCCTCTTAATAAATATGACAACCGCTCGTCCTGATCTTTCACTAAACCATATGAACTTTACCTGGAACAACAAGTTACAAAATTAAGTTTCCAGACTAGCATGCATTTGTACTGCAACGTGCTTTCCAACTTCAACAGAAGTTTTCCAACTTCTCATCGAGAAATACATGTCTGGAACCTCACAAGCCCAACCTTCAGTAGAGACCTCTAGAAAAATTGCGTTAACAGCAGCCAAGTCGGCTCCAGAGAAGCCAGTAAAGACCAGTGAACAATTCCCCCTCAGCCTGGTACCGAGAGGGTACCCACTGCCACAGACCCGTTCTGCTGAAGATGCCCCGTCTGATGGAGAAGGGCACACGGCAAACATCAGACCCATCGCCACGGGCACTTCGTGGAACGCACAATGCAAGGTCTTTTCCTCGCTCTCGGGTTGTCACTCTGCTGCTCCAGTGCTGGAAAACCTCCAAGCACTTCGCTTACAGCTCCAGAAGAAAGCCAGTTTGACTCAACAGACATTTTGCAAAATTAAAAGTGTAATTTAGATTGAGAAATGACATATTTTAGAAATGTGGTGTTTAACAACTATTTTGAAGTTACTTCTGCATTTTCTTTAAAATGTTGATGTAGGGAAAAACTCCTCTGTTAATAGATTTTCCTCCTTAAATTGAATAAGGTGATTTTTTTTTTTTCGTGGCAGGCAACGCACTTACCCAACACCTGGAATGGAAACTACAAGGGAGTTCACCGTTAACTGTACCACTTTGTTGCTACTTCCCAAACATACAGCAGAAGGTCTCAACCAGTATGGACCCGAGTCACCTTTTCATTAATCATGGTGATTAAAGGTAAATCAGGTGATTAAAGGGCCATTCCACTGGCCTGATACTGGTTCTGATACATGCAGCATATGTTAAGTAGCTGTTACTTTTGGCTGAGAGCATGGTATCCTGACTCTAATCAACACTATGAAAACCAGCTATCGGCAGAAGCAACACGGAGGCTTTGACCCTTTATTTAATAGAAGAGCCAGAGGCACTGCACGGATGCTTCTCTCAAATATACTAAATTATTAGTCACCCCCCTCCTCCTTTTAGAAAAAAGGACACATCTCCACACATTACAGTTTAACATACTTATGTTAGTTACTACAAGTATTACACTTTGGAAATGGGCAACCAGGTGACAGATGCCACCAGATTTCTCATGACAAACATCCAGGAACCACACTACACCCATTGCCTGCCACACTACACCCATTCCCTGCCCAGGCTGACTGTAGCAGCCCCCTCTCCAGCAGCAACACCACCTGCTATGTAGACCCATTCCCAATTCCTTTCTAACACCGGTGCCTTCAGGCTGACCAGCTTCCCACCACCCCAGCCGGCAGGCTCCCATCAGCAGCCAGCCTGCACACAGCCACCTACAGCATCACCACATCCCCAGCACCCTCACAGGCACGTGGGAAGCCTAAATCCTACGTCCCTCTCTCCCTGGAGCCCTGGGTCCTCTCTGCTAGCCCAAAGAGACATTAAGGCTTTCATTAAGATTTTTTTATTTTAATGAATACTTTCTTGAGTGGTCCTGGAGCACAACAGGTGTATCCCACAGCCCCTGGAGGATGCACCCTTTGGCAGAAACAGAAGGTGTAACACGTAGGAACTGGAGAACACAAGACCTACCAACTTAGCACCGAAGGACCAGGCCAGCAGACAAAGGACACAGCACCATGCCACTGGGCTGCACACTGCTGGGATCACTGCTGCCAGCCTAACCACAGAAGCACTGCCAGGTTAAAGGACACCTGGGGAAAAAAAACAACTCACCATGGTGTAACTCAGAAGGGACTTCAGGAACAGTCTAAGCAACAGGCTGGTTGGAACCTGGTTCCTGGAGGGAAACAATGTGATCCAAACTGACAGCACAAACACTAACACTCCCTTCGTTCCAAGGTACGTTGTCATTTGTCACCATGGAAAGCATAATTGGAAGGAACATCCCAGAAGTATTCACTTTAAGATCTATTTAATTTGATCTGCTAATATTAGAAGAATGGCAGATTTAAATCCTTTCCAAGCTGACAAAAGACTTCAAGCTCCTGCTGAGGAACGTGCCTACTAAACTCAGGAGAAAGCTCGAGTCTGACACTTGTCCCAAACCAAAGAAAAGCAACCAACTGCAAAACGGTTCAGTATTCCTGTTCAAACATTGGAGAAGATTTTCCTGATTGCAGAGGTATTACAACAATCCAGTGATTCAACAAAGAGCAAACTGTGCATGTGAGTACACTTCTCTTAGTTCCTACCAACTTGAGCTGAAATAAGAGTAACCTTGATTTTATTTTAATTTTTCCAAATATGAACAGCTTTTACTATTAACCAGAGTTAAATACTGCAATATATTGAGATTCTTATCAATTTCTTTCACTAAAAAGTTTGCTGGAAATTTTACTATTTGGAAAGAAAAAAAGAACAGGAGAACTACACCCTAGCACTCACCCGTACCATTTTGTGCATCACTTTCAAAGGGAAGAGGACACCAACTGTACTGCCCCAGTCCAACAAGCCATGCTTTGCCACGACATCTATCCCAATTTAATAGCAGTTTCCACTAAAGACAAGTTTCCTTCCTTTGCCTCGTTTCTTTCCTGAGCTCTACCCCTTCTGCAGCCGCAGGATGAGTTGTATCAGCTCCTGGGTTTACCCAGGGAACACCTTCGGGCCGACGCCAGCCAGCTCCCACCGACCCAACACCAGAGCTGCTCCCAAAGGCAGGGGCCAGGAACACACGGCAGGGTAGAGGGATGGGTGAGGGGACAGGATCACCATTTTTCAGGGTAATTGGACCCTTCAGAATTTAGAAGTGTGGTGTTTGACAACTATTTTGAAGTTACTTTTGTATTTTCTTTAAAATGTTGATGTAGGGAAACCTCATAACCAAACCTCATAACCAAACATGATGTAGGGAAACATCATAACAAAAGACATGAGACATTTAAATACACAGAGGTAAAAGCAAGGATCTAGACTGCGGTTTTCTTTGCTTTGTCTTAACTGTATGATCAGAAAAAGAAACGTTAAGAGTTTTCTCAGGCAACTGGGACCATTCCTTTGACACCTCTTCCTTTCAGATACAGCTCTGAAGATACTTTTTCTCCCAGATTTGGTCCATCTTCTCACCGAAGAGCTACCTGTTTCATGCCACCATCCTACATCTTCCCACATTTAGCCTTCCAGTACCTCTTCACCCTATGCCCATCAATAACGTTAATGCTCTATTGGGCATCTTTAGCTTCAAACCAATACAAACAGCTCCTCACCAGGGGATGAGCCAGTGCTGCAGAACAAAACAAAACAAGCAACATATCAACATCTCCTTACCTTCTGTGCTTTATCCTTCTGAAATACAAATACAGGTGGAGCAATGGCAGGTTTTTCTGTAAAAAGAGAAATTGTTGGGTTTTTTTCCACATTAACTTTTGACCAATACGAAAGTCTTATGTTCTACGATGCTTTTACCAACAACGAATCTCTAAACAAGTTATTTATACAAATTGTTTCCACTGGTTCCTGCTAAAATACAGTTATAAGGACTGTCTTTTCCTTTTGAAGATCAAAAGTATTTTAAGAAACAATGTAATTGGTATCTGAAAGCTATTTGTCTTTTCCCTTCAGGTCTCTATTTCAAACAAGTATTTCCATGAATCACACTTGGGCCCTTTGCTGCAGTAGTTTACTTTTGGAACACAGGCCAGTTTCGCCTGCAAAGGGTTTTCCACCCCTATAGTAATGCATTAGTGCAAGAGAAGTTCCGCTGTGGGCAATCACACACCCCTCCTTAAAGCTCACCCAACTCCAATACTTGACTATGCTCGTGTTTCACTATCATTGAAACCTGTAGAAATGTCCTCAATCTTCAACATTTGCAGATCTACAATTTAAAGCAAATATTCTACACATATCATAACAGAGATGAGTCTTTTTTGCATGATTTAAGCACGTGTCTACTTTCTACTTGAAGTTCCAATTCCAACATTAACGGGACACTTATATAAATAAGCACATCAACATTTAGTCTTCAAGAACAGAACACATTTCTAGAACATGTACATCTTTTTCTTAACGACCTCAAAACACCTCAATAACCTTAATTATTAAAAAAAAACCACAATAAACATGGGGCAAGGGGAGGGATAAACCAAAAATGAGATTTTTCCTGAGAGTTTAACAGACTGATACACATCTTGCATGAATTTTGTTTGAAGAGAAACTGTACATATGTTCCACTTGTTTGCAGGACTAACACCAAGTACAACATTTCAGTCTGTTTTCGGAGCGAGACCGCTGTGAACCAATAGCGGTCGCAGAGCACTGTATTTTGGCTAATTTCTTTGCCAAAGTGGCATCTTTGAAATTAGCCATTCTTACAATCAAGACTAGACAATTAAGAAAATTCAAATTTTTAATAAAACTTCTAGAATTTGAAAGGTTACCGTAAAAGAGAAATCTAAAATCATCCAGAAAGAACTACCTTGTGCCTAAAAAAGAACCAACCCAGGCAAGATCACCAAATCCATCAATCAGCTGCAGTAAAGCACTTGTACCAGCATACAAGGAAAGGGGAATAAGACTGTTCATTTGGGAACTACTGGATATTAGATCCGTTTAGCTGAAAACGTGCAATTTTACCTGACACAAACGTGAAAGTGATGACAATTATTCCAAGAACACTGTACATTTATTTGTGAGGGGGGAAAACCCTCTTTCTGCTCTCCTGTGGGTCTAACTCAGAGGGATAACCCGGCAAAAACACTGCCAGACCTATTTTGTAAGACCAGCGTAACTTGTTCTACAGTAGGTAAAATTCATCATGAAATGAAGCTCCTTGCTGCAGCATTTTGCCTGCTTCCCCCCCCCCTTCTCTTCCAAGCTCTATCCATCAAATACTGCTGAACCTTAAATGCTTATTAACGGGAGCAACGCAGACAATCTATTTCAAAGATTAAAAACAATCTACTAACAAAAGGCATCAACAAAGACTTTATCTGGGCTCTACCTCTCCCAAAGAGAAACCGAACGAAACAAGCCAGGGATCCCTTTGGATATAACCCACCTGGGGGAGGCTCCATCCCATAAGGTCCAAAACTCTAAGCCTCTACCTCAAACTGATGCTCACTTTTTTATAGCACCTTGAAGTAACTGTAGTGTTAATGAATACTAAATGATACCAAACAAGTAGCATGCATTCTATCAAACCACTTTTATCCAAGGCGGCTGAACCAGTGACACGCTGTATTACTGTTCTTCCCTTTTGGGGATCTGCCCAAAAGCAGGACTGGGTTGTGTAACACACACCACACCAGAGACCCCTGTACCAAATCCTATAAATACCAAACAGAAAAGAACTACTTGTCTATTTAGTGGCTAATAATAGATTGAAGGACTGAGAGACAAGAAAGCAAACAATAAAAAAAAAAGAAGAAAAAGCAGATCCAACAACGCAAAGTGTGGAAGAAACATGGGCTGGCTGGCAAAAGACTGGAATGGAGAGACAAAGAAGTGATGCAGAGGAACAGGAGAATATAGGAGATGGAGCGATGGAAAACTATGCAGAGAAACAACAGGGATGCCAGGAACAGCAGAAAGCTCACAGGAAATAAAAGATTGCACAGAAGAAACAAAGAAGAAAACAGAGTGGAAGAAAAAAATAAATCAAATATTGAGAGATCACGTCCAACTGAAGCAAATAAGATCGGGAAAAGAAGAAGGTAGTTGAACTATGACCGGTCCTGTTAATCAAGATGGAAAAGGCAACCCTGCTGTGCAACACTCAGGAGAGTCTCTCTGCTGAAGAAGCAGAGTCCTCCAGCTCCAGGAACCTCACTACTGCTCTTGCTGCCTGTGGGACCAACTGACATGATGGCACCCGGCAGGAAGGGTGACAAGACAGCAGGCACTCGCAGCCACCACCGGTACCAGCACTTCACCGGGCACGTTCTTCACTGGGGAGCAGCTGCTCACCATGTCTTCTCTAAAGTCTGCAACAAGACCCCAGTGCTGGAAACGTTTCCCTAATTCTAGCCTGAGGCAAGAAGGATTCACTAGATGGTTTAATCTGATCACCTTCATTAAACACCGCACGTTTTTCTGAGCCTTATTGATTTGGGGAAACCTTTTCAGAGACATCAATTATTCAAGACATTAAAAGCGAAGTAGCACCCTCAACCATCCATTACCTGACTTAGCAAAAGATTCCACTGTCAAATTCCCCATTCAAGTGTCTGCCTTCAGCTTTCAGCTCCGAGTCCTACTTAGGTTTTTTGAACCCACGTAGGTACTACACAAAGAGCTCTCTGGCCTCTCATGTTTTCCCTACAAAAGCCCTTACACGGGCCGCATTAACTGAAGAACGACCATAACAGGGTTTATTTTTGTAGAACAAATGCATGTTAGGTAGTTGTTGGAGTTTTTTTTTTCCCTGCACACGGAGAGCACCTTATTAAGTGCAACTCCAAAGCGAGGATGAGAGTGTGGACACTCACATCTGCATGTCACGAGCATGCTCCCGCTCCACCCAGGTATCCGAAGGCCAACCTCCAGTCAAATGAGTCTGTCAGGTCCACAAAAGCGTCACCAAGGTAAAGGAAAAATAAAGCAGGCTGAAGGATGAAAAAAGTCCCCAACTTTCAAACGTTAGGCAAAATATCTGTAAGATAAAATGAGATTTTCTCCGCCTAAAATACCAAGAGGCACAGCACGCAGCTCTTCCACATCGTGGAGCAGACAGAAAAAAGGCAAAACGAGATGCAGAAACAACATCAATTCTCTAATCGAGTCGGTCTCAGTAAAAGTGTTCTGAGAAAACCCAAGCACGTGAGGAGGAAAGCAGACCTTCAGTAATTGCTGCCACAGAGACAGCAAGTCCCCAGTCTGAAGATGTGGGACCAGAACAAACCACCTGGTTTCTTGTGAACGATGTTAAGCTGCCAAACCACTCCAAAAAATGACCGAACCCATAAAACTCCCTCCTGCAGTTTGCGAATAAGTTTCAGACACTTTAACTTGCAGGAATAATTACAAAAAACCTCAAAGCCTGGCTTTCACAGGCTAAATTTCTGTAACATATTTCACTAATGGGTAAGGAATCAATATAAGCCCTATGTGATGTCACAAAACCCCATGTATTATTAAACCTACTCAGCTTGCTCCAAATGCTTTGGAAAGCAGAAAATACTCAGTGGCTCATATATAAATACTCTATGTGACTTCTTCAAGTCATATATAGTATTTAACCCGAGATTTTTAATTGGGATACAGAAGTATTTGTAGCTATACCAAACTCTGTGATGGCAACAACTTTTCCTGAACCTGGACAATGGTCTTGTCCTACCTCTCCACTCCCAATGCAACCACAGCAGTTGGTGGCACCTCTAGTGGCCACAACAGCTATTTTTGCAATACAAAGTTTTAAGCCTTCAACTGCAGCAAGAAGTGACCCACTACTGAGAAATCTAATGGGTACTTTAAGTGTATAGATGTATAAAAACATACCCCTTTTGAATCCATCTTTGAAGACCATGTGCTCTTCCTGGCAGCCCAGAAAGCCAACCCCAGCCTGGGCTGCATCAAAAGAAGCGTGACCAGCAGGGACAGGGAGGGGATTCTGCCCCTCTGCTCTGCGCTCCTGAGACCCCACCTGGAGTCCTGTGTCCAGCTCTGGAGATCCCAACAGAGAAAGGACATGGACCTGGTGGAACAGGTCCAGTGGAGGGCCACCAAGATGCTCAGAGGCTGGAGCACCTCTGCTGTGAGGACAGGCTGAGGGAGCTGGGGCTGTTCAGCCTGGAGAAGAGAAGGCT
>VZRU01008678.1:0-35112 GCA_013398155.1 Pedionomus torquatus
CAAAAACCACACTTGTCATGGCTATAATTCTAATAAAATTATGAAAATATTAATGAAGATACAAGGAATAGAAACCTCCTGGCAATTCAAATCAGTTCTGCCCAAATAATCCTCCTGAAGTCACCTGAATGACAGTGAATAGTGGAAGAGGTCAAAGAGAGTTCATGTATGCAGTTTCCACTCAGGAGCATCCAGGTGGGACGTTGGAGCACCATCTCTGGAGGGATGGTGGAGAAGGACTGAGGTGAGAGCAGCCCGGGTGCAGGCAGAGGAAGGCTTTCTCTGCTTTGTTCAGGAGATGCTGGAAGAAACAGCCTGGAAATTGGGCAGTGCCCAGGTGTGGTGGGGCTTGGGTGTCTCAGTGGTCTGAAGAACAAAAAATTCAATGGGAAAACTCACTGTTCAGCACTAAAACCGGCAACGGCCACACACTTCTCATGGGGTAACCATGAAGCTGGTAAGCCACCCCATCCAGCTGGGAGCCCTAATGCCAGCCTGGGAGCAGGCACAGCAGATGGGGATGCACTGGGGCCACTGGTGTGGCAAAGGAACGCTTCATTTTGCCACTGACTGCACTTCACCACGGTTCAGTACTCAATTTGGTGTAGTCTTCCTCAGCCTCTTAACACAGTGTGCTTTATTTTATACACAGACCCGGTGCTCAGAAGAGCAAAGTCACAGCATTTGGCTCTTAAGTCTTCCTGGGCCTCCAGAAGAGGGTTTGCATCAAGGAGAAGGACCCCAGGGCTTTCAAACTCCAGCTCAGAAGTCAGTTACGCCCAACCCTCCTAAATGCCACGGGGGACACCCCAGATCCAAAGCACAGTGAAACACAGGAGCCATCCCCACTGACCTTGGAGAGCCTTCAGGCCCTCCAGAAGACCAGTGACCAGGCCAGTGCCCTGCCACGAACTGGTACAGAAGAGTTCATGCCTCCCATCTCAGGGTCTCCAAATCCTGGTACCTAAATCCAAGTAGAGCTTCTTCATCACCAAGCACCTTGGACTCTCTGGGCCCAGGAGGTTGGCCTGTGTCTGTCACTGCTGTGAGATGCCAGACTGCTCCCGTAATCCTCTCCCTCTTGCTCTTTTTCTTTTTAATAGTTGGGTTTTGCTGCTTTCTGTTACTTCAGTCCCTGTTGAAGGCTCACCCTTCTTCTGAAGCGTGAGGGAATAACCCGTGACAAGCTGGCATCACTCTCAGTAGGCAGGAACGATCTCCCTGACACATTTGGGCAACTTCTGGACAGAGAACTCCAAGGGGACATAGGGAACCAAAGCCACCCAGGCAAAGAATGAAGGGGAAAAAAGGACACGTGCAAAAATTAATTCCCAAGCTGATGCCAAAGGCCAGCTGGATCTAAAGGCAATGACAGCAATTAAAGAACACCCGGCTTGCCTGGTCTGCATGATGTGGTACATGGTCTGCACCACGGATCTCCTTTCCTGCCCCATCAGCCATACCTGGAATTTGCAAAAGGCATCCTGAGGTCTCTGCCAGACACACCACGAAAATCAAAATCCCTGTGGGGCCATGCTGGTGGTGAGAGCCTCCTCCAGCGCGGTGGAGCACACCCGGGTGATGTCCCCCAAAGTGAGCTCCTCGTGGGCCACAAGCTTGGCCAGTGCCCAACAGGGCAAAACCAAATACCCTCATTTGGGGAGAAATGGTGCCACAAAGCCTTTAAAAGCCTGGGCAAGGACCCCACTGTCAGACCCCGACATGGGCTGCAGGTCCTGCCGAAGGGCGTAAGAGGGGGCCTTGGGGGCTCCCCAGGGGGTTTGGCAGAGCATCCCCTCCTCGAGGCAGACAGCCCTGCCTCTCCTGAAAGCTCTCCCTGTTCCCCGTGATGTACGACATCTGGGAATGCTCATACATCCAGTGGGCAGGCTCATTTATACAGTGTTTGAAAAATAGATGGTGTATGAAGTGCAATTTGGTGTTGTAGCAGAGTTCTGTCCCCCTCGGGGTGTCAGGGCATTTGATTAAAACCCTTTTATGGGAAATCAATATTTTACTCATTACAACTTTCATTCTCAGGCCTAAAAACTACCGAGATGGACTTGTAAGATGCTGCACTACACGCATGCACACACAGGTCTATTCATTAGGGGAGGAATCCCTTGGCATTTATTTTTTCTTTCATAAGCGCTTACAGAGGTAAATAAGCGGCAAGAGGGTGTCTCTCTCAGGGGTTAGCGAGGGGCTGCAGCAGGCACGCACCATTTGCTGCTAGATTGAAGGCTTCCAATTAGAAACGCTGGCCCAGATCACCCCAAGATATCTCTCAAGGCCAGAAGAGGCAATCATCTTGGACAAAACTCTTCCATGGCCAAAACAGACTAAAGCACTGAGTGAAAGCGTTGAATGAAAGCTCCAGTCTCATTCAACATGTTCATCAATGACCTGGACGAGGGGACTGAGGGTCTCCTCAGCAAGTTTGCTGATGATACCAAACCAGGAGGGTTGGCAGACACTCCAGAGGGATGTTCCACCACCCAGCGTGACCTGGACAGGCTGGAGAGCTGGCAGAGAAGAACCTCATGAGGTTCAACAAGAGCAAGCCTAGGGTCCTGCACCTGGGGAGGAACCTGCTGGGCACCAGTGGAGGTCAGGGGTGGATCTGCTGGAAAGCACTTCTGAGGAGAAGGAGCTGGAGGTCCTGATAGGCAGTAAACTACCCATGAGGCAGCAATGAGCCCTGGCGGCCAAGAGGCCGATGGAATCCTGGGCTGCACAGGGATTGTGTGGTCAAGAGGTCTGACCTGGTCCTGCAAAAACAGGAGAAAACTTTATTATCTTCTGATTAAAGCAATTTGGCTACTCAGCCCAGCAGCAGGAAGAGTGACATGGGACCAAGGGACAAGCTTCTCAATGAGATGAAGTGAACAAAGTGACTGGAGATGGCGGCAAAAAGGGACAGTGTTATTCCGGGGGTAATTTTTCTCTTTGTTTCTGTTTTTTTTTTTTTAATTCTCTTTCAAAATACAAAACTTCCCTCTCCTTTGAAAGCACTGAATATTTTGTGCTTGCTCCCCGGAGGTTCAGGAGTGGGAAGGAGAAGTTTGCCAACACCCTGCAACTATCCGATTGTTTATTCTTGGAAAAATGTCAGATGCTCAAAACACGACTGAGGGGTTTTTTGTGCACAAGCGGCGCGGAGATAATCATGCTGCTTTGCAGGGGGATGAGGACGTACGAGAAACGCACGGGTCTGCATGAGAAACACACGGGTCTGCATGAGGAACATACGGATCTGTATGAGAAACACCTCCATTCAGAGGAAATGCGAGTGGGTTTGGGTTTCTACAGCCTGAGTGGGATCAGAGGAAGGGATTTTTGAAGGGGATCCAGCTGGTTATCCGGGGACAATCGGGCTCACAGGGAGAGCAGGCTGGCAGAGTCCAGATCGGTATCGGCTGCTGTAGACAGTCAACACCCGCCTGAACCCGATCTGATGTTCATCTCCGCCGCGTTATCTTCCACGGCTCCTTTGTTGAATCCGTCACACTCTTGCAAAGCCAAAAAACAGGAATATATTTGTCTGGGCAAAGACATCCGGACAAGAAATCAAAACGCAATCCAGTGTCGCTCCTCCAAGGGAGATGACTCCCTCAAAGACATCCCTCAGGTCAATCCTGTCTCTGCGCCCACATCTAGGAGGAGATTCTACCCTGACAGCGAGGGCACGGGAGCATCTCTGCCCTTCTCCAGCCGCCTTCCCCACTCCTCAGCCCAAGGCTCGGGGAAGGGGGTGGGGGCAAGGACCAGGTTTAAACCCCAGCACAGAACCGGTGACCCCCTCCTTCTGCCTGCACGGGCAGACCAAAGCCCAAGGCTTGTGGAAGCCTAGCTCCGTAGCCCCCCCCCAGACTTCTGTGGTCGGCAGCCCACTGGTGCAAGAGGCTAACAAGCCACCTCTTGTCACCCTCAGGGGGCTGGGGAGCTACAGGACATGTCCTACAGGGGCTTAATTTGGGTGATGGGCATTTTATAGGCTGACAGTTTCTCTCTCAGTGATGCTCAGGAGCAGGGACATCCACCCACCCAATGCCCCTGGACAGGATGAATCCCCAGCACCTCCTGACTCAGCACACGACACAGGGATCTGATCAGCCGTTCACACTCCCCCTGCCCCAGTAATTTTAGGATTTGCCACTGAGGGATTTTTGTCATTTTGAGCAGCTTAGAAACGGGAGGGGAGCCCTGCTGCTTCCCAGCGCAGGCAGGATTTATAGGCAGGGGTAGGGGAAAGAAACTTTATGAGATTTAAACAGTTGGGTTTTTTTTTTCTTTAAAAAGTGTCATTTTCTATTTACTGACCTGGTTTCCAGCCTCATGTCTGCACGTGGACTCGCAGGCACCCAGCTTGAGGATTAATGGCAAGCAGGCATTTATTTTCTCTTAAAGGTATTAAGAGTAAAGCCGGACCTTGCTCCTGTGCACCCGGTGAAACAGGTCTGTGGGGGTCCCCACAGCACTGGAGGACAGAGACATCACGGTGGCTCCTGGCTGTGCACCGGGGAGCTGAAAGCATCTCTCACTCTTGCAGGAGACAGTGGGTCACCAAGAGCAGTCAGGCGTAGGAAATCCAGCATACGGCTCGGAGCAAACACCCACTCCATCCCCTCCCCTCCTACTGGTGCCCTCTCTGCTGGAAGCCCCCACCTCAGGGCTGCATGAGGCTGGTGACACCCAGGGTGATTTTGGGGCTATTTCTCACCGGGGCGTGCAAGGTGCTGCTGGATGAATCACGGCACAGGCACAGCAAGTAAGAGTCACTGCGGGGCACGGGGAGATCTTCTGTGGTGCCCGAGAAGGTGTGAGTGTTAACCCATACTTGCACACTGGAGGGTGGCCAGATGCCAGGGGACGTGCCTCTCTGGGTGGGTTTTCCCGGACCATCCCTCTTCTTCTCATCTCTACTGTATGTAGAATATTGAAGCATAGAATGGTTAGAGCTGGAAGGGATCACCTCCCACCAGACCCGGTTGCTCCAAGCCCCCTCCAACCTGGCCTTGAACCCCTCCAGGGATGGGGCAGCCACAGCTTCTCTGGGCAACCTGGGTCAGAGAGGGCCACCTTATACCTCTCACCACCCTCACAGCAAAGAATTTCCTCCTGAGATCTCATCTGAATCTCCCCTCTTTCTTATGGTGGTTCTTAGGACTATGGCTTCAGAGGACAGACACGGAGAAAATCTCATGTCAAGGGTGAAATCTAGGATAGAAGGACAAGACTGGGATGTGGAAATTCTGAAATTGTTCCTGGCAAACCTGAAAGCTGCTCGTGCTACTGCATTTTAGACATAAAAGTCCTGCGAGTTTAATAAAAATCGGTGGGTGGGAAGAGAAGATCTCTAAGAACGTCTTAGAGACCCTGTTGGGTAATATTCTAACAAGAGCACAACCCTTTCTAGACATCAGAGAAGTTACACGGAGGAGTGGGAAGTTCTGAACAATCTAGTTGCAGAAAACCTTTCAGTCTGAGCTCATTATACTCGAGAAAATCCATGTCTTGGCCAGACATTTCCTCTTTCAGAGACTTTCTGGTGCCTGGCCAGTGTACGAGGTCTGAATCTCTTCCGACCATTAGAGCACTCATGTTTTGTACTTATTTAGATCCACTGGCATCTAGGAAGAGTCCAGCTCATGCTGCAACCTTGGCACAGCTTGGTCAAAAAGCCGACAAAACTGCTCAGCCACTCGTGAAACTCCAGGTTCTGTCCTGCACTCACAGAAGACAACTCTTCCATCAACGTCAGTGGAGCAGGGTTAGTCCCTCGTGAAACACCAGCAGCACTCCATTTGGTGCTACTCACCCTTTGGGAAACATCGCCAGGTGACAATGCTCCGGTAAAAAATTCCCGCAGAACTATTATCCCAAGGATTCACAAACCAGGACGAGCGAAAACAGCAGGTACGTATTTCGGCCACCTTCTCCAAAATGCCTTGTAATCTCAGGGCCAGCCCAGCAGCACCGTTTGGGGGTGAAACACCACATCCCACGACACACGGGGACTCTGACTCGAGGAAAAAACAGTTCCTGGATGTCCAGGGGTATCGCACAACACGGCAAACGTCACGGTTGTAAGTCTGACATCGCTTGTCCAAGAGGACCGACCACCACCTAAAAGGCACTTATAAACAAGGGCTTGTAAGTCTTTCAAGTTTGAGTAGGAAGAGTAGTTTTCTTCCCCAAAATGGTATCTCCTTGAGGACCCTTTTGAGTGAAACCACCTCCTCTCTCACTGAGGTGTCTTGAGCTAAACGCCAGGAAAAGCAACCTGTGGGTAAGGAATGGGCCTTCAACACCAGAAGCTCAACCAGCTGCTCCCGTGTCACTATCGACTCTTGGATTTTCACTCAGGGTGAAAAAACGTCCATCAAGACCTGCTCAAGGACAGAAGAAAATGCATCCAGGACTGCAGGCACGGCCCTGGTGGGATGCCCTGAAGACGCAGCCCCGTTTGGGGCACAGGACTGATGTGTCCAACAAGCCCATGACGCCCGCCCTGGCTCTGACTATGCCTGGGGACACTCAGCCGGGGCAGGACACCGTGGTTTCAGGACTTGAAGTCAATGAAACTGCAGCATTTCATTAAGAAAAACTCCCTTTAAGTTAAGAAAAACTCCCTTTAAGTTGGCTACATAAGAGAATGTTTGCTTGAGCAGAGATGCTTCTCCATGTGAGGGCCATGTTAAAGGGTTTTCTGCCTGAAGCCAAATCCTTCTGTGCCATGAAGACTCTGGAATTTAACGTACATGCGCTCAAAGTTTGATTTAAAACTGTCACTCAAAGTTTGATTAAAAAAAAAATAATCCCTTCTAAGTATTTCTTAAACAGGGGCTTACTGCAGTACCGGTATTTTCCATTTGTATAGAAGAAGGTTTTAAAGCTACGAAATTCCACGGAAGATGGAATTCCACAAATTCACAAAAATCTGTGATGACAAGAAGATGCCAAAATGGTTGGTCCTAATCCTGGAAACTTTGGAAATTCTTGAGAGGCGCTTTGGCAGCGGCACCACACGGAGCTAATAAACACCTTCCACTCCTGCAACCGGGGCCACGTCCTTTGGAGCCAACACATTCCCGGCCACCTTAAATTACGTTTGTTAGAAAGATCATTAAATTTCTTTTGATTAAGCGTCAGGAATAAACTGTAGATGAGCGATGGAGTTTTTTAATGAGTTCAAAGTCTGTGAAATCATTTTCTTGCCCGGGTCAATTTTAATTTCAAAGCAAAATTCCCAGGGGACCAATTTATTGGGAGTGCAAAGAGGCTGTTGTTCGGCAGCTCCCAGCTGCTCCGACCCTGCCCGTGTTTCTGGGATTTCACTTACTCAGATAAGACACCGAGTGCCCCAGCAAAAACCTCTGGGGAACTTACAATACTTAGTTTGGTGCTATTATTTATAAAAGGGAAAAAAATAATTAAAAAAAAAAAATAAAAGTTCCTGCTTCCCACCGATTTTTGGGAATTATCCGGGGATTTTTGAAGGCGTGTTGCGTAGACAGAGAGGTTCCACGGAGCGTGAGTCAGGAGAGCACCTCCTCGAAAAAAGAAGGGACAAGATCAGGGCTGGAATACCTATAGGAATAGAGATCTGACCGACACAACATGTGCCTTGCGCACATGACTGGTACCTAACCCCAACGGAGAGTCGATGCACGCAACAGGCGACAGGACGAGAGACACGGCTTCAAGTTGCCTCAGGGGAGGTTTAGGATGGATATTGGGAAAAATTTCTTCACCGAAAGGGTTATTAACTATTGGAACAGGCTGCCCAGGGAAGTGGTGGAGTCACCATCCCTGGAGGTTATTTAAAAGACGGGTAGAGCTGGTGCTGAGGGACATGGGTCAGTGAGATGTTTTAGGTTGATGGTTAGACACCATGAACTGAAAGGTCTCTTCCAACCCAGGAAATTCTATGATATACATATTCATGGTTTTTTTGGCTGGATTAAGTATTTCAAACCTCTGTTTCCCAGGGAAGCAAGGACAACCAGCTGGGGGTGCAGAACAGAGGTTTCTGACACGATCCATGGGAAATACTGTGCTCTTCAACACCAAGAAGGGACAGTCTGCAGGGTGCTCAGTACCCCGGTGCTGATCCAGGAAATCAGTTAATTATTTGCTTAAACCCAAGCACGGGAGCAGCCTGATTACATGCAAGAGGACGCTGCTCCAGCTTAAGTGTTTTGCTGGACCCGCTCCCTGATATAAAGTATAAAGCCAGAGGCTCCGTGCAGAATACAGAGGGATTTTGATTAAATTCTTCTGACGGGGAGAGAGGGAGGGAGGCAGACATGTAGCCCTCCTCAGTTTACAATTTATGTTCTAAAAAGCTGCGAGCGATGGTCCTATGGAAAGAAGGAGGAGATTTACATTGCCCACAGCGTCCCTCCCCCTCTGCCCACCACGCCACGGCCACATGAAGTCTAAAGAGTAATCAACCTCATCGAAAAGGAAAAAAAAAAACCAACCCTGAAGGCTTGTGCTTCCTCAAAGGAGAGACAAGATTGTGTGACTGAGGCTTTCCCACTGGTTTCGGATGCCTCGAAGGACCGACGTACACCGGCGGAGGGCTGGGCCATGAGCTGCTGCCACCCCGGAGCATCCCCCGCAGCCTCCGAGTGCATCGAGCCGAGCACAACGACCTCCACATCCCCCACCCGGGGCCACACAAAGCATGTGGGAGAGACATCGCCCGTGTAAAGACGGGGTTTCTGCACAGCTTGGACGTGGTGGGTTTGCCCACCGGGCAGGATGGGGAAGGGGAATTATCTCCACCTACAAGAAACCCCCCAGCTCTCGCCCCCAGCTCTCCCTCTATGAATCAACACCCCGAAATCTTTGACAGACAGACCTGATTTTCCAGCTACACACTTTTAACGACCAAAACAGACTATTTGTCTTTCCCTCAGCCTGCAGAGCAGCAAAGATGCCAGCTACGGTGGTGACCTGCTAACCACCAGCTGTCAGCACAGCCTCAGCAAACCCCATGTCAAAAAAAACCCTCAAATCTCCCAAAGATCAAGCTATGGAGAATAGCACTTGAAAACATCCCAAACCAGCAGAGGACCAGGCATCCCAAAGGCCAGGGAAGGCGGTGGGGACATTAGGCACGGCGCTGCTGGCTCCTGCGGTGGTGGGACAGGGACATGCTGTGTCCAGTCCTCTCCATGGCTCTTGGTTGAGCTGGAAACTACCACTATTTCAGCTTCCACAAGATGGCAATTTCCTCCTGCCTGTTTCCACCAGCACTTTCATAGGGTTTTTTTTTTTAAATGCAGAAGGTTGAGAGAAGGTTCACGCTGCTGCCTGCATTGAACACGCTGTCGCCGTGAGCGGTCAGCACTGTAACGGAAACAAAGCTCTGCACACACACACCACCATCTTTCCCCAAATTCTGCTGCTCTGAATTCATCCGTCTCCCAGTTCTTCATTCCTCCCAAGCCACTTTCTGCATCATTTCAGCCTGACCCCTCCCCAGGTGCTGGCCAGACGGGAGCCCCCCCCGATGCTGCAGCATCCCCAGGTGGGGACCAGCAGCTGGGGCAGCAGAGCAGCCTCATGGGGACAGTCACAGGAGAATGTGGGGATCTGCATCCAGGTCCCCACTCTGCCACCAGCCTCACATGCCACCCCAGGCAGCAATTTAACCTTTCTGGGTTAAATTTGCTGGGATCCCCACCTATAAATGGAGCTCGTGTGGCTGCTGCTAATTCATTACCCGCTTACGGCTGCCTGTCACTGCTGTCCCTTTGCAGGGAGATCACCCCCTGCCCTGAAAAGTTTTACAAAGCTCAACAAGCAAATAGCAAATCCGCACTGGGGTCTGCTCAATTCTTCTTTTTTTTTTTTTTTTTTTTTACTTTGGACACAGTTTTTTTTGTGCAGACTTGTACATCGTAACAGCTTCGCACCACTGTCTCTTTTAGTGCGTTTTAAAATCTGGTGTTGAACAGAAAACAAAGAATGCCTACTGCCTTCAGAAAACAAAAATTCAGAAAAAAAAATATGCTACATTTGCATGGAGCAGTAAGGTTTTCCGCCTCCTAATCCGTTTTTGAGTCTTTCTGCCTGTGCACACATGTGCACGGTGCTGCCCAGGGAGGGGCTGCACAATCCTCTGCCCACAAAGAGGTCAGAAATACTTATCAGGAGATGTTGATTAGACCCAGGAGCCAAAAAAAAACCCCAAACAACCCCTTTCACAAGTGACCAAGGCCATTAGCTATGACTCACAGGCGAGACTAAGCTTTAGGATTATCCCACTTAAAGCTTCAGAAGAAAATTCAATTAAATTACAGTGTACCTTGATTGCCACCTTTGTCAGGACAAAACAGGCACGCCAAGGAAGATCTCCTGGGACAATTAATGGAAGGAAGCTGGTATAAGCTGGGAGCAGGAGCAGAGCTGGAATGAAGAAGACTCAGAGAGAGGAGATGTACAACCTGGAGCAGATACTGGAGCAGGTGGAACATACCAGTCGCAGGAGACAATTGAAAGAAAGGAATTAGGAGACAGAGAAGGAGAGCGTAGAACAATAAAACCCAGAAAAAGGCATTCCTTTCAAAAACCAGTGTGAGACAGCAGCTCCTGGCAAGGTGAGCCGTTCGGCCTGACCTGCATGGGGAGATTATGGCTCCATTTGAGCAGCTCTGGGGAGCAGAAAGTGGGAGAATTAGTGGCTACAGCTTCCCCTGAAACGGCACCTGCGTAAGGAGTTGGCCACTGGTACCAAAGCTGGGTGATGTCTCAGGGGCATGGGGCTGAAAGGGAGTCCTCTCTATCTCATTTCTCTCTTTCTATCTCACGTACAAACCCAACGGAGTGACCCACCTGTAAACATCTTACTGAGATTCACTGCCCTGGAGGTCTCCCATCACTCAGCCTCGCTCTCCCCTGGGATTATCCACTTCTAACCCAGCAGCATCTGCTTCTCTCCAGCCCAAGCTACGCAGCCAGGACAGCTCATTTTGAGAGTATTCCTCTGCCTCCTCCTCCTCCTCCTCCCAGCCTGGCAGTGAAGGCTCAGCGTAGAGCACGGACCTCTCACACCTCCTGTCCTTCTGCTCCTCTCCATCTGCTCTGCTTTCTCTCAGTGGCTGATGTGAAGGCGATGGGGGTGGAGCAGCATATGCCAGCCAGCCAGGCTTTTGGCTGCCCGGCGTCTTTGACACCCCCACCCCCCCATAATGCTTGGATAACAGGAGCACCGGTGTGTGATCCACAGGGTGAGGTCCACCATGCCATAAGGAACCCGATTCCCACCTAGAAACCCGTTTGTCCAAGGGAAGACATGCATTCTGGCTCGGAATATCAGGCAGCATAAATCACTGAAGCCCAAACTGCAGACAGGAAAAGGCCGTTGGCATCTGACAGCGGGCTCCTTGTTTGTTATGCAAATACATGAAATACTCTACAGCGCTTCAACTAAAAACCAGCCAACACACCGACAGGCTACTCCAGCAGTCAAGACAAAATTCTTGCTGGCCATTAATTGCTGCCTGCTCAACGGAAAGACAGCCTTTATTAACCAAAAACCGCAGCAGAAAACTGAAGTGACAACAGAGCTCAAGAGCTAAAATAAATCTTAGAGACTCTCTCCAGCCAACGCAGCAGAAGCACAAGGGTTTTCCAGCAATCTTGTGCTGCCTGTTTAATAGCAGGGTGAAGGATGTTAAGAAAAGAAATTGGCTGGGCAAGCTTTAACCACACGGAACAGATCACCTTAGGTTAGCAAAGTTGTAGTCAATACCCAAGCCTTCAGATTTAGGCTTTCAATCAAGTGCCTAATTAACAGAGCCAAGGAAAGCAGGGTTCTGAAATTTAATGAGACACTCAACACGATGCTAAGCGCTTCAGATACCCAGGCTTTCAAAAATCGTGAGAGAGTGATAAAAAAAAATAGTGAAGATTATGCAAATAGAACCCCTCTTCAGGTCCACTGTAAGGTTTGCTAAACCAGAGGATGCACCACCTCTGGAATGGCTCTGAGAAGGTAACGGGAGAATTTATTAAGGGGCTTGATCCTCAATAGCTGCAGAGTCCCGCAGATGCTTTGATTCCAAAAGGATCCAAGATTTCCATCTGCTATAACGACTGCACTACCAGAGTGCTCCCTCCTGCCACCCACTTTCCCTGGGTATCTTCACTGGCTCCTCTTGGGTGAACCAGGTTTGGAGGAGCCAGGAAGCAACCAAAAGCCATTGTGGCAACTTCTGAGAAAGTTTCAGAAAAGTTTGGGTCACTTTGGGTTTCTCCTTTTCTCCCCTGCGTACTCTGAGGAGACAAACAGAAAGAAAAACGTCCAAGTAGAGCTGGAGGTGTCGTTGGTCCTCAGTGGTTGTGGCCTTGGGTGCATGACTTTGCATTGGGAGTCTGGTGGTTCCAGCCTGGTAGACACTCAGTGAGGGTTTGGGTAAACACTGGCACTGCCTTGTCCCCACAGCATGTCCCCAGGACAACCAAGGGAGAGAAATAATGTCACAAAAGCAGCAGGGAGCAAGGCTCCAGTACCTAAAGGGGCTTACAAGAGAGATGGGGAGGGACTTTGGATCAGGGAGGGGAGCCATAGGATGAGGGGGAAGGGTTTGACACTGAAAGAGGGGAGATGGAGATGAGATTTGGGGAAAAACTTCTTTGCTGTGAGGGTGGTGAGACCCTGGCCCAGGTTGCCCCAAGAAGCTGTGGCTGCCCCATCCCTGGAGGGGTTCAAGGCCAGGCTGGATGGGGCTTGGAGCAACCTGGTGTGGTGGGAGGTGTCCCTGCCCAGGGCAGGGGGGTTGGAATTGAATGATCTTTGAGGTCCCTTCCGACCCAAACCATTCTATGATTCCATGATTAAATGAACTTCAGATCAATATAAATGCCTGTGTGCACCTGATCTTGAGCTGGCCTTTCTAAGAGGGGTTAAAGAGCAATGGCTGAGGACTTTGGTGAGGCACCAGATCAGAAATTGTAACAGACGACGTATCTGTCCTGGCTTTGTTAGGTGAATAAATGTCTGACATCAGTTGGTGAGTAACTCACGCTGACTCAGTGTAAGATCTCAGCTCAAGACAATATTGCCAAAACCGAGCCAGGTCTTGACCCACGTTCTCCTCCATGGGCTCATCTACAATGGCAGTAATAAATGGGCTGAGGTTATTTTAAACTGAAGTTCATTCTGCATGAGCAGAGACTGGGATTTACTGGCTTTGGCTCTGTGCTGAGCTGCTGGTCCAGTCTCAGTCCACTCGCTGAGAAGCGTTGCTCTGGGCAGTTCTCCCACTCCTCATCCAAAGGGGTCGATGGGTGTAACCGTGAGATAAACGACCACCACACTGATGGGTCAGCACAGGTTGGTGGGTAGAGATACTGATCTCAGCCAAAGAGATAGCAACGTGGACCTCAGTGGTGCTTGCTTTGGCTCCACAAATGAACAAGAGAGATTCTCCTTGCTCGCTGGCAGACTGGAGAGCAGCAGGGCTTTGAATGACCTCCTGGCAAAGCCACGGCCAGGTCTCTTCCAACATCCAAAATCCATCCCTGCTCCACAAGAAGGTGGCCAGCAAGAAGACAGGTTTGGTGCTTGCAGCCCAGAGGGTAGATGGGTGCCCATCTCTGCCAAGACCACGTTTGGAGGCTGCAACCTGGAGGGGAGCAAGGTCTTCTTGCCTCCTAGCAAGGCTGGTTGGAAGAGGTGAACCCTGCTCAGATCTGCGCTGCATCCCCCTGCCAGCCCTTGGCACCCTAAATCCCAGGGTTTTGGGGGGTCCCTGCTCAATAAGCTTGTTTGGGGGGGGCTGGGAGGCCAGGGGGCTGTGTGGCAGAGGGTGAGACCCAGGCCATGGGATGGGCAAGTCTCCACGCTCAGGGCTTGAGGTTTGGCAGGACTTTTGTGCTTCTGATTTGAGAACGTAAACACCCCATTCAACATCTACATTTTATGGATTAAAAAAAAAAAAAGGGAGAAAGTGGAGAATACAGCCACAAAGATGATTGGAGGGCTGAAAAAATGCTTGACAAAGAGAAAATTAAAGACTTTGTTCTGTTTAACTTATCAAAAAGAGATGGGAAGGTGATGTGATTATTCTGTGTAAGAACTTTCATCTGCAGACAATAACGGATACGAAAGGGCTCTTTAATCAAAAGGGTAAAGACAGAACAGGAATAAATGGCTGCAAGCTGAAGCCCGACCAATTCAGATGAGACAAAGGGCACAAATTTTAACAGGGAGATGATTAACCACTGGCACACGCGACGGGGAGGGGGGAGCAGGGGAGCCTCTGACTGTTGACATCTCAACTGCATTTCCTTTTGAAAGAGATACTTGAACCACGCGCGGGTTCCCAGGCTCAGTCCTGGCCACAGCTGGGTTAGACTCTGAGTGATCACCAGGAGGCAGAAGCAGTGATGGAGTGATGGTGATGGGCTGATACCAACACCCCAGAGATGCCTCCAGGTTCCTCCTTCTTAAGGAAATCCATCGCCAGGGGTGCCCTGCCTCTGCTTGGAGGCAGCGGGTTGATACAGACACCTGCGTGCCAGGGGATGACAGCTGGAGACCCCCAGATCCTCACATCGGGAACCCCAGACCCACCACGGTCCATCTCCTCTGCCACACGCCTCGCAGGAGAGCAGAAGGAGCTGTGAGCACCTGACGGCTTGTGTAAAACCCCAGCACCAGGTGAAATGTTTTATTTGCTTCCTTAAATCACAGCCCCGCTTTCTTCACACTGCTCTACACACAAATGCCTACCCCTCGGCTCCATTATTTCCAGCATTTCACACCCAGAGGATATATTCTGGCAATTTCTCCTGGTTCTGGTTTTTAAGTACAGTGAACAATTACACTCAACTGCATTCATAAGCCAACGTTAATGAGGCTCGTCGACACACTTTACTGATAGCAGCTGCCGTGCATCATATTATTGATCTATGTGCTACAGAGATATTGCAAAACCTCTCACTAAAATCCAAGTTTCCTCCTTTGATGCGACTGCTACAGAGTGAGATGTGTGTGAGCCCTTCCCTGCTGCTTCTCCTTCCCTCATGACTCAACAAGCTGCCTGGTCCTCCCCAGCAGGAGGTCCAAGCCAGGACAGGCTTCCACCGAGGTCAGTGCGTGGTCACCCCCAGCTCTCTGCACTTACCATCCCACCCTTGGCTCGGCTGCTGCACAGGATCACACAGTGCTATGGGGCTGGAAGGGACCTCTGGAGATCATCCAGTCCCAGCCCCTGCCAGAGCAGGTCCACCCAGAGCAGGTCCCACAGGAACATGTCCAGGTGGGTTTGGAATGTCTCCAGAGTAAGAAACTCCCCCACCTCTCTGGGCAGCCTCTGCCAGGGCTCTGCCACCCTCAAAGTGAAGAAGTTCCTCCTCGTATTGAGATGGAGTTTCCCATGTCCCAGTTTGTGCCTGTTGCCTCTTGTCCTGTTCCTGGGCATCACTGAGAAGAGCCTGTCCGCATCCTCTTGCCACCTTTAGATATTGCTCAGCATTAATAAGGTCCCCTCTCAGTCTGCTCTTCTCCAGCTGAACAGCCCCAAGGTTCTCAGCCTTCCTCAGCAGAGAGATGCTCCAGACTCTGATGGTCTTCACAGCTGCCTGCTGGACTCTCTCCAGTCGTTAGTTCCCTGTCCTTCTTGAAGAGTGGGGGCAACCACCACAGACACCACCCCATTGCCCCTCATCCTTGGGGGCCTTCAAGGACCCTAGTTCATCCCCCACCTGCCAATTTGTCACGCTTATCTCCAGCGGGGCTTGAAAGCAAATTTTGCCCTTGAAGAAGAAGCGTGTGCCACGCAAGGAGATCCTTCCCAAGGAGACGCACAAGTGTTTGCTGGGGTGAGGGCGGCTGCCCACGGGGAGCCGGACACACTGCCCCGCGTTGGGACAAACGGCCAACCCACGGAGCGTGGCCTCGCGAAGGAGTCCTCTCACATCAATTAGAAAATTACCCCCTGCCTGACGCTGCCGGGGAGGAGCCCGTCAGGAAGCGGAAAGGCTTTTTGTTTTTCCGTGAAATATGTGAAACGAAATCACAAAGCTTGGAGAAAAATACATCCGCCGTGTCCTTTTCCTTAGATTAAAACCCCAAGTTACAATTTACTGCTTCTCAGTAAATGTTACAGCTTTCATTCTTCTTATTAAAAACATGACAGCTTTGAAATAAAGCACTTTCTATGACAATCTGCACCGAAAAAGTAATTTTTAACCTAAAAAAAAAAAAAGGGGAATCAAAGCTCACCCTTTTAATTTTTGTTCTGTAAAACAATCCCCCCCCTCCCCGATGTTACCGTTACAGAGAGCTAAGAAATCTCTGCCAGGCAGACATCCCACCGAACCCCGTGATCGCTGCGTTATTGATGTATCGTACTCTGCAGGGCTTCCCTGCAAAGAGAGAGAAAAACGCTGATGGTCTGGAGCGCTGGTCAGCAAACTGAGCGACAGACCCTGCGCTGCGCCCACCAGAAATAAATAACGCTGCCGCCTTGCCCTTTACAGCATTGATTAGATCTGGTTAAAACAAATAGAAGAAAAAATAATAAAATAAATCACAGGAGAAAAGTTAAAGAGTTTCTTGTCAAGTAAATCCCAGCCCCAGGCAGGAGGTATTACTATTAATTATATATTGTTTCAAAGGCCGGTGCAGCGGGAGGGTAAGGATTGGACACTCTCCGGCTGCAGCTCCACACAACAAACACCAAAGTCGGCGGCAAAGCCCTCTTTGGCTTCAGGGGTGCAGGGTCAGAGGTTCAACACTGAGCAACACAGAGCAGGTGATGCTCTGCCCCGGCATCCAGAGGGATGCAGAGATGGCCTGAAGGATCGTGAACGTGGAACCTGAAGAGGCAAACGGCTCTGCAAGCTCACGGAGCTGCTCATGAGGAAAAGGGTTGCAGGAGAGCAATCTGGTGGACACCGCTTGTTCTTCTGTCGCCTGTTCCACCTCGTTAAGATCCCGCACCTGGGCCACAGAAATCCCAGGCACAAATACAGGTTGGGCAAAGAAGGGATTAGAGAGCAGCCCTGAGGAGAAGGACTTGGGGGGTGTTGGTGGATGAGCCAGCAACGTGCACTCACAGCCCAAAAACCCCCACGCATCCCAGGGTGCATCCCCAGCAGCGTGGCCAGCAGGGAAGGGGGGGCATTCTGCCCCTCTGCTCCACTGTAGGGAGACCCCCACCCAGCGCTGCCTCCAGCTCTGGGGCCACCAACACCAGAAGGACATGGACCTGTTGGAGCAGGGACAGAGGAGCCCACAGAGATGCTGGGAGGNTAAGGTCCCTGCCAACCCAAACCTTTCTGTGATTCTATGATTCTGTGTTGAAGAGTGCCTGATGGCCTCTCCCAACATTGACCACTTTGGAGTACCACATGGAGGGATGGAACTTTGACCTTTTCTGTCTTGCTCCAACACCACTGTTCACTTCACAGTTACAAGTCCTTAAAACTACAAGAGACTCAGAGGCCAAGGGACACCACTCCACGGACCCCATCAGAGCTGCAGGGCTTTTGACAGGGTGGACCTGTCTTGCTTGCAAGGCAAGACCTACAGCAACTACCACCAGCCAAAGTTGAGGACCTTCTACCTCAGCATCATCTTGGCTTCCACCAGGACAGAAGATGGCTTAGAGACAAGGGGGA
Organism: Pedionomus torquatus; assembly: GCA_013398155.1. Taxonomy (NCBI): domain Eukaryota; kingdom Metazoa; phylum Chordata; class Aves; order Charadriiformes; family Pedionomidae; genus Pedionomus; species Pedionomus torquatus. The sequence goes on from VZRU01008678.1 coordinate 17,650, forward strand.
CACAGCAGATGCCTGACGTTAAGCCACACTTCAGTGAGACGCAGGCAGGACCCTGCACGGCGACGCTCTTAGTAAGGGGATAAAAGAGGACAATGTGCTGTGGAAAGGACTCATGAGACCAAAGCTTCTACTCATGTACCCCTTTTCCTCAGCTCTTCCCTTCCCCACACCTCATTTCACTGCCGTGCTCTTACACCCATCCCTCAGCATCTCCTTCCTCATCGACAGAAAACGATGACACCAGACAGCTCCCACCTCCTTCTCCATCAAACACTCTGATTCACCAAGCGAGTAACACCACCACCTTTCTTAGCCTAAATGTTGATCTTTAATCTCCAAAGGCTGCCTGGAGTATAAACTTCACTTCCAATTAATGGTGTTAACAAATCTTTCTGCACTAGCGAGCTTTCAGCGGTGTTTTTCCAAGGGCTTAGTCAGAAGGACATCAGTGTAGAGTCACCCCCCTGGGGGAAGCTCGTTTGGAGAGCAGAGACCCCGCTCTGGGTTGAGACATGTGCCTGTTGATTCCATGGGGCTGGGGCAATGGACCAGGAGACCTCTGGAGACCAACGGAGACCTCCTCTTCCTCCAGAGCCTTCAGCAACTGTCGCAGCTTCGTTCCTGCAGAACATGGATTTCATCCTCCTCCTCGGGTGTAGGAAAAGCTGCTTTATGCAAAGGCAGTTGACATTTCCCTTTCCTTGGGAAGTCCATGTGAGATGGGAGGAATTACTGCTTTTGTCTCCAGGCCAGAGAGGCACCTTGGATAAGCAGGTCAGCCTTTGACAACTATTTTTTTCAGGGGAGATGAGTCCCAAATCACCCTTTGCAGCCAGAAACTTCTCCACATCCAGATGATGCCAAGAAAGGTGAGGCCACCTTAGCCGGGAGATCCTCTGCTTCTTTCTTTTTTGAGGTTTGAACAACCAAAAGCTCCATCCTCCTCCCTCTGTCCGTCCCACCACGAGCCCGCCCGAGTTGGCGCATCCCTCACTCGGCCAAGAGCAATCCCTTGGACCGAGCTACTTGTTAGTTTGAAGTTTTATAGAATATAGATCTGTTTCCTCCCCAGCTCTGAACTTTGCTGACTCAGAGGAAAGGGATCTTTAATGGTCCCCCAGATAGCTGTATTTTTCTTACCTAAGTGCACACAAATTGCAACCTATAACCAATTAAGCAGACAGTTTCTCATTTTTTTTCACAACAAACATAATTTGTAATTCCGAAATGTCAATAAAGAGTCCTTCAATTTTATATTCCATAGCATTTGCAACTCAGCTCGATAATTTCAGAGTCAATAATTAAAAAAGAAGGCAATTAGGGCATTAATTGAGAATCACCGAGTTACTTCATGTAACATATTGTGCATTTATCCGCTGGTGGGCTCTGCCCTAACTGCTCATCTCGCCCCAAGCGCTGCTCCATCACTGCAGCTGGAGTTTTTGGGGAGACACGTCCCTCCCTCTCTCCCCAGCCCTTCATCCCGGCCGCACTCCTGCCGTCCAACGCGGAGAGAAGTGATGGATCGTGTACAGGGCCAGGGAATGATGAACCACAGGGGGGTGAGCGGGGCTCACCTTGAACTAAGCTGTGTTTGCCGATGGGAATGAGGCGGGGAAAAACCAGCCTGTTCACTACAGGGAAGGTTAGTGAGAAAAGAAGCAAAGAATTTTCCAAAAAAAAAATAAAAATGTTATCCTCCACAATAACCTCAAGAGTTTCATTTTATAAATTATTCATTTTGTTTCCTGCCTGTTGTTGGGGGTTATTTTTAGAATGAAAAAATAGAAGTGGCCCAAAAGAAAGCAGATTTTTGATACTAAAAAAAGTAGTGGAGCCAGCAGCTCAGATCTCACTTCAGACATCCATCCATCCATCCATCCATCCATCCATCCATCCATCCATCCACCCATCCATCCATCCACCCATCCATCCATCCCTTCCACTGCCCCCCCCAGAAAAGTGATGGATATTGGGACCCTCCAGGCAGGATCCCCAACCTCTGCGGAGGCTCAGGACCCCAAAACTGGCTACAGCCACACTTGCCAACGGGCTTATGTCACAGGGAAGGGAGAAGATGAGTATGGAAGAAGGCAGAGAAACAAGAAGTGAGGATCTTCATCAGATGGGGCCAGTAGCTACCCACCGCCCCCCAGTTCCACAGCCACAACCCAACGGGGACAGCTGGGAATGGCCACCTCGCAGTGTCCCCTCCTCTCGCCTCGGCAGCCGTCTTGCAACCTGACATTTTTGGAAATGGGATGCTATTCTTTTTTTCTTTTTCTTTTTTTTTTTTCACACTAATATCCAAATTCATAGGAGGCATTATTGATGCGACAGATTCTTTGCAGATTCAAAGAGGGAGTGGGGAAGGCAGCGTGCACACACACGCCCAGGCACAAAGGCGATGCTCTCTGCTTTCCAAAGCTCTCTCTTGGAGGGATATTTCTGATACCAGAGCGCTAATGCCGCACAGCTTCAGATGGATTGGCAGCCCACCACCTGCAGTATTAAGACCTCCATCAGCCCTCCCATCACACAAAAAGCAGTGTCTCTGTAAGAACCTAATACCTTGCAATTTTGCAAGTTTGGTATTAATACCAAGGCTTAAGAAGAAAGCACAAGTCAGCTGAAAGCAGGCGGATGTTCTCCCACTTCAGTGATGCTGCCGCCTGGGAATGAGCTTCGCTGCACCCTAAGGAGGCGCTGGCACCGCAGGAGCGGAGAGAGATGCTACAAAAGAGGACGGCAGAGAAGCGAAAACCACGCTCTAGGGACTGACGCACCACTGGAGACACTACAGAACTATTTCTGTAAGTGAAATTAGGTTAGGCAGAGCACAGGGATTCAGGAACAGAGACAGGAAGGCTTACGTGAGATGGTCTCGCTGACCGGATCACAAATGGGTCTGCGGTGCAATAGGAGGCATCCTATTTTCATAGGATCACAGAATGGTTTGGGTTGGAAGGATCTTTAAAGCCCACCCAGTTCCAACCCCCTGCCCTGGGCAGGGACACCTCCCACCACACCAGGTTGCTCCAAGCCCCATCCAGCCTGGCCTTGAACCCCTCCAGGGATGGGGCAGCCACAGCTTCTTGGGGCAACCTGGGCCAGGGTCTCACCACCCTCACACCAAAGAGTTTCTTCCTCAAATCTCATCCCCATCTCCCCTCTTTCAGTGTCAAACCCTTCCCCCTCATCCTATGGCTCCCCTCCCTCATCAAGAGTCCCTCCACAGCTTTCCCGGAGCTCCTCTGGGGACTGGCAGGGGCTCTAAAGTCTCCCTGGAGCCTTCTCTTCTCCAGGCCAAACCCCCCCAACTCTCTCAGCCCGTCGTCACAGGGGCTCCAGCCCTCCCAGCACCTCTGTGGTGCTATTCTCATAGCATGAAGGTGATGTCCAGTCACCATCACAGACCTCATACACTGCTTGGGGCTACATCTCTGCTCCCTGTTTTGCCTTCATGAGAGGTTTCACAGGAGAGTCCACACCCTCTCCGGACTGCCTCTTCCAGGGCTCTGCCACCCTCAAAGCAACAAACTCTTTCCTCATGTCGAGATGGAATTTCACATGTTCCAGTTTGTGCCCACCGCCCCGTGTCCTGTCACCAGGCACCACTGAGAAGAGCCTGGCCCCATCCTTTTGCCACCCGCCCTTTAGACACTGCTCAGCACTGATTAAAAAAACAGTTTTCCAGCTCAGACACCGTGACAGTGGCCACTACAGCTCACATTTGAGGTGCTGGGCCTGACCTGCCACACTACAAAGCGTGTCCCAAGGAGATGCTTTCCCAGCCTGCAGACAGAGATGCCGCTGGCTGGGTCCTTGCCTGCAATAGTTTTGTCACCTCCTTCCGATGCCACCATGAGGAGTGGCGGGACTGGAAGGACAGACAAAGGGCAAAGAGGACAGGCAGAGCCCCTCCTGTGGCTTTGTTTTCTCTTGCAATTGAATTAGATACTGATAAGAGATGCTGAAGGATTTTCATGCCACATGCAGCTCTGGGATGGAACCTCTGATCTATGGATTACAGTTTACCAAGGAGACAGCTCTGTGGAAAAATGCTTATGAGGAAGAAATGCCACTGCTGTAAAGAAAAGCCCAGGGGACCGTTTTCTGGGGTCATTTCTCTTAGAAAAACAGCCCCATAAAATCACAGAAAGACTCAGCAGCCGGGTGCGAGTGGGACAGCCCTGATGCGATGAGCCACCACATCACCTTCCACTGCCGAGGGTACCCATACGTTGTACTCGCTGGATGAGGATGCTCGCAGCATCTCCCTCACGACAGAACCCTAAAGCCAAAATTCAGAGAAGAACCCAAACTTTACATCATTCCTCAAACTTTCCAGCAGTGATTGCTGCCAGTAACACGCACCCCTTAATTTCCTCCCTGTCGTTGAAGCCAGTGCACAGGAGGCACTGCCACGGCTTTCACCTGCAGCTCGCAGCACCAATAACCGATAACCATAATTTTTCCCCTCAAAATCTCCCCACAAATGGGCACCGGCAGCCCTTCCCAACTGGGAAAGGCAACAGCAGCTTCCTCCACGTCGCTGCTCGGGGCATCGCTTTTGCCAGGCCATTGAGTCTTGAACCTCCAGGACCGTGAAAAGCCATCGATGATACTCTGCTCATGGCCAGGAGAAAGAAAAAGCTCAAGGAAAAGCTTGCCTGCTCCTTATTACAAACTCTCCACACCCATACACATTTTTCCCCCCCTCAGACTACAATATATTATCACGTGCTTTTACAATCCTATACGGTTCATGTGCCGTGAAGCAGCATCAGCGTGAGCTCCCCACTTCTGTACGGCTCTGACTTACAGCATCCCTTAATTGTCTTTTTTATGTTGTTGTTCACAACGTTACAAAGGCAAAGCTCTGGTGCAGCTCTGCACCCGCCGCAGAGAGGGACCGCTGTATATTTATAGCTGCTTATTTGCAGAGAGCCCACGGAGACGAGAGGAGATGTCATTCACGGGGGAAGGCAGATGTATTGAATCAATCACCACGCGGAGGGGCCTGGGGTACTTCACAAAAGAACCACAATTCACAATAGAAGATAAATTACCCAAACAGTTACGCATCCTTGTCTGTCAGTTACTGTCTCCATACAAACTTCACTCAGCCCCTTTTTTCCTAGGTCTGACAGGGAAGTACAGCTCCCTCCCGCAGATTTTAAGCTTGTCCAAGTCGCAATGACAAAGGGACCTGTCTCTGCTTCTAATTCCCCGGGTAATTCAGGCACATCTACGTTTCAGTCTCAAGTTCTGTCCAACGGATCTGGCTGTATCGCTGAGTGATCACCCAAACCACAGAATCACAGCATGGTCTTGGTTGGAAGGGACCTTAAAGCCCCCCCAGTGCCCCCCCCTGCCCTGGGCAGGGACACCTCCCACCACACCAGGTTGCTCCAAGCCCCATCCAGCCTGGCCTTGAACCCCTCCAGGGATGGGGCAGCATCAGCTTCTCTGGGCAACCTGGGAAGTCCTCACCATCCTCACACCAAAGTTCTTCCTGAGATCTCATCTCTATCTCCCCTCCTTCAGCGTCAAACCCTTCCCCCCTCATCCTGTGGCTCCTCACCCTGATCAAGAGTCCCTCCCCAGCTTTCCTGGAGCCCCTTTAGGCAGTGGAGGGGCTCTAAGGTCCCCTCAGAGCCTTCTCTTCTCAGGGCTGAACCACCCCAACTCTCTCAGCCTGTCCTCATAGGCTTAGGTCATCATCTTCAAAAGGTCCTTTTTATAGGTTGGGGAAAAAAAATAAAAAATCTCCCAGCCCAAACTGCTGTAAACTGCTTTACGGGGTGGGGGGTGGGGGTGGTGTCTTTCTAGATGAAGAAAGGACATTTCTGCATCTGTAGATATAAAGCAACAGAGGTAGAAGGAAGCTGGTCTACTTTTACCACGCAATGATAAAAATTGTCGAAGATGGACAAGAACAGATTCTTAATTTAGAATAAGGGTCAGCACTTCACAGACACCTACAGGTTTCTCTGAAAGCATCAGGAAAATGAGGTACCTTCCGAGTTTGTAGGACGATCCTACCTGTGGCATCAAACTCAAATGAAGATGGGAGAATGGAAAACAGGAAAAACTACAAAGAGAACTAATGGAATAAAATCAATAGAATTAATTAGTCCAACGAAGGGCTGTGGCATTTAACTACAGGCCACGCTGATGGGAGGAAGGTCTGCCTTAGGCTGGAGGTGGATTCCCGCATTCCAGGGGCCATCCTGCCCACCTTCTGCTGAATCCAGCAGCCAGTTCCACCTGGGGCACAGACTATTTCAAGGATATAGTTCCAGTATTTTATTTCCTAGCCAAATATAACCCTGCCCATACCTCAGTGTGGAATTGCAAGTATTTCTAACTAACCTTTCATTTAAACCAGCAATCCTGAAATGTTTTCTTGGGGACTGATCTTCACGGGGACCTGTGGGACCTTCCTTTGCCACAGTGCCACTACTGCCAGGCCAGGGAGACCCATCTGATCCCCACACACCGTGTCACGGAGCTCAGCCCTCTCCTCCACTGCCCAGCCGAGGTCTTCAAAGCTTTATATGGCCCATGCAATGCCCTTTGTATTTCCCATGTGGTGACAATACCCCGAGGCCAATGTACTCAAGGTTTTACCAACCCGATGGGCTGGGAGGCAGGAGGTGATAGATCCAAACATGTCCTTTTAGTAGAGACAGTTCAAACTCAACTCAGTTGACGTAACCAGCTCAGTTCCATGATGTCCCATGAAAACTGATTCCACATACACTAGCACAGATGTATTTTTTTAGCATGGACAGCTCAGGGAACTACGTGGATAACCCGAGTTTTGAGCCACAGCGTGACCACGTCCTGTGCCCATACAGGACAGCAGGTAAGAGCTCTAGATCTTGCCTTGCTGTGTGTTTTTTAAAAGCTATGGTTTCCACCTCTGACCCTCTCCCACTTTTGGGCTCAGCCTGCAAATCACACGGTTACAGACAACAAAATAACCCTGTACCTGCAGTAATGTGTTTTGGAAACCCGTTGTGGTGACAGCCGGAGCTGGGCTGTGAGCAAATGGACCGTTTATTTATGGTTCATAAATAAGAGCATTCAAGTCTTCATAACCATAGAGCAAAGCTGATGGTTCCTCCTTTGTCTGAGCCTGGGGACACCCAGGTCCTACGAGTCGGGCTGTGGCAGGTTGGGCACAGCTCAAAGACAGAGGTGAAGTTACTCATTCCCACTCCCCTTCCACAATGTCCTCACCATTTACACGCAGATCGGGAAAAAGCTTCAGAACAGAAGGAGCCGGGCTGTGAGCAGCCAAGGTCTCTGCAGAGCAGGTTCAGCTGCACTGTCTCATCTCCAGGATAATGATGATGAGAGCACAAACTTCTCCCCTTGGTCACAGCTGGAACCCGGTGGAGTCCCAGCCAGTGAGTCCATCCCTGCCCATGGAAGGAACTTCATGCCTGCAGGCAACTTGGCAGAGAAGCTACATAAGGTCATGGCCATCAAACCTCCTAGATTTGGGGGATGCTCATTGGAAAAAGGACCATTTCCTTACCACTGAGACATGGCTGAGAATTACCCAGAGTTAATTTAGAGACGTCTGGGGTGTAAACTAAGCACAAGCGAGGTGGGGACCCAACACACAGCAATCTCAGCCCTGCAGGGCTGGGAATTACAAGGCAGCAAAGTCAGTAATGGGGGGAGAAATTCAGCTGAGCGAATTTGAGAGGGAAGGAAGAGTAGGAGATGATGGTGGCAAGCACAGGATGAAATCAAACTGGAGAAATCAATAAAGGGAAAGGACAGAGGGGGGCAACGGGACGCGGGAAGAGATAAATTAAAGGCTTGCCCAGGGGTTATGATGGCTAGTGAGCAATAAATTAAATAAAAGAGGGCAACAGGGACAAGCAAGGTACTGTGAAAAATTAATTAAAAGGAAGGGAGGCATAACCAAGGCATAAAACATGGGTGCTGGCAGGAAGATTAGAGGACCCAGGCAATGAAGAAGCTTTGGAAAGTCTAATAGGAGCCAAGGCAGAGGCTGTGAAGGCTGTGACCGTGTGTGAGGGTCAGATAAACACTGCAAATACATTTTCAAGACTGTGAGAAGGAGGAAGCTGTTGAAGAAGAAAGGAAGCATCTTGCAGAAGGTGGCAGCTTTTTCAGTGCTGGTGTGCTGATAGTCCAAGCTCCATTCCTTGGCTTTTGCAGCCAAAATTCAGTGGGATATTGACTCCCCCCCGCCCCAACCTGCAGGTGGTCTCCCTCCACCAAGTTCTCCTTGCCCCAAAGGAGAGGGCATGGATGAGACATCACAAGAGCAGTTGGGACTCAGGCAGCCTGGATGGGACCAGGAGCTCAGCAGGGACAGTTGGTCCTGCCTCTGCCCTCAAAAGTGTCTGTCTTTTCAGCCTAGGGTGCTGGTGCCCTCACAGGGTACCAAGACCACAGGAACCTCCTCCAGGGATCACCTCAGCATGAGCAACTTGTCTCTCTGTGTCACACCACAGCCTGCAAGAGGTCAGCACCTCATGGGAGAAGCACATCCGATAACGAAACACTCCAGGAGGAGGACGGTAAAATAAGCAACTTTTTGGCTCATTTCCTGAAATTCCCAATTCAAGCCAAGCTGGAAGCAAATCTCAGGCCTGGATTTTTACTGATGAAGGAACGTGGCCATCTGTCTGTTTGTCTCCTGCATTTCTTGCTAACCCTTATTTCTCTCCCTAAAAAAAAAAAAAATAAATAAATAATCCATGCCCACATGTCATATTTGATGCATCTGACAAGGTCAGAGCCATCATATCCCATCAAGCATGCGCTGATACGGCCCTGCAAAGGGAAGCCGAGAAAAGATGTGCAAAGAGAGATCTATTTTTGTGTTTTCTTTTTCAGGCACCCCCTTGACTTCTGCTTTCTGACTCACTTTCCAGCCCTGGTGCTCAGAGATGCAGCCAGAAAACTGCATCTGGTTAGGAGAGGACACAGGGAGGGAGCAGCACCGAGGGACTCGCTCACCTCCCACCCCCGATGTCCGAGCAACTCATGGAGCAGTGTCTTCACAGCCACATCACCAGTCCAAGCTGGAACAGAAAGACTAATCCCTTTCAGAGGCTGGAAATTGAGAAGTTCAGGCCCATCTCCTCAAGGCTGAAGCCAAGCCAGAGGGAAACCTGGGGAAATTACGGTGAAGAACCTGATCCCCGAGACAGACACTCAAAACTGTTTCCATCTAGCATTAAATCCTGTCCCCTGGCCTTTCTCTCTATAACGCACAATAGTCCTTGAACGGGCAGCACCTGGTTCTTGACAGGAGAGGCAAAAAACACCTCAGAATCATAGCGGCATTTTGGCTGGAAGAGATCTTTAAGATCTCTTAAAGTCCAACCGTTAACCCAGCTCCGCCACGTTACCCCTAAAGCACATCTCCCAGCACCACATCTACGTGTCTTCAAATGCCTTCAGGGATGGCAACTCACCTCGCAGGTGATGGGGGAAACAAGCCAAGACGGTGTGGACCTGCTGGTTTAGAAACAGGTGAGTCCTTCTGGCCCATCAGCTTGCTTCTCCAAGGAGGGAGAAGAGGCGCTAAGACAAGACACCCCACTCCAAGCACCTCTCCCTTGAGACCTTCACAAGCTCATTCCACCTGGGTGTCCCTTCAACAAACACAAACATGGAGCTGGGTGATGTGTCTGCAACAGACTGCTACCACCTAGGGCAGCTCAGACCTTCCCTCTGGACCAACTCAGAGACTGTGAAGGTTTCATTCTGCCAACATTTTCACCTGAGCTTTGAGCACAGGCATCATCCTTAACCACAGCACAAGAAATGACTCTTGTGATCAGCTGTGTCACCTGGGGCTTACACGAGGAGTTATTTTAGAGAAGGTTTTACATTTTCAATTCACACACTACCTTAATCTGAATTAACCTTCAAGTCTTGAGAAGCTCTAAGGAAGAGATAATTTTAAAAAGCTGAAACCATGACAAAAGTAAATCCAGAAATGAAAAAAAAAGCAACCCCAAACAAAAAAACAACCAAAAATCCCCAAATCAGCTAATTTGAATTGACATGTTATTTTGATAAGATCAAGATTTACGGAAAACTTAACTCTCAGCTACAGCATTCATTATGAATTGCTTGCTCAGCTCTTAAAAGACTCAAAGATTTTGGTTGATCACAGGAAACCAGCTCAGGGTTTACCCACTGACTCGGGAAGGCAGCACTGACCCCTGGCTTGCTTCGAGCACAGGAGTTTTGACTGAATGGATGGGTTTAAAACTGGAGATTTTTTGGTTTATCAAGATTTTAAGTCCCAAACCAGGCAGAGTCTGACCCACTGACCACATATGCCATGTGAAGACATTTTTTTTTTTACTTTCTATTCAGTTTTGTTGTCACAGAATCCTGTCATTTGTCTACAGAGGAATAAAAATTATAAATTAATTTAAAAAAAAAAGCAGAAAATAGCCCCACAGGTCAAAGCCAGCCTGTGCCTGGCACAAAGCACCTGCCCACTCTCTCGAGGGCAACTCGGTCCCACAATTAGGCTTTTTTAGACTTGGCCACGAAGGCTGTGAAGACCCTGTTCATGTCCTGAGACCGCCCCCGCGCCAGACACGCAGCCCGTGACCCCAGCATCCGCACTGGGCACCGGTACCCGTCACCTCCTCACCCACCACCCTCTTGTCTAAATTAAGGATCCTGTCATTAAGGATCGCTTCCTTCCTCTACCCTCCGAGGGCTAAGAAGGTCACCACCCGATCGCAGCTTAAAGGGCTACCGAGTGCCACCCTAATCCTGGCAGGACAGGAGCTGACAAATGACCTGAGCAAACGATTACCGTCTGAATTTATTTGTGATGAGACGCCGTGATGGCCCATTCCAACATGTGGGAGGACAGAAAAATTCATCCACCCCGTTTTCGTGGAGCTGCTGAAGGATGCTCTGCGTCCTCTCACTACGGGACGCTACCAACCCTCTACGGGTGGACTCAATAACAGGTATTTCTGTGACTTTCCCTGCATTGCTGGAATAACAGGCATTACCATCAGCCACCCTCCTCCTCCAGAGTTACTCTCAACGCTCTTCTCCAATTGCCTGAATGACAGATATTTTCACAGCTTTTTTTCTGCATCCCCCGAGAAATAGGTGGTTTCACAGCTCCCTCCGGAATCAGCCTTTATCCCGTGTGCTCCCAATAACCGGAGGGAGAAGCGAAAAAATGGAAAAGGAAATCATCAGCCAGCAGCATTCAGGAGTTCAGAAGTCCCGTAAAGGTGAGGAACTCGTGGATGGCAGGAGGTGCCACAGCTCCAGCCCTGCAGCCCCTGCGCGAGGGATAAAAGACACTTTCCTCCCCTCGCAGTAAAAACCCTGCACAAAAAGAAGGCTCCATCATTTAAAGCAGCCTTTAGTGTGTCAACAGCCACAGCAGAAGTTTGAAAAACGCCTGGCAGTGTTATTATTTTAAAATGTCTTGAATATTAAAAAAAGAAGGGTATTTCTTCAATGCCACTGAGTCCCATAACTGCATTTGCTGAGTTAAATCCTGCTCTATGGAATTAGGGCAGAGCAGTTCTCTTATTCATGCAGAAAAGGGTTTTTAGCCAGCTCATTTGTTTAGCATATCTATATGTCAGTATTTTTAAGACTTATTTTGTGTAAAGATATTCTCAATAGCACTGAGGGAAGGTGTTTTAAGCTAAAAGCAGAAAATGGTTTTAGAGAAATCATAGACTCATAGAATTGTCTAGGTTGAAAGGGACCTTCAAGATCATCCAGTCCAACCATCAAGCCCAAATTCCTCTTTTCCTTCAACTGCCTGATTTTGGTTGGAGAAAGGCTCGGGTGAATCTTTACCCCTCAGATATTTGTGGTCTCCTGGATTACATTTCCAAACAAGAGAAGAAGTGGCAAACTCTTGGATCCTTATTTACTGTTCGTGGGGTCCACCAAGCACCAGCTCCCACCAATATAATGAGAAGTTTTAGCTGATAACATTTATTTTTATTCCGTCCCATGTACAAGTTCCTAAGAAAAAAAACATCCATTATATCAGTTAAAACAAATGTGTTACAGCAGGACTAGAAACCCTGCCCAGCTGAGATCTGAGGACCTGCTTTTATCCATCTGTCTGTGAACTGGAGGGGAAGGTCCGCTGCTGGAAACATCACCCTGCTCCATCCTCATGTCATGAATTTTGCACGGTACAATTATGCCCAGAAATCTTCACTCACATTCTGCTGAAGAAAACTCCAGGTTTTCTTCACCTGAAGATTCCTGCTCTTCCTGAAACACAACTGGGGAGATCTCCCAGCTTGGGTCTTCACTGACTTCTTTGCTGGGGAAGCACAGCACGCTTCTAACAGCCGCAGTGATTCTGGGACCAGCATGTCCCAGTAGGTGGGGACATGGATCGACACTGGAGTCGATCCTCAAACCATCTTCCAGCCCACCGCAAACCCTCTTCTTCAAAGAGGTGCCTTCAGCTCAGCCTATCCAGCCAAGCTGGGTCTGGGGGAGGTTCAAGCACATGTCCTGAGGGTGCCATGTCTGTTGGCACTTTGGGGTTGGTTGTATTCCAAAATGTTGTCCTGAGGACACCGCTGTACCTTTTGGGGCCAGGGAACTGCTCTGTCCTGCTCAAAGCTCTACGAAACACAGCTCTGATTTGATGCTGGCCAAGGAAACACCAAGCATGTGCTTTCTCCCAGCCCATTTTCAAGAGGGTGCTCTGCTCGTGTAGAGGCAGTAGAGAGGTTTTGACCAAAATCTGGGCACCCTCCTTCCCCAGACACCAGCTCTGGGAGGTGCCTGCATGTCCCCAGCATGGTGTCCCCTGTACACAAAGCTTCTCCCCAGGTTCTCCTTCCACCCTCCTGCTCTGGGGTGGGCACCAGGGAAGGCAAGAGCAGAGATCACCCCTACGGCACCCAGAAGTCACGCTCGTATTCGCGACTCACTCCCAACAAACTGCAAACGTAACTCCTAGAAGCAATGCAAGCAATGAATCAGAAATGGAAACCTGCCGAACCCCACCACATCCAAACCCATCGCAATCTGCCCATCAGGGTGTAATTAAGGCAATCCCATTTCCACTGCTGGCAGCACACGAAGGAAGGGCAGATCCTCAGCACATCCATCCATCCACCAGTGACTCCCTGAACACTTCCACCAGGCCAGGATGAGGCCACTTTCACCAGGCTCAAAGAGAGAAGACCTTCAGCCTGAAGCCACGATGAAGCCCAGCATCCGAAGCAAGGCATCCTTGCTCCCCCTGAGTCCCACCTCGCAGAGGAAGAACCGCAGGGATCTCTCCCACCATTCATCCCGTCTAAAGGCACCGCAAGACACAGCTACTCACCGGGACTGGGGTGGGCACTTGGGGTTCCTCAGTCCTTCCCGTCACCGCGCTGGGAGCAGGCGCAGCAGCCCCTCTAGGGTCTCAGCTTCACCCTGCACGAATCAGGACACAGAGGGTTGGGTTGGATTTTTTTTGTTCCCCAGTTGAGCTAAGCAGATAATCCAGTACTTTCTATACCCTCAGCAGAGCAGGGTCTGCTGCGTGGAAAAGAAAAGCCGCTGCCTTGGTCGTCTGCAAGGATCAGCCCCCAGGACCTTCTGAGCTCAGGCGCTGAGCGGCTTAGCCAGGAGCTCAAGGAGGAGCAGACGGAGCAGGTCGTGTTCGCGGGGCCAAGGGCTCGGGACGGCGGCTGGGGAGGTGGTTCAGATGGGCTGGCGTGCCAGAAACCCCACCAGAACAGCTACGGGACGTTAACAGTGCAGAGAACAAGGTTAACTGGGGGACAGAGGTGGAGGGGTGTGCGTGGAACTTTTGGTGATGGTTTCAGGGAAAACAGTTGCTTCGAACTGAAACACCCCACAGTAAAGCAGAAACTCTTTTATGGTTTGATGGGTTGTTTCTTTTTTTCCCTGTCTTGGAAAATCTGCTTTGAATCTGAAGACAGATGCATAGAATCATCCAGGTTGGCAGGGACCTTTCAGATTGAGTCCAACCATCAACCTAACACGGACAAAACCCCCACGAGCCCATGTCCCTCAGCACCACGCCTGCCCAGCTCCTAAATACCCTTTGAAAATCTCCAGGGATGGCGATTCCACCACTTCCCTGGGCAGCCTGTTAAGGCTTTGCTTTAGGTCAGGCTGACTTGAATGAAAACACTATGTTGATGGAATTGAAAAGTCCTCCTTCAAGTCAGCCCCCTTGGGTTCCCCCCTGAGCTGCCAGGATACTCCTGGGATGTTAAATTAAGGGGTTTTCTCCTCCCTGCCATGGGCTGAGATGCCTGGTTGGACTGAATGCAACACACTGGTGTGTCACCTTGAGAGACCTGCCAGGTAAAAACACAACCGAGACATTACAGTTCAGAAGTGAGAGCTGCAGGGCTTTTTATGGCATTTTTATGCTGGGAAACACTCAAGTGCCCACCGAGCAGTCTCTCGGGCAGCATCGGCAGAGCCAGGCTGGCAGGGGATGCTCCTCACAGGGCACGGTTGCTCACCCCGTAAGAACTGAGTTAATGCTTCAGACGTGGGATCTAGGTCCCATCAAACCTTCACTCCTCAACTAAACACAGACCGACTCCTCCAGGAGCTGAGACTGAAGGGATGGACCTCCTCCATGCTCTCCAGCCCTGGGACAAGGTCTGCCCCTGAGAGCTCACAGCCCACACACAGTCCAGAGCTGATGGGAACTGGATCCAGCTCTCCATACTCCCATTCCAGTGCCTAAGCCATTAATAAGATCCAGTGATTTGAACCCGTTCCTTCCAACCAGCCTGCTCGGGCCAGTGATGCTCTACAACAGAGGCAATAAATCACTGGGAGACTCCTGCTCTGCTTTCTCCACCTTCCTCAAACCAGTGATGATTCCCACCTCCTCCCTTCCAGGCAAGACCTCCTGAGGAAGCCACGGCTTATATTGAACGACCAATACTCTTTCCCCCCTGCTCTGTATGTGGGCTGCCCCATCCCACGGCGAGGGGCAGGAGGGGGCTCCTGCCAGTCACCATAAACGTCAGGGTGAGGGGTTAGTTCTCCCACCCAGCCTGCCGGGAGGGACCCTCCAGAATTAGCGGCTCAATTCAGCCTCAGCTACGCCACAGCACTGCGAAAGGTCAAACTGGAATGAAGCTTTTTAATTAAAACAGAGAAAGTGCTAACGAGACAGAGAAATGAAGCGCTGGGCCCCAACCAACGGCGAGGTCACAGACGTCTAACGAGCTGATCAGAGGCGACACGCTGGCTTTTGCAGCAGAAGCCTCTGCACGCTCCCGAGCACACCACAGGGATAATCCCTCCTGCTCAGGGGTTCAAAGCTCTGCGTGAAGAAGCCACCACGGAGACGAAGGCCAAAAGCAGGGGACACTGCCATGTGGCCACGTTTCCCGTCATCCAAAAACACAATAAAGCACTCAAGACCATGAACCTCCCCGTGCTGCTTCCTCAGTTCTTCTCCATTGCAACGGAGCATCTCTCAGAAGTTCAGCTGAAGGAGCAGAGCGATGAGGGCTTTCGTGCAGGACAGATGCAGAAGAGGGGAGAGAGTAAGAAAAACCTGAGACCAAACCAGAGCCCTGACCATCAAAACTCTCAGAGACACGAGGAATGTGGAAAAGAAAATGGCTTTTAGCCTGCTCTGATCAGAGCCCTGCAGGTCCCTGCTTTGCCGTTGCATGGCCAGAACGGAGCAGATGGAGAATAACAGAAGCAAATCCCAGCGAGGAAGGAGGAAAAGAGATCTGGATGACGTTCTGGACGCCTTCCCCATCCTCCCTAACTCACTCAAGCAACTCAACGATAGCAAAAGTGCTCTTCGTGCTCCTAAGGCCTTCTCCTGCTGAGAAGAACAACCCAAAAGCGTCTGAGGAGAGAAGAATCGTAAGGGGCAAAGGGACACAGAATCATAGAACAGTTAGAGTTGGAAAGGACCTTGAAGATCATCGTGTTCCAACCCCCCTGCCATGGGCAGGGACACCTCCCACTAGACCAGGTTGCTCAAAGAACATGGGATGTGCCCCATGGACATGGGGCATCAAAGAGGAAGAGAAGCTCCGAGTTCTGCTCTTGGCTGCGCTGTGCACCTCTTTGAGACCGAGGGCCAAATCACTGTGTCTCTTTGTGTCCCTCAGGATGTGAAGTTAGACCCAGATGAGGTCTAACCCTGGCAACCTGAAGTGGAAGCCCTACAGGAGGTGGCACAGAAAAACCTCCCTGCTGATGCCACCTGGGGACCTAAGAAACAAAAGTCCACCTCTGCTGCTGCGTAACCCCTCATTTCCCAAATACACAGCTACACGAAAGACCACATTTTCCTGCTGTTATGCCGAGCTCCTCTTCACCACACGGGTCCTAATGAATTCAGGCAGCAGGAGCAGCAGACCCCAGCCCTCGCAATCACTGCGCTGCGCTGGCCCCTGATCCTTCTAGAACCGCTTCAACTCAGGATGCAAAAAGGGAAGGAGGTAAGCGCCCTGCCAAACCCCAACGTCTTTCAAACAAAGCAACTGTGCCAAAATATCCTGGTTTATTTTCCACTCTGGGCTCCCAAAGCGTTTCCCTTCTCTCCCTGAGTGATAACGGGCATAAAAATTAAATATAAATCCTCCAACAAAAAGCGAAACGCGCTGAAGGGTCATAAATCACGGGGGCTGGATGGCATTCGGAAGAAGTTGGGGGAAGGAATAAAGGATTAAATAGTGCAGATACTGACTAAGATGTATCATAGACCCTTAAAAACCCAACACTCATCCTCAGGGCAAGGGACGCACCTCAATAGGCTGAATTTTGATGAAGCAGCGAAGGGGACTTGCCCAGCCAAGTGGTGGGGTCGGTGCGTGGTGCCCCCAGTTCCGTGGGGCTCAGGACACAGGGAATGTCACCCCAGTGCCACGCTCGCTTCCCCCCCTCAGGCTGGGGTGAAGACCCCGACGAAAACACCTTCTAATTTCCCCAAAGCAAAAATTCTGTCCCAGTTGCTAACTGCTGAGGTCAGGGACCTGCGAGGAGAACGTCTGTTCCTCGGGGAGCCGCATAGTTTGTGCAGGAGACATACCCTTCTTGTCCACCCAACAAGTTCAAGGTCCTGCACCTGGGTTGCAGCAATCCCAGGCACAGGTTGGGTAGAGAATGGATTGAGAGCTGCCCTGAGGAGAAGGACTTGGAGGTGTTGGTGGATGAGAAGGTCAACGCAAGCCAGCAACGTGTGCTAACAGCCCAGAAAGGCGCCCACACCCCAGGCAGCATCCCCAGCAGTGTGGCCAGCAGGGAAGGGGGGGCATTTTGCCCCGCTTTGGGGAGACCCCCACCCAGCGCTGCCTCCAGCTCTGGGGCCACCAACACCAGAAGGACATGGACCTGTTGGAGCAGGGACAGAGGAGGCCACAGAGATGCTGGGAGGGCTGGAGCCCCTCTGCTGGGAGGACAGGCTGAGAGAGTTGG
>VZRU01008678.1:79273-92390 GCA_013398155.1 Pedionomus torquatus
TTTGAACCGTTCTCCCCGCAACGGCGGAGCCGAGCCCCGGCCGGTGGCCCCGCCGGGCGAGCCCGGGCCCGGGGCTTATAAGCCACGAACCCTCCGTCCGGGTGCGGGGCCGAACCTCCAGCCCCGGCCGCGGCTCCGCGGGGCTTTGCCGGGCAGAGGGACCCCTCAGCTTGGCTTCTCTGCCCCCTGTATCGTGTCTCCTCGCTGTCACGATATAGTGTCGCGATTTGAGCTGGTCCGGCCACTAAAGACGCTTTTTTTCCGCTTCTCAAACCAGGACAGAAGGAAAACAATTCTCTTAGGAATCGGGTGTTTTCTTACCCAAAACTGGTGCCCGGCGGCATCGCTCCATCCAGCCCTGAGGAGTCCACTCTACAGACCTTGGCCGCAGAGGTGCAGGGACACGCAGAGAGGACACATCCCGCCCCCAGCGCTGCCTCCAGCTCCGGGACCACCAACACCAGAGGGACGTGGAGCTGTTGGAGCGGGTCCAGAGGAGGCCACGGAGATGCTGGGAGGGCTGGAGCCCCTCTGCTGGGAGGACAGGCTGAGATGGGGGGGGTCAGTCTGGAGAAGAGAAGGCTCCAGGGAGACCTCAGAGCCCCTTCCAGTCCCTAAAGGGACTCCAGGAAAGCTGGGGAGGGACTTGTGATGAGGGAGGGGAGCGCTAGGACAAGGGGGAAGGGTTTGACACTGGAGGAGGGGAGGTGGAGATGAGATCTCAAGAAGTTCTTTGCTGTGAGGGTGGTGAGATCCTGGTCCAGCTCTCTTACTGAAGAGCAGGAGCCCACCAGCAGGAGCAACCCACCACAGCCATACCCACTGTGACCCTTCACCATCTTCCTGCTCACAGGTTTCCAGGATAGCACCAGTACGCAGATGATTAATTGGCAATCAAGTCAGAGACAGATCGCCCCTGGCGTATTCTCCATTGATCCCAACATAACTGCGGTGGAGTTTAAGTGCTCAGTTGTACCAAACTACCCAGCAGAAGGTGTGCTCCTGCTGAGGCTGGTGGGAGTGATGACGTCCTCAGAAGACACCTCTGGAGGTTGGGTTGTTCCGTAGTAGGAGACCCCTTAACAGGATGAACTCTTGCCAACTTCAGGACCAGCTGACTGTGGGCTGGAGGCAAGATCTCTGGGTACCCACCAACCCAAACGTGAAGAATTAACCGGTTTGGGTTTTTCCCCCACTTAATTTTTCTTGGGCAACTCACGTATCTCTTCCAAGCTTCAGTTTTTCACCTGCAGAGTGGGCTTCCCAAGGAAGAGTTGAAAAGCAAAACCTCATCAGCTTCCCAGTTTAATATATTGGCTATTCCTCCGAATACCCCAGTCTGTTACGGGACATCATGCTCCTGTGCTCATCATCCCCATGCGCATCATCCATGCTTGGAAAACGATCTCCTCGGGTTTTGCCTCTTGTGATAAATCACACACACACCCCCAGAGTGAGGGGAGGCAGCGCATCAGAGTGTTCTTGAGTTCAGAGCATCGAAGTGCATATTCTGGGCAATGGAATCTTCCAGAAGGAAGATCAAGGGGCACTGAATTATAATTTCTATGGCGCTCTGCCACAGCGCTTCAGAAAAATTTAGCATCGTTTTTCCATTCCTTCAGCTTTTTGACCAAATTTCTCCACCCACAAAGGCCCCAGTAACATCTGCAAACTTTCTGGCAAAGCAGGTGCTTCTTGTATTAGTCCAGAATTAAGTTTTCATCAAAACCTGATTTTTTTTTGTAAAGTCCTATTTATTATTACTTAACGACCACTCTAAAGTCCATGGTTGGGAAGCGATACAAAAGCACCTTTAATTATTCATTAAGGACAAATGATGCAGGGGGTTGGGAAGGGAATGGAAAGCACACATATTTCTCTGCACTTAAAACAATTATTTCTTACTAATAACCCCGCAGAAAGGTGTCCCACGGAGAGCTGCAGTTTGGTGGCTTTTGAAGTCTCTTGATCACAAAAAGAGTAATTCCTCCCCTGTGCCGTTCCTGAGCAGAGATCCTGGGGAATGTGTTGGCTTGTCAGTTTTATTTTTAAAAAAGGTTTAGATGCTTGGGTTTTTTGGGGGTGTCCCTTTCATGAGATGGGGAAGTAAGGCAGTGCTAATCATGGAGGTGGAGACCCGTCCTGAGAATCAAAAGCTGCAGCTGCAGAGCAAACCTGCAGCAGGTTTGGGAAGAGGAGTGAGGAGCTATGAAATCCCAGGAGAGCTCAGGGTCCTGGAAGTCTCCTCTGACCTTCTTGGGGGCCTGCTGGGCTTGCTCCAGTTGAGCACTGCATTTCTTTTCCCAGGGGTGGCCCAAATGTGGTGGGCACGTGCCAAAGAGAGGGAGAAGACATCATCACCCTCCAGCCACTGACCACACTGTCACCGTCCTCGCTGCTGGGGTGCGCTGCTCCTCAAGGTTCAGTGACAAAGCTGCTCTCCAGCTGGCCAGTCCCTAACCTCAATGGGGCATGGGGCCAGTCCATCCTGTGGTCAGGGCTTGTCCTTCCTGGATTTCAGGAGGTCCCTGTTGGCCCGTTCCTCCAGCCTGTGAAGGCTGTGCTCAGCGACAGCCATCCCCTCAAGCATATTGACTGCACCTTGAGTGTCATCTGCAAACCTGAGGGTGTGTTTTGTCCTCTCCTCTCTCAGGTCATGGCTGGGGCCATGAGGACAGGGTCCAGGGAAGACCACTGATGGCTCATTTCCTTGGTAAGGGGAGGTATTGCCCCTTGTAACCGGCCTCCAGGTAGACCATGGCCAACCCTTAACCCCCTTGGAGCCCAGCTATCCAACCAGTCTCTCACTGCTTTACAAAGCCACCCATCCCGACTGTGATACTCTATCTTGGATGCCAGGGTGCTGTGGGAGACTGTGCCAAAATCCTTGCCAGCACCCAGGTAAATGGGGTGGTGTGGAACCCCAGACAACGCTCCTTGCCCATTTCTGCCACTAGGACAGTGCTCCTTGTCTACCTTAGCCCAGGAAAGGGTGGATTGGGGAAGTCTGAGCTGCAGAGCTGGGGATCTGCCGTTCCGAGTCCATTGATCTCTCTGTCCCGAATGGAAGTCATGCACTGCTCCCAAGGCTGCAGGACAGAGCAATTTGGACGTGGTCTCACTGGCGAGGAAGGGTCCCAGGACATGGGACTCCTCTGGCCCGGATCCTCTGTGACAGGATCTGACCCTCTAGTCCTTAAAGGAGGGACTTGAAATGCAGTCAGGCCCTGGAAGAAGTCAACGTGGGGCTGTGCAGAGCTGTCTGTGGGTTCTCCCAGTTAGCAGCAGCCAAGGAGGTACTGGGAGCCCACAAGCAGCATCTGTGTGGTGGGCGGGCTGGTCCTGGGGTCTCACGTCCTCGTCCCATCCACTCCCTCCCACCTTCTGCCCCTGCCACCCTGCTTGGAAAATGGGGCAGAGCAGACTAGACACAGGATCACGGGACCATGTGGGGACCGTGGCTGCGTGGGGACCTGCCAGGCTTGGGGAGAGGGACCAGAAACAGAGCACACTCCTCGGAGACCTCCCTGGGGCCACAACACAGCTCCTGGCGCTGCTCTGAGGGGACACTGCCTGCTGAAACATCCTGGAGAAGGCAGGTCCTCCTGTGAGACCCTTCCCTGGCTCCCCATTTGATAGCGCTGCCCTGTCGAGGAGGTGACGGGTCCTTTTTACCCAGCTCTTTGCCCAGGACACTGCTGCGCGTGTGCCTACGAACCCTCCAGACACTTAACCCTCTCACCCCTCTCTCCCCATAACCCTGATTTCAATCTTTTACATTTGATTCGTGTGCCGGGAAAGGGAGAAATGCCGGTGGTTTTTCTTTCTTTCCCCTTTTTTTTTCTCCCTTTTTAATGAATTTTTCATTTTGTTCCAATGGTACAGAAAGAATAACAATGAAGCAACAGTGTCAACACAGAATTTTCTCCCAAGTCACACCGTGGCCAATCTGCAGCAACAATAATAGATTTTATGAATGCTGCTAAAGAGGATTGTTAGTGGAGGGGGGCGGGGGGAGCATCTCAAAGGCTTCTGAGTTAGTTGTTTGCGCTTCCCACACCACGAGGCCCTGTTACAAGCAGCTATTTAAAGAACAAGGGGGAAAAAAACACCCCTCAAACCCCATCATTCTGCAAAAGCGGATTTCTAATAGCAAAGGAACACAAAATACACAGGTGCTGTATGATGCTTAAAAAAAATAAGTGGCCTAAGAAGGCAGGTACCTCCTGCTTGGAGTTGAGAGATGGGGAGGATGCTGCCAGGGATGGGGACCACAGCTGGACAGAAGAGAGGGGAATGGGATCATAGAATCATAGAATGGTTAGAGTTGGAAAGGATCTCGAGGATCATCCAGTTCCAACCCCCCTGCCCTGGGCAGGGACACCTCCCACCACACCAGGTTGCTCCAAGCCCCATCCAGCCTGGCCTTGAACCCCTCCAGGGATGGGGCAGCCACAGCTTCTCTGGGCAGCCTGTTCCAGTGCCTCACCACCCACACAGCAAAGAAGTTCTTCCTAATATCCCATCTAAATCTCCCCTCTTCTAGTTTAAAACCATTCCCCCTTGTCCTTCCTTCCACTCCCTGACCAAGAGTCCCTCTCCAGCTCTCCTGGAGCTCCCTTCAGATCCTGGAAGGCTGCTCCAAGGTCTCCCCAGAGCCTTCTCTTCTCCAGGCTGAATCTCCAGGATTTTGGATTTTGTCTGCATTCGTGGTCCTGCTGGTCCCGCTCCTCAGCAGTTGCCCCAGCGAATGGTAAGGCTTCCAAGCTCCAGCCAGAGATCTCTTTTTATATTTGTGGTTTTTTTTTTTTTCCAGGAGGTGTTAACACCAATTTATGAGCTCAGTGTGCTGGCTGAGACGGGCGAGCAGCCCTGACCTTGGAACTTACTTCTGTCAGATTTGTTTTTCCGCCCCATCTCAGAGTCGAAAAGCAACAAGAGGATATTGGAGACGGGGGGGGAAGCGGGGAGGGGAGCCAGGGCTCGTGGCACTTGGTGTTAAAAGAGAAAAACTCAGGGAACACAATCGGAAAAAGCAGATGCCTCTAACGTGGCTGTACAACTGGTGGTTTGGGGAAGGGCTGGACATTTCATGTTCGCTGCTGCTGTGGGGGCAGGAACACCCACACAAGGGGAAAATAACACTGGCATCATCATTGTTTATTTATTTTTGTTGTTCTTGTCTATATGCTGTTTGTATCCAAGTGCCTTTTCTTCCCGGAACTGCACACTACATGCAGCTCTAGATGGGCTGAAAACAAAAAGCCTTTGCTTGTTTTCGTATGTTTTCTTACCGCTGCCGAAGCGAGGAAATCAAAGCTGCGCTCCCAAGCGCTCCCTCCGCCCAGGGTACGCAGCTGGGGATACGAGACAGCACGGACAGGATTCCTTCTGAAAAGAAAGGAGAAAAAAATCAATGTGGTGAAGAGGGGGGAGCTGATAAATAAAATTGCTTCCAAGGATCACTCCAAAGGGACCTCTTTGCCTGAATTTGGAAGGCTAAACAATCACGCTGATAACACTTTCTTCCTGAGAACGACACCGTTGCCTGTCGAGGCGCTTTTTGGCCCAGAATCGCCGCCCGGCTCCGGTAGCGGTCCTGTTTGTGAGCTATCAAGTGAAGGTGACTGCTTGAAATGCTTGTCCTGAGGGATGGGAGCAGCCACGCGTGCGACACGCGGCAGCGCCTGCCCAGGTCCCGCTCCTCCTCCCTGCGACGGTGCCTGGGCACCAGCACCAATAAATCTGCTACCGTGAGGGTATCGGCAGCGTTTCCCCAACATTTCCTCTGTTTGGTTCGAGTGCCTGACAAATGATGGAAGCACAAGAACAATAAAGACTAAATCTTATCTTAATAGTCTTTCATTATTAACTGTCTCCAGATTTATTCGCCGCTCGAGGAGGGAGGGAGGGAGTGAGCCAGGCGCGGCTGGTGCCAACCCAGGTGAAGTTTCTGACTTCACCAGCGCTGTCTGATCTCCACTGGTGAGCTCTGACCCCACAGACTGTTTCTCTTTCGAGGTGCTACGGCTCTTGATCTTTGGGTCCTTCTCCTGCCCTTGGGTCCAGTGGCGAAGCAGGGGCAGGGACCAGCTTCTTCCCTCTGCGGTGCCCAGGATGCTCCTGGGGAAAGGGGAAAAGCGGGAGCACTGGTGATGTCCAGCCAGTAGCTGGAAAATAGGAGCATCGAGGGGCTGGATAACGCGATTCCCCATCAGCCTGCTTCCCCCTGTCGTTTCCATGCTCTAGGAAAGGAATGGGAATGTGCCCAAACCACAACTATTTTCCAGCACCCCTGCCCAGTAGCCCTTGGCTGAGTTGCCCGGAATCTCAAAGGATTTCTTTCCCCAGAAAACCACCAAGGTCCTTCTCACCGGTGTTTCCCACGGGTGCGCACTGGTTACCAGCTCCAGCCTTGTGGGGGCCGGCTGGAGAGATGGGGGAAGGACCAGAGTTTTACCTGAACAGAAATGAGAAACCCTGAGTAGAAATAGAAATGAGAAAAGGGCAGTGGGTGAGGGAGAGGAGGGGTCTGAGAGGAGGGGCAGGGTGCTAAAACCTGCGGCCAGCGATCCCGCTGTGCTGCTGGAGCCTGCGCTGATGACTTGCAAACTGGTGCAGGAGAAAGAAAAAAAAAAAAAGAAAAAAAAAAGAGAAAAATTCATAGTGGCTCAGGAAAATGTAGATCAAGCCCTCTGCAAACCCCAGCACCCCCTGCCAGCACCCCCAAATCCATGCCTGCTGTAATGGTAGGATTGTTTTTCTAGATGGATCTGAATTTGTGTCTCCTTTAGTGCTTTTCCCTAAGAAGGGAAAGCTGCTGCGTCCACTCCGCCAGGGTTCGCACCAGCCGTGCCTGGCTCACTCGCTCCCTCCTCGAGCGAGAAATAAATCTGGAGACAGTTAATAATGAAGGACTATTAATATGAGATTTAGTCTTTATTGTTCTTCTGCCGCCTGATAAAATAAAAGGACTGCTGCTGCTGAAGTTCCCAGCCTGGAGTTCCCCTTCTTGGTTGGACCACGTCCACTTCTCAGACCTGCCGTCATCAGGTGCCCAGCTGAAACCCCATCAAAATGCTTTAATTAAAATGGACATTAAGAGCTCACTTGTTCAAGCCAAAGAACATTAGGCGGAATTTAAATGAAGAGGTTTTTTAATCTGTGACATTTGTTCTAATGAGAAAACACTTTCTAATCCTGAGTGTCTCCTAATTCGAAACAGATTGGAAAGACTGCAAGTGAAAACATTTTTTTTCCCTCCAAAAAAACACATCCTGTAATTAGTAGACCTGACTGGCGAATAACAGGCATCATCCCCAGCAGCCTGGAAGCCGGCAGCGGGAAGCGGCGTGTGGATGCGCCCGCAGACCTGTGCTTTTTGTGTCAGGACAGGTAAGAGGCCTCACAGAAATTGCCAGCCCATCAATGCCAGCATCCGAGGAGGAAAGCGTTACGGAGGATGCGGAGGCTCCTGTCCCACCTAATGAAAGGAGTATTGCTGCCACGGAGCACTGAGCGCTGGGGGAGAGCAGGGAAACAGTCTGTTTGCAACAGAGGGAAAAAAAAAACCAACAAACCAACCAATTTTTTCCTCCTCCTGGTAATTTGCTAGAGTAGAACTATTTTCATCTGAAACCCCTGAGATAATGAAATGTAGAATAACAGCAGAGAGAAAAGTGTGAAGCCTCAAATGAGAGTGACTTGGCGACCAAGCAAACCATTTCAGGGGTGTTTTAGACGGGTGATGGAGAGATGAAATACAATCCCTCTTTTATGGTTTTTCTTTTTAACCATCACCATCTCCCTGTTCTCTTGTGCTACCTCGATGGGAGTCTTTTTGCAACCTCCTGTATTTGATGATTTCTATGGACAGGGCCACAGAGATGCCGGGAGGGCTGGAGCCCCTCTGCTGGGAGGACAGACTGAGAGAGTTGGGGGGATACAGCCTGGAGAAGGCTCCAGGGAGACCTCAGAGCCCCCTAAAGGGGCTCCAGGAAAGCTGGGGAGGGACTCTGGATCAGGGCGGGGAGCCATAGGAGGAGGGGGAAAGGTTTGACACTGAAAGAGAGGAGATGGAGATGAGGTGTCAGGAAGAACTTCTTTGCTGTGAGGGTGGTGAGACCCTGGCCCAGGTTGCCCAGAGAAGCTGTGGCTGCCCCATCCCTGGAGGGGTTCAAGGCCAGGCTGGAGGGGGCTTGGAGCAACCTGGGGTGGTGGGAGGGGTCCCTCCCTTGGTTGTCTTTTATTTGGGAATATTAATCTTAGCATAAAACAGTAAGGCAGAAAACTTGCTGGGTCCTTCTACTACTTATTGGGAATCCCATTCATCCGTGGTCCTTAAGGACTTTATCCTTTTCCCCAGGAAGAAAAGACTTTGGGGTACCAATAAAAATCCTTACAGTATCAGCAGTCCATGAGTTCTCCCAGTCCCTCCCACGCTGGGGCAGTGACCTCCTGCTGTGACAGCTCATGCTGTCCCCTCTTCTGCAAACACAGAGGTGGTGACCAGCCTTGGCTGTTCCATCAGCAGCTTCCTACTCTGCTCCTCTGGGCTCTCACTTTTGTGTTTTAAAGTCCTGTGACCAGAGGCGATGCAGGACTGTTTCATCAGCCGAACATCTTCCCCGAGCTGTAGTCTGGGGATTTCTGAACGAGGGCACCGTGTTGTGGTGTACTCAGCAAGGCAGAGAGACATCAGCCTGAATCTGACTCCCACCACCTTCAGATTTTGCAGAAGCTGGCTCCAGAACTAAAATTTTTATTCCTCTAATGGGACAAAGAAAAAAAATCTGGATCAAACCCCCCAGATTCTGAAGTCTGGAGCAGGACATCTGTGGCACGTATCTATCTTTAGCTCAACGCACAACATTACCTTCGTTAATGAAGAAAGCAGTGGCATATGACAGCGTCTTATTTAGGTATCCAGATCTGGCGGGTTGCTATTATGGAAGGGATGGAAGTGCCAGTGGTTCCAGATGGAGTGTGTTTGCATTGCTTCTGGCTGTAAATACACTCCCGGAACGACAGCGATATTCCCAGAAACACCTACTTTCAAGTGTGTATCCGTATCTTTGTGAAAGTGTCTTTGAGTTCATCCTGCTGAGTATTCACTTTGGGAAGACGAAACACTTTACCTACGAGTCCAATTAAAACAACTCAGGCTTTAAAGCTCGGGTACTTGTAACCACTTTCTTGAAAGCATAATCCCACATTGGCATAAATGGATATAAATCAATGGAGATCAAGGGACTGACACCCGTTTACGCTCGCTGACAACCCAACTTAGATCTTACTCAGTAAATCATCTCAAATACCATGGAAAAGCTCAGAACTGTCCTGAAATAAACAGTTATATCTGCAAATAAAGAGACAGAAAATGCATCCCTTATTTCTTGAGAATTAACTCACTGGAAATAACTGGACTCCTCAGCTTCTGGATGCAGAATCTGTAAATATAAAGCATCTACAGCTGTTTGCCACTTTTGAAAATGGGTCTCTTAATCCTGACTGTCCCCTCCGAGAGCCCGTCTGCACCTCCAGGCACCTCTCGTGCTGTTCTTCTAATCTTTCCTCCTCCTTTGACTCTTTGTCACCCTGGATGACCCCCCCATGAATAAAAGATAAGGACGTACCAGACTCAAACACAGCCTTTGCTTCTGGGGTCAACCTGATAACTCAGGATCTGTCAGCAGGAAGGTCGCAGAGCCCAAAGGGTTCGGCTCAGCTCTCCATCACCCAGGTGCACCTCCAGTCACCTCCTGGTCCAGGCTGAGAAGATAACGCCTCACCTGTAGGTCCTAATGGGGCAAAAAGCAACGCTGTGAAGGCTTTCAATATTAAGTCTGCTTTCAGACAGATAACTGGCTGTGTCAACATAGATCAGGTGAAGGCTCAAATGGTGGCCAAAGGCAAAAAAATTAAGGAACTAAACTTTGAAGTTCTGCCCGGGATTTCTTGGCCCAGTCTTCTCCAGCCCTGTACTGGAATGCAAGGAAGGGGCTGGTTTGTGGCAGTGCAGTGCTGGGCTGGGGCTCACAGCCCCGACCTTCCTTCCTGAGGGTTGTCCATTGTGGCATGAAGCAAGGTTGGACTTGAGTAGGGGCCCAAGCCTGTGCTGGTGGTCCAGTGGGGGCTGCAGACACCATGCGAATGGTGCCCCAGAGTAGATGAGAGGTTTGTTCCTGCCCTCTGCTTGGTGGAGAGCCTGCCCTCACAGAGTGACCTGGCTTACCGAGTCAGGTAGCCAGAGGCTGGAGGTTTTAGAAGTAGAAGGGACCATAGATTACCTCATTTTTGTGCATGAAATGGGATTTTGCTCAGTTGTTGCCATATTGAGAACTTTTGTAGGGTTGAACTTCAAGAGGGGCAGCAGAAGGGAGGTGCTGATCTCCTCTCCCTGGTGACCAGCAGTAGGACATGAGGGAATGGAATGAGGCTGTGGCAGGGGAAGCTCAGATTGGACATGAGGAAGAGGTTCTTCACTGAGAGGGTGAAAGAACTCCCCAAAGAACTGGTCATGAGTTCAAGGAGCGTCTGGATGATACTCTTAGTCATATGCTTTAGTTCTAGGTAGCCCTGCAAGGAGCAGGGAGCTGGAGTTGATGATCCTTATGGCGCCCTTCCAACTTAAGATATCCTGTGATTCTATGAAACTTACCTCCCTGAAAAGCACCCAACTAAGAAATTTGCCTTAAGGAGAAGGTATCGAGAGAAGATCTGCAGGCCAGCGTTTTGGCCAGTCCTCCTTATGGTTAATCTCACTTCAAAAACATGTGTCTTACTTCCCTCCAGCGATCCTCTTGAGTGTCCTCTGCGGTGCTCAAGTGGCCTCCAGTACCAACCGCTTTCTCCCTCTGAGAGCATTTACCCACCACAATCAGATGCCTTTGACACAACCCAAACTGACCAGCCACCGTAGCCCCCACCCCACAGGTGCTTCTCCCACCTTTAAGTCATCCCAGCAGCTCTTCTCCACACACGCTGTCACCTCTTAAGGAGAACCCCAGCCTTGGGTGCTGCGTGGGGCGCTGGTTTTCCCGGAGCTGCACGGGAATGTAAACCAGCCCGACCGTCCCCCTCAAAACTCCCAGCGACCGCCTTGTGAGTAGATAAGAACTGATTTGGAACAAAGTGATTTCTTATCAGTTTGAGGTCCAATTCCGCCCTCGTGGTGATGTCTGCTGCTTTCCTCTGGAAGCGACCTTTCGGAAACTGCCGGGACAGCTCAGGGGCTGTGGTGGCACTCCAAAAAAAACGGGATGGCAGAACTAGGTCTGTCGAAAGGAAGGCAAAAATGAAATTCACCTCCCAGCACTCGCTGCAAGTGAAGCTGATCTGCATTTCGTACACCAAGCAAAGGCTACAGCTCAGATGCTAATTTTATCTTGCTGGCTTTGTAGCGTCCTTGATCTTCAAGAGAATTCAAAATAACATGTAGCAAATGTATAACTAAGTCGTTTAAAAGAAGTAGCTGCAAAGTGCCTAACGCCGCTCCAGGGGAAACAGCTTCTCTGCTAAACAGGGAGCAGGAAATCGGATCACGGTGCCAGAGGGAGCAAACGGACCCTTCCCACCCTGTCCTCACAACTGGGCCGGTGGGGGAGACCAGGGCATCTTGGTCTCCAATGCCCCACAAACTCATCCCTGATGGCAGCTTACAGAGCGAGGCCAGGCCCTCCTAACACACCTCCGGGCAGACACCAGACGCCGGCCATCGCCTGTCAGGGAGATCAGGGCTGCTGTGAGGTACGTGTTGGGGACAGCTATTGCAAGAGGCCCTCTGCACCCTGCCACCAAGCGCTGGGACAGGGATGGGCTGCTCCTCTCTCTGAAAACCGGGAGGCAGGACCCCTGAAAGCAGGACCCCTGAAAGCAGGACCCCCTGTGATGGTCCCGGTGAACCCAGGAGAAGATGAGTAGGGAAGCAGGACCTAAAGGGTCCTACTACACATCTACAGGAGTGATGGGGAAGGGACTTTTGATCAGGGAGGGGAGGCACAGGATGACGGGGAAGGGTTTTTAACTGAAAGAGGGGAGATTGAGATGAGATACAAAGGATAAATTCTTTGCTGTGAGGGTGGTGAGACCCTGGCCCAGGTTGCCCAGAGAAGCTGTGGCTGCCCCATCCCTGGAGGGGTTCAAGGCCAGGCTGGAGGGGGCTTGGAGCAACCTGGTGTGGTGGGAGGTGTCCCTGCCCAGGGCAGGGGGTTGGACTGCATGGTCTTTAAGGCCCCTTCAAATCCAAACCATTCTATGATTTGATGGTAAGCAAACAGTCCCACCACTGCCTGCCTTGCCTGCTCGCCTGGTTGGGGGCATCTGCACCAGGAGGGAAAACACAAGCCCGAGAGAGATGGGACTGGAGTGCTTTAAGCCCTGCCAGCAGCTTGTCAGTGCAGCTCCCGCGATCAAAGCGTGGGCTTCTCCCCCCTTGCAGAGCTCCAGCTGAGGCAGGAGTTTAAGCATGAGCTTCAGGGCTTGATGCTGTGGTCCCAGGAGCAGGATCAAACCCGTGCTAAACTGACAGTGTTGCATCAGTACTACAGCACTGATCTGCTGCAACGGGCTTGAAGGCTGTTTGGAAGCAGCATGGGCTGGGTACAGCTGAACCCAGCCAGAAAGCAGGCAGGGGCCAGCTGAGCACAGGGGGCTTCCCTGTCCCCCAGAACACAGAGAAATGAGGGCTCAGACGACAGCCCCCTTGCTCTGACACCGTCTCCCAGGGCACCGCTTGCCACCACCATCATTACTGAACCATCGAGTGAATGAACCATCAGGCTGAGAGAGCTGGGGCTGTTCAGCCTGGAGAAGAGAAGGCTCTGGGGAGACCTTGGAGCAGCCTTCCAGGATCTGAAGGGAGCTCCAGGAGAGCTGGAGAGGGACTCTTGGTCAGGGAGGGGAGGGACAGGACAAGGGGGAAGGGTTTTAAACTAGAAGAAGGGAGATTTAGATTGGATATTAGGAAAAAATTCTTTACTGTGAGGGTGGTGAGGCACTGGAACAGGCTGCCCAGGGAGGTTGTGGCTGCCCCATCCCTGGAAGTATTTCAGGCCAGGCTGGATGGGGCTTTGAACAACCTGGTCTGGTGGGAGGTGTCCCTGCCCAGGGCAGGGGG
>VZRU01008678.1:93176-131691 GCA_013398155.1 Pedionomus torquatus
TCCTATGTCTCCTCTCCCTCATCAAGAGTCCCTCCCCAGCTTTCCTGGAGCCCCTTTAGCGACTGGAAGGGGCTCTGAGGTTTCCCTGGAGCCTTTTCTTCTCCAGGCTGAAGCCCCCCAACTCTCTCAGCCTGTCCTCCCAGCTTACACTCTCACAGATTTACCTGATAAAAATTAACCCTAGATTTTATGTTTCCTTTGTTGGTCTGAATTAAATAATCGAGAACTTCCTTTCTGAATGATGGTCATTCAAAGGAAATCTTCACACCCCTCTATTGGTGTATAGTCCTTCACGTGCATAGGAACTTGGTGGGAACTGAACACCTAAATCCTCCAGGCAGGCCTCTGAAAGTCTACTGTCCATCTCACTTTGGAGAAAACCACATACCTACTTACTTCTTTGATGCTTCTGCACGTTGTACTTTAAATTCTGACCTTCTTGGTATTGGGAATTAGTGTTTGGGGTATAAACACATGAAAACAGGGTGCTGCTTCCCCCCTCCCACCAGCTGTATCCAGGGACAAGACTTCAGTTTCCTTTAGCACAAGTGCTAGGAATAGCTTTGTAATGTAAATAGGCACTTACGGTGTTTTTAACAAGCACCTGCTTTATCACGCTGCCTAATGAGAGCCTGGACAGAAATGCAGCGAAAGCAAAGGAAGGTAAGACTACTATTTAAGCTAATTAACAGCAAATTAAATTGAACTGACACACACATATATTTGGGGCTTCTGCATCTAAGGCGAGAGAGGGCTGCAGAGATTTCATTATTCACATTTCCCATCATCTGTTTTTTCCCAGCACCTTCCTACCCAATTACCTGGAGAAGGAAGAGGGAGAAAGATACTAAAGCCAATAAGATAATTCTCATTTACATAATAATTTTTCAGCATTGTGTTTAATAGTCTGCGAGTAACTGTAGAGGAATATATAGTCCATTCTTTAAAAAGCTCCAATGCACTAATTGAAATTAAATTACATGGAACTCAGTCTCTGTCTTCTGTTCATTGGGAGATAATACGCAAGCCACAGCTTTAAGTGTTTTTATTAATATTGATAGATGAACCACTGTACTCACCACAGAACCACTTCCCAGATGTGTTTCCCCCTTCCTTCAGCCGTAGGTGAGCCTAAACCGATGGTTTTTTCCCCATTAAAATGCCTCATTTGCTGCACCCAGGACGGCGATCCTTTAGCATTCGAGACAGTCATCACTGCAGGTAGCAGCGCTTATTTGCGGCATTTAACACCGGGTAATGCAACTGCATTCTTTTTTATCACATTACCTTGCATATGTTATAGCTCAATTAATCTGTCAGGGTGACATTTCCATCACAAACAAAATTTAAGAGAAGTTAACGCTAGGTTGGCAGGCCTGGAAAGCGGAGCCTGGGGTTGGCCTCCTTGGAGGAGGCAACGCATCAGGACCTTCTTCCCCTCCTTCCCAGCCCGTCGCGGGAGCTGCTGGGGCAGGAGCACGGGTCTCGCTGGTGCTGGCGGGAGGTTCAGGCTTCCTGGCAGCTTGTTCCTTGCCTTCTCTCCCGGGCTGCTAACAAGGGAGCCAATTAGTGCCAGTTGTGATGTGAGCACTTGTAGGTTTTTTTTTTCCCCTACCAGGAGCTGGATCGAAACCTTTAATTCGTTTCGCACAGGCTGAGGCACACGCCGTCTTCAAGCATGGAAAAAAAAAAAAATCCGCAAATTCGGTGGGTTTAGAGTATCTCTATGGATTTTATTCTTTGCTTCAGACATGCAGCTTTCATTTGGAAAAAAAAAAAGAAAAAAAAAGGGAAAAAAAAAAAAAAAAGGTTTCTTGCCCTTCTGATGGCAAAACTAATTTTCTTCATCTAAACTAGATGCCAAGCTTCCCTGAGCTACTTGAGATGAAATGGGCTTTCCATCTCTGGTGGCCCTGGGACCTTGGAATAACAAGTTGCCAAGGCTGGACATCGCTGCCCATCACATGGAGACAGCCTGCCAACACTCCAGGCACCTCATGACATTTCCTGGCACAAAGCAGAATATGCAAGGAGCTCTGTGCTATGGTCTTTCAGGTCTTGATGACCTGGAGCAAAGAAGACAGGGCTGCAGAGCCCATCCATCACTGTCTCTATCCTGGGTGGCCCAATGGCACCCCCAGCTCTCGGCAGTTCTGCCAAGGAGTCCCTGTTCCTCACTTCCATCACATTCCAATGTGGGGAGGGCATTGATCTGCTTCTCCACATCTATGCTGCCTTCTGCTTGGACCTTTGGAGGGTTCAAGAGAAGATAAACTGTCTCTTCTCCCACAGGGCTCCTCCAAGACCTGTCTTCTCTCCTGCAGACATCGCAAGGCATGCAGGGCAGACTTTTGCTCTTGGAGGATGCCAAAAGAGGTCCCCCGGGACTGTGCAGAATTGTCCCAGAGGATGTTTTATGCCAGGCAGCTGTCTCACCCATGCTCAGGATGTCCTCACCGACCAGCGTCCCAAGCACAAAGCTACTGGGGCTGGCATTTTACAGAAGTACAATGCCCAGCTCCCACCAGCAAGGCTGGGAAGCATCACCACTGACTTTGAAGAAGGCTGGACCTAGTTTAGGCTGCCAAGTCCCACCCTAAAGACGTAAGATCTTATAGAAGGATAAAATTTCCTTTCAAAGAAACCGATCAAACACTAACAGGATGGTATCATTATCCATCAAGGTAAATGGGAATGCAGACTCCCCCCTGTGCTTTAGATGAGTCATCAGGCAAACGTTCCTGAAAACCTCCTGTCAAAGAGGCTTTACATTAAAGGCAGCATCAGAAAGCACGGAGTGTTTTTCTCAGGACAGGTATTAAGTTCTGTAGCTAATTAATCCATGCATTTACAAAAGAAATGCTTGACAATACACACAGTTCAACTGAGTTCAAGATATGAAAGAAAATACCAGAAGAGGAAGCCTACACATCTCCTTTGGTCCCTAACATGTCTCCTTAGCAGCAAATCCCAGAAAGAAGCTTTTTTTTTTTTTTTTCCTCTCAAGTAAAAATCCTCTGTGTCAAAACCTGTTTTATTTTACTTATCCCACTGAGCTTGTGGGTGTGAAAACTCAGGTTCTGCACCACCAACTTCAATAGGAATGCATTTGGGAAAGACCTTCCCCCAGTGGAGATCTTGGTGGAGAGATGCTGAATTTGTGAGTTCAGAGGAAGCAATTCAGAACTTCTTCCTCAAACACACTGCAGATGCATTTGGGTACCTGCCTGGGACAAGCATAAGGAGGATCCCGTTGGGGGACAGAGGGATGGAGGGCTGGAGCACCTCTGCTCCGAGGACAGGCTGAGGGAGCTGGGGCTGTTCAGCCTGGAGAAGAGGAGGCTCCAGGGAGACCTAATCGCAGCCTTTCAGTACCTAAAGGGGGCTACAGGAAGGCTGGGGAGGGGCTGTTCACAAATGCCTGCAGTGATAGGACAAGGGGCAATGAATTTAAGTTGGAGAAGAGTAGATTTAGGTTGGATATTAGGAAAAATTTCTTTCCTCTGAGGGTGGTGGAACACTGGAGCAGGTTGCCCAGGGAGGTGGTTGAGGCCCCTTCCCTGGAGATATTCCAGGGGAGGCTGGAGGAGGCCCTGGGCAACCTGGGCTAATTGGGGGTATCCCTGTGACTGCGGGGATGTCGGGCTAGATGACCTTTGGAGGTCCCTTCTGGCCTGGAGGATTCTATGACAGAGGAGGTGTAGCACTGGTGTGGTTGGTTTGCTGAGATCCAGCTCTTGGCTTGGGTGTGTTCATGCCAGCATCTCCTGGAAGCCACCCCTGTGCCACACACACCGGTGCTGGCCGGGAGCACAGGCTGCATCAGGGTGGGGGTTCACTGCAGGGAACACATCAGATGGGCCGTGAGAGTGAAATGTTCCCCTTTATTGCTGTGCAAGCAGCTATGTCCGTGCTTACAAGTCCCAGCAATCAGGCCTGGCAGCCTTCCCACGTGGGGACACAGCTCCTGCGTCACTGCCCGCTGGCACCTCACGGTCATGAAGCACCGGTGGAGATGCTCTGGACCAGCCTGTGCCTCCCTGAGCAGACACAGATGGTAGGTTTCCATGGAACGTGCAGTAAAGGGGAAGAAAAAGGAAAGCCTTACTCTAATAAATACCTCAAATCCATCACTGACACCATTGTGGGTTTTCAAGCTACTGAATCTTTCTTTTTTAGCTTCCCAGAAACAGACAATCACATATAACATTTGCTTGAATAAACACTGGCTTCCAGTTCTCAGCCGCAGAGTAAATATGGGAAAGATGAATAGGAGAAGATACCAATCAGCTACTGAACGGCTTTAAGGAGGAATTAATCCAGTCTTGTCATTTCTGTGCTCAGCAATGCTCAGTCTACACAAAAAGGACCCTGGAGAAGCAGAGAGGTAGTGGCCACGTGTGTGCAGCGTGACTAACTGCTGTGAGGGAAAGCAGGTCCGAGGTCCTGAGGTCAGGAATCGGCGCTATCAGGGCTCCGGCTGTCCATGCCTGTACCTCAGGACGATGCCATTAACAAAAAAGCTCCTTTCCTGTCCAGTTTGGGCAGGACAGCAGCTCCTGGAGATGGTTGGGATAGGGCAGTGGGGAGCCAGGACCAGTGTGGGGTCTGCTAAGACTTCTTACCTTGCTTCTACACAAAGACCTCCACGGATGGGTGGTTAGGGGACAGAGTGGATCTCAAGTTACTCCATGTGGCTTAATTATTTCAAAATAACATCTTTAATGCATCCTAGAAGCTTAGAAGGACTCCTTTAATGCCTAATTGTAAGGCTTTCTGAGAAAGCAATCACCACTCAGAGGCATTTTCCAAGGATTTTTCTGTCTTTTGCCTTTGTAACATCAGTCAAGCAAACCACTGTTCAGCAGTCTCTGTAGTCAGGCTCCCTTTTTAACCTCTCCTGCAAAACCTTTGGATATTATTATCCTTTCCCTATTTGTTCATGTCTTACAGGTACAGATGCTTATTTGGAGCTTGCATTAGCGCACGTGCCAAACAAAGAGAAGACATGAAAGGAGCAAAGAGAGCGGTTAAGTTGAAAGTCCCTTGAATGAGCTTGGAAGTTATTTGTTACCAAATGAGAAGAGATCTTTTATCTGCGTTCACCCGGGGCCACGTCGCTGCGGCGGGGAGCGGAGGAGGAAGAGAAAAAGGAGGAGGAGGAGGGCAGGCATCCAGCCGCAGGTGAGAAACCTCTGCCGGCGACTCCAGCGCGGTGGAGAGAAGGGTGGGAGAAGGCTCCCCTGGAGTGTGCGTTGGAACACTTTATCCCCAGGCTGCAGCACTACAAAGACTCACGCCGAGCAGAGGCATTTTCACCACGTCGGTCACTCCTCCTGGCTTACAGGAACAGTAAAGTCAAGTCTAATACCCTCGCTGTGCCCACTGCACACACACACACACACACACACAACGCTACCAGCAGCTGCCGGGCAGTGGATGCCGAGTGCCTACAGCACCAGCAGCAGCCCCAGGCGCCCATGGCTACTCACCACAGAACAGTCGAGCCATGGGAAGAAGAGTTTGTCCTCATTCTCCAGTCACCCCTATGCAAGGCTGGAGGGATGGGCAGAGCTGGGTGAGGAGATGCAGCAAGATGAGCCTCGCACAGGCCGTGGGAGTTGTCCTCCCCCTGCAAGCAAGGACAGGGTGTTCTCCATCCCTCATACCAGAGTGGCTTCACAGACCTCCTGGGACTAAACACACAGCAACCGTGACCTTTTGAAGCTATCTTCCACTGAATAATAGTTCTCGCTAATCACACAACCTTTCATTGTTTCATAATAAACACATTCCCTCAGTAGTCAGTGGGAGTTGGACACGACGGCTCCACAGCTGATGGAGATTGCTTTGCTCCAGCTGCTCCTGTGGTACTGATCCTGCAGGCACCCTTTGTGTGAGGCCAAGGCCCACTTTAAATAGAAAGACTAAAGGGGATAGGGCTATTAAATTGCTTGATGTTTGTGCCCAGGCCTGTGTTCTCCTGATCTGGAGAAGTGGTGATGGTGGGGATTTCCTTCTGATGAGTGGGGATCCTGGCCACCCTTTGATGACTCTTGCACATTTAAAATCCAACTTTAGAGATTCAGATATCACTTTCCTTGCTACATTTTTTTCTGCCAGTTCTGGAAAGATAAGCAGCCAAGCAAAAGACAGGGATCATAAGAATGGCAAACCCACCCAGGAGATAGTCTTTGCGCAAAACCCGGGGAAGTTTGATCTCTGATCAGACAGCATCACCCTGCCACGCTGCTACGGGACGCAGAGCTAGTCAGCCCCTTCAGATTTCCTTTTGATCTGGTAAAGAGATACCAGATCTACTGCACAAGGCGTCTGTGTACACATCTGTCACTCAACAACCACAGCTGGCACCTGCAACACCTCTGCTGAAACCGCACATGGAAGATACGTTGCCAGCAGTTAGGCTCTTAGAAATACAGGCTTGGAAAACCAAGACCTCTGAGAAGTGTTCTTCAAGAATCAACACAGGTCCACGAAGTATTACTGCTTTAGGTTTGATGAGGATCTGTTAATGCTTTTTGCATTCTCCATCACCACCTAGAGTAGTTTTCCTGGCCACGAGATCACAAATCAGTTCCATGAGGAACATCCCTGGAGACAGTCATTGCCGTCAGATATTGCTTCTCCAAACTGCTTGTTAACTGGGCTTTCTGAGCGCTGCTGCTCTGCCTGCCTGCCGCTTCAAAACCCAAAGGGAGGGGGGTTTCTGCTCAAGGTTTTTCAGTTCTTATTTATCTGTTTATTTTAATTTGGGAAGGAGGCAGACTCTTTTCATTTGTGCTGTGAACGGAAATCAAAACAAGGTTTCCCCAGGCCTGCAGCTCACGAGGAACGGTGTCAGCACCGGCCTCCCAGCTCCATGGGCGTTGTGAGCACTCAAACATACCACAGATGCTAACTCCACACCACACCAGCCCACTGGCCCTGCAGCAGGCGGGAGGAGTTGTTGCCGTCCTTTGAGCTTTCAGCCAAGGCCAGATCTCTCATTGCTCAGGAGAAGCTTCCCACATTTGCAAAGAAAATCCATCTGCAGAATTTTGTTGTCTTTGTCAGAGTCACCCCGATGCTCCCACGTTGTAGATCTTGTCCAGAAGTTGAAATAACCCTAGGCAGCAGAATTAGACATAAGGGAAAGAACAGGGTGCTACGATGTCATAAATCAAAGCATTTAGTCATGGGGCCAGAAACAATTGCTCAGAATAGAAGCGGAGCATCAAAAATTTTGGCCACTGGACTACCACAAAGACCTAACGACCCTAGTGTTTTTGAGCCTGATTTTAATATCCAGGTCTCGGTCTGTGAATTGTAAACTCTATAGTCAAAGCACGTTACTCAGTCTCTTTACCTACAAGTCCATGCAGGGCTACATCTGGTCCTGCTCCAGGAGAGAAGGTCCCACCAGGTCTGGCATAGCTGATTTTGGAGAACACGTAGTCGAGCAAGATCTGCGGGAAGCTCTCCACTTACATTAGTGTCATCCTTCACCTTGATGATAACTAAAAATAAAGTGCTGCAATAATCAACTAGATTGACTAAGACAGATGCTGCTTTTAACATGTGTACGGTAATTAACTTACACAAGGCTAGAAAGCTCCATCTCAGCCTCTTCCCACAGTGGAGGAAGTTTGGCTTTCTAATAATAGGAGCTGGTAACACATGTTGAATTATAAAGTAATCAAAGTTGGTTTTGGCAGGAAGAATCCAGATTTGTCGTGCTTCCATTTAATCTCCAAGCCTGACAGGCATTCACCTCCCAACAGACCGGCTGCTTTTCGTGTAGCTCCTTGTGAATTTCTCTCCTCTGGCATAAGGTAGGGCACAAATTCCTTGCGGTGGGAGGTGGGGGGTGGCTTTCTCTGACCCTCCTCTTGACGACGCGTGTGCTGACTTGCTCTCACGTGCCATATGGTTTGCACACATGAGTTAGCAGCCGCGCACATGTCGCTGTGCACACCCACCCACACAAAACCTGGTGCCGCTACAAGCTCCGCGCTTCGGTCGTGGTGGCCTCATCCTGAACCGTCACATACGGGAGCACACGGCACTGTCTGAGCAGCGGGAAAGAGGTGCCTCACCTCCCTCTTCCATTTTCCAGCCTGCAGTGTCCTTTTGTTGCCTTTTGCTGCTGGTGACACAGATACTCGTCGTTATTCTGGGACACAGCCTTGACAGCAAATGTTAGTGAGCGCTTCCTGGTCTATTAACTTTCCTCACAAATTCTCCTCTGGCCCCAATTTTCGGGTCCCGATTCCAGTCAGTCTCAGCACCCTTCCTGGCACTGCAGTTCCCTCGGGATCACCGCTGGTATCACTGGTTCCCTCCCACATGCCCGCATCTCTTCCTCTACAGCTCTCCTTTCTTACTCAGCCGTTTGTATGGCCCGATCACGTTCTTTGGTAGCCATCTAGCAGCAACACAGCTCAGGCAGCCAGTCCCTTGCTGGCTTTGATCTCACCAGCTCAGCTAACATCCACAGCAACTAGGTGAGAGCAAGGGTATTTTTGTACTTTAAAACCCCAGAATCGGTACTGAACTGGGGTGGACAATGGCTAGAGAGCAGCTCTGAGGAGAAAGACTTGGGAGTGCTCATGGACAAGAAGCTCCACGTGAGCCAGCAGTGCCCATTGGCAGCGCAGAAAGCCAACCCCATCCTGGGCTGCATGAAAAGTGTGACCAGCAGGTCACGGAAGGTGATNGAGGAGGGGAGATTTAGATTAGATATTAGGAAGAACTTCTTTACTGCGAGAGTGGTGAGGCACTGGAACAGGCTGCCCAGGGAAGTTCTGGCTGCTCCATCCCTGGAAGTGTTTAAGATCAGGCTGGATTTTGAACAATCTGATCTGGTGGGAGGTGTCCCTGCCCATGTCAGTTGAGTTGGAACTGGATGATCTTTAAGGTCCCTTCCAACTCTAACCATTCTATGATTCTATGAACTGTTAATTTTTGGTTGCTACACCATGTCCTGTGCCTTTTTCCTAGTGTTACTTGCCAGGTTAAGAAGCCCATTAGTGCCCTTGCATCTCTAGCTTGCCTGGTCAAGATGCCCTCTTTCCCACAGCTCAGTGCATGCAGAGCATCCTGGAGGGAACAGAAGCTGTCTCTCTCCATCTCAGCACTTCAGATCAGCTCGACTAACAGCAACAGTCCCTCTTTTACTACTTTTGTATTTGCTGCCGGCATTTCCCCATGCTCTTATATTTGCAGAACAATTTATCCTATTCTGATTCCTACTTCCACACATGAAAAAACTCACTCACACAACAATATTTATGCACTGCTTGTGTGTGCTCCAAATCCCCGCTCTCAAAGGGACATCTCCAAGGCAGAGAAGCACGGCTGCAATGGGCCAGGGGTGCGCTCAGGCAGACAGCCCTCGGCTGCAAAGGCTGCACCTCCCAAAGCCCACCCTCGGCACCTGTTACATCCAAAGGCCTCCACACAGAGGCGCATAGAAATGAACACCCTCCCAAGCTCCTGCACCTCCACGGCTTCCTAACATTGGGGATACGCAACTTTGCAGACCTGCTGAGGACGCAGCTAGGTGAAAACCTCACCTAGGAATCCTCAGAAGTTAGCTGGAAGTGAGTAGTGGGGAGTTTATTCAGATAGAGTTAAAGAGTTACTTGGAAATATTTTTTTCCCCAGTTTTTATCTCATTACAATGCCAGACAAAAAGGTTTTGGCCATGTCCTCCTTGACCTGGCTTCCAGCAGCACCGTCGGCCCCTGTGACTCCTGGGGAGGTAGAGCAAGCTCAGGATCCACCAGGCACACCATGCCCTGGGTGGACAAGGATACAGATGAGCTTTCCTGACTGCCCACTCCGAGGCAGACTCGACAGATTCACCCTTGAGTTTGCTTTGGTGTAAGACCTAGCTGACCTCTTGCCGCTTGCTTGTTATTTATTTGTTGATTCTGGCTATTATGCAAAGCAGCAGTCACTCACCGAAGCGCAGTGCTGAGAGGAGTCACTCTGAGGATTACACAGAGTAAATCAGTGCCGTTTCCTTCTGATGTATTAAACAAGAAAAAGGCATGAAGCAGGAAAGAATTCTTGTAATGGGAGAGACGGACATGCCCAATGAAGATGGAGAGGCAGAGTGTAACCACGTTAACTAAACAAGCCC
Organism: Pedionomus torquatus; assembly: GCA_013398155.1. NCBI lineage: Eukaryota > Metazoa > Chordata > Aves > Charadriiformes > Pedionomidae > Pedionomus > Pedionomus torquatus. Next base: position 103,324 of record VZRU01008678.1, read on the forward strand.
TGCAGAGTTGGCTGTCCCTCATGACTTTCATCCCTATCTGTTGAGCTTCCTAATGAGGACACGTGACTTCATTTGGCTCTGGTGTAACTTCAGCCCATGCAAATCAGGTTTGCTCCTGTCTGCTCTGTGTGTTAACATCGGCAACAGGCAGGTCGTGTCCCTGATGCCCTCATTAGAGGCAGCACCAATTGCCCTGGGTGATGCGGGTGCCTGCTCCACCGCACCCAGACACATCTAAGGAAGCAGGGCTTAGCAATGGGTCCTGAGCAGGCCCAAACTGGGAGGATACGAGTATAGAATCATAGAATGGGTAGAGTTGGAAGGGACCTTAAAGATCATCCAGTTTCAGCCCTCCTGCTCTGGGCAAGGGACAACTCCCACCAGACCAGGTTGCTCTTCTCTGGGCAGCCTGGGCCAGGGTCTCACCACCCTCACAGCAAAGAAGTTCTTTCTAGTATCTAACCTAAATCTCTCCTTTTTCCATTTTAAAACCGTTCCCCCTTGTCCTGTCACTCCACTTCCTGACCAAGAGTCCCTCTCCAGCTCTCCTGGAGCCCCTTCAGATCCTGGAAGGCTGCTCCAAGGTCTCCCCGCAGCCTTCTCTTCTCCAGGCTGAACAGCCCCAGCTCTCTCAGCCTGTCCTCACAGCACTATCAGTACCAAAAAGTACCATTTTAGTTCACCTTCAAAACCAAATTCTGCATTTCAAAGCACGATGCTTTGGTTCAAGCCAAGCACACCCCCAACTAAACCAATATTCTGGGGCTTTGCTTGTGGGAGACAAGGACATCTTGACAGGGGTCAAGGTTTAAGGCACAGAAGTTCGATATTACAGAAAGTACGATGTGCTGGACAACATGTACCTGCCCGTGGCAGGGGGGTTGGAACTAGATCATCTTTAAGGTCTGTTCCAACCCAGATCACTCTATGATTCTATGATTTCTGGCATCCCTTGAGGCATCCCTCCCAGCAGCACTTGCCCCAGGCACCAAGATACCAGCTTTTGCTGTATTGCAGTTATATACGTGGTTTTCCAAGGCTAATATTTCAGTTGAATCAAAAGTTTGCATCCAAATATGCAAAAGGCTTCTTGGGCAGACCATATATAATGTAAATGTAACCCTCCCAGCTCTCTTCCAACCCAGAAGAGACGGACACCTCCATTTCCTGAAGGGGTATGTGCCTTTGGACCAAGGATTAACCAAAACCAAGCTCCAGCTCTTCCAAAGGGAAATTAGATCCCTAGATTAAGAAAGTGAAGCAGAAACAAGCAGGAGGGGCTCTGGCTGCTCTGAATTCTGAAGGTTTTGGGCAAATGTTGCCGGGCAGGAAAGACTGTGCTGAACATTTCAGCAATTTCCAGAGGAGGACACATTTGCAAATACAATGCACAGACTGAATGTGTGCAAATGATAAATTTAACGTTTGTCCAGCCATTCCATCCCTTTATTATAAGCTACTGTTCTTTTCTTGTGCTTCTCACCACCAGTTATCAAGGGTGGCTGGAGAGCAGAGTTTAAGCAGCTGACCAGGGCAGCATTTTGTGTTCAATGAGATCCCCCTTCCCCTCCAGTGGTAAACAGAGAAAACCCACCCTGCCTGGACCAGGCTGTTTCTGGGATGAGCTGAGTTAAGAACAGCCCTGGATGCCAGTCTGGGAAGGGACCTCCATGCCAGAGCACAGTCCTGTACATGCAGCAAGAGGTCCTAGCTGACAGGCCATGGGAGGGTGGCTGCAGCAGACCAGGAGAGGAGGCACAGGAATACGGTGATGTTTTGGGTGAGTAAGCCACCAGAGATAATAAAGACTCTGTTGGGGACAAAGAGCCAGGATCAGATCAGACTGGTCTCCAGGGAGCCCCGTGTTCCCAGAAACCAGGACATCACTATGGTGAAGATGGTCTGATGGATGGCTCTGATGAAGGGTCAGGTGGAGCCACCAAGGTAAATGGGGACAAGGTACTGATCAACACCAAGAAATGCCAAATCTCTTGGCAGCTGGACATGCCAAGCCCTGCTGTCACCATGGGACCTCTAACCAGAGGGGACAATAGCAGAGGACAGCCACACCAGTGTTCTCTGCCACCTTCTCACCCAGGTACAACCACAAACCCCCAATACTGGTTTTCCAGCAGAATTACACTTTACAGCAAGATTACAGCCCGCAGCAGCTGTAAACGTAACAAAATTGGGCTGGCTGTTTTTTGTATGACTCAAACCGTTCTCGAAACGCAGTCAAAGCCATTCTCAGCTAGTTTCACTTAAAAAAAGTCTAGCAAAGCAGCGAGTTTCACACAAAACGCAAGCCATAAACCATCAAAGGTTCTGTTAGAGGGTTGGTGAACTTTAGCGATGCCTTTGATGAAAACGGTCTGAGTTTCAAGGGTGTAATGAAACCCCAAATCATTCAAGTTTCACATGGTTGCAAATATTTCTCACAGTTCTGATCAAAGGTGTATTCAGCAGGGAAGAAGCTTTGATTTTGCAGTACAGGGGACGTGCTAAAATTTTCAAACCCGGGCCCTGGGATTTAAATGAGCAGTTCTTCTTGGAAGCAAGACGGCTAAACTTAGCAACGCTTAGGGGGAAGTAACACAAGGATGGCACATTTGGATTCCTCCTGCTACCCCACGTCCCCATCCCAGGGGGAAGTTTGAAACCCCCACACCAGCATTCAGGAGGACGATGCCCCCCTGGCATGTTTGGGCTCAACTGCTGCTCTCCCTCCATCTCCATTTCCAAAACTCTTCCCTCATGTTGCTCCACCGGCTGCTGACATTGCTGCTCTGCAGCACTTCAGAGGAAAAGCTCAAGTGTGTCTTGAGGAGGAGGCGTTAATGCTGCAGGACTGGTTGCTGACCCACATTCCAGCAAACAGATGCAGAAGGTGGACAGCAAAGCCAGGGACCTCCCCCCGGCTGCCTCCGATGGGTCCCTCCACCAGCCTGGGTCTCCTCGGCCAGTGCCACCTTGGGTGGAACAGGAAAGCAGCTGCATCTTTCTCACTGATGAGACCCAAATCCCCGCGGAGCCAGAGGCATATGTAAATGTCTGGTTTTAATACCACTGCCTTGCTGTGAAGTCTTCATTTGTGACAAAGATTTCCATAGCAACAGACGGATCTCACTAGCAGGACTGTGGTCCCCTTGGAAGAACAGGTGGAAGGAGGGAAGAGAAACGGCACAGCGCTGCACAAAGTGCTGAAGAGACGGGTATTTACATGACCAGTATCAGGATCCTGTGTGCCAGTGCACCCAAAGAAAAGCAATTTACCAAGATACCCATGCAGAGGGTGCTGTGAACGTGTTAGGCTGGGGCTAAGGGGCACGGACTCCACACGAATGGTTAGAGCTGGAAGGGACCCTAAAGATCATCTAGTTCCAACCCCCCTGCCCTGGGTAGAGACACCCCCCAACCTTGATTTGCCTGAGCACAGCACAGGGTGCTCTTTGCTGCTTTCCATTGCTGTCCTGCCATATCTAAAGGGACATGCTACGAGGACTTTGGGGCAGATGGGTGCTGCCCCCCTCCAGCCAGAGGTGCGTGGAGCAGAGGACAGATTACACACCAGTGGGAGTTCTTATCACGGTCCTGCCAGATATCTGCTCTGTCCCCATATCACCTCACCAGCCTATTTCTGTCCTCCAGAGGCGGCAGCCAGTAACACTGACCTACCCAGGCTGTTCCATAATTAGCCACAGACTAATCAATGTTTAGATACTTCCTCTAAATCCTTAGTTACTCAGCACTGCAGTAACAATGAGCTTTGTCACCCTGATAGATAAAACTCTGTTACACCACAGATACATTGCAGGTGCTGTTTTTTTTTCCAGAGAACAACCCATTTTACAGGCAGCCTGGCATGATACTACGGTTCATTCCTACATCCAGCTTCCAATCAGCACAACTAACACACACATGCACTCCTGAGCCATCCAGCGCTGCCTAACAGGCAGTAACAATATTTGGTCAGAAAGTGCTGGGGCAGCCAAGGACTTTTTTCAAGGCAACAGCAATTTATTATTATTTTTTTTCTTTCTAATGTGTTTTGCTTCTTGATAATTTTATTATTTTCACTGAGATGTTACAGTAAGTGGCTTGGTAGCACCTTGTGATTCTGACAAATAAATCACATCACGGCAATTTAACCGCAAAGGTAGCACCTTTGGCTGGCATATTTCACTTTAATGTGTCTGGAGGCATTTATGCAGAAAGCCCTGCAAAGGCAAAGCAGATTTCTTTTTTTCCTTCCAGTCTGTGTAACTCCCTATTTAGTTTTTTTTATTGTCTAAATAAGAGGCTACTGCTGTAACAGGTTCAAAGATGAGAAGCTTCAAGGAGGGGGGTGAACAAGATTCAGCATCACATAGAATTTTAGTACCTTTAGCTTTTGCACTAACTGCCTTAACACTTCACCCACCCATTGTTGCTGAAATTCAAGCCTAATAAAAGTCTTAGTGCTTTCTGAGATACCGGTTAATAAGTTGAGGTGTTTTTCTTACACAGGTTTCTGTGAAGCCCTGGATGCTTTTATTGCTGAAGGCACCATCATTGTGATGTGCCTCATCATTGTGAGCGTTGTAATAATTTCCTTTACTAAAGCCAAAAATGGACACCCCCAAAAGAAATATCTTGTTCTTCAGTTTTAGGATGACAATAATGGGTTCACATACTTGTTAATAATTCCCACATACATTCAGTTTTGTTTTTATTACAATTAGCTTCCACTTATCAGAAGCATCACCTTACTGCTCATGTTTCCTACTTCATCTCTCCCAAAGCAAATAGTTGAGTTAGAGGGTGCCAGGGGGAAACACCCAACCCAAATAAAAACCTGTAAACGCAGGAAAAGCTTTAGTATTACCCCATTGCAAAGCTTAAGCAGCAAGGAGTACTTACGAGCCAGCTCAAAACAGTATCCTGAGCAAAAAAACCCCAAACCCCACCTCTCTCCTCACACCAGCAAACCCACAAGAATTTTAGGAGCCAACCTTTTATTCCTCATGAGGGTAAACAATCATCTTCCTGCCTGATTTGCTGAACTGGATATTTTCTTACCCTTCATGCAAACGAGCAGTTAATTATTTACAAGCCTGACTGTAATGCTCTGGTTTACATGCTGGAATTTACATGATTTATTAAACAAAATAGCATTTAAAAAGAAATTCTGTCACAGATATGTCATTCTTAAAGCAGACTGAACATTTTTTTCTGAAGAAGTAAGTAAATTAAGGAATCGCTGAAGATGCCTTCTTTTGTTTGCAGCCATTTACCCACTTAAATCATCTCCCTCCTCCCTTTCATTCACAGGTTTTGTGATGAAGTCTCATTAGTTGACTAACCTTTGTGAGTAGTTGGTGCTGCAGCAGGAACTGCTTCATGAAGAAGATCATGCATTAATCACGAATTCCTAAAGGGCTGTCTTAAAAATCTGGGAAGGTCAGCTGGTAACTCTGTGTTGATTAGCGGCCTGGGGAGCACAACAGTGAGAAATTAAAAGGATATTTAACCCTTGCTTTGGTGATTATTTCTTTTTAACCTGAGACTTTTCTTTTTTTCCCTGCCGTGAAAATTCAGATTTGGTCTGACAAAACGTGATAGCAATCGTGGTGGGTTGTTTGGGTAAAAAGCCTTACAAACCTAGCAAAAGAGATTTTGTTTTTCCCTTTCAATCTTTTACTGAAACAATATCCCATTTAGAAGGAAACCACTGTTGCACCTTCCTGAGCATTACAGCATCGCAGTCTGTTTCTGTAACACATAGAGCCTGACTAATTTCTTACTGGGAAGCACTCCACGCTTCTCAGAGCTGGACCTTCTCTGATTTCAGAGTCTACAGCCTCCAAATGCAATTAGCTGAGCAGGGTCTCCCTTAAGTGGAAACAGGGCCTAATGCATTTAAGGCCGATTCAAAATGGTTGAAACCAAACTTCAAATAATAAACATATCAATCATCTTTCCTTCATTGGATTACACCTGTATCAATCATGATCTTCACAACAACCAGAAGAACACTCTTCCCACTGCTTTAACTATCGATGTCCTTGCACTTGGCACAGGCTACCTGCGAACTCTAACTCATCTTTTGTCAGGTAAAATGCCTTTTAATTTCCTTTTTTCGACAAGCAGGTATGATCCATAACTGCTGAAGCTGTAGTTTCATTTGTTATCACAGGATATTATCTAACTTAATGGAAGACACCCTGTAAAAAATAAAAAAAAATCATCAGTAAATATCAGGAATTTGGCTGTAGATAAGAGCTAGATATATTCCAATGGAAATGAGTTCCCATTTGGGCGGCAGTTAAATCACTGAGTCGGGTTACTGAGAGGAGTCTTTTGAACCGAGGGCCAGTGTCCTTTGCAAATCCAGTTCTGCTGCTGGTCCCTGGCTTTGATGTAGAAATCCTGGTGAGCTGTGCTTGCCTGGGTTATCAGGAAGATCAGGCGAGATGGTTGTAACGGGCCGTTCTGGTCTTAAAATCCCTGGCAAGCTAAAGCAGAGAGCCTGAGTATGAATTTTTCAACACTGACACTAATGTCTCTCCTCTCTTGCAGAGTTGAGCTACCGAAAAAAAACTTGCCAGTGGTAGAACCGGCAGAGCAGCTCACACCAGAGCCAGTGGCTGTAGAAAACATTCTGAGCAAGGTTATTGCTATGCATTGTCTCGCATCATTTTCAGAATGCAGTTGATGGACTGGGTTATTTTCTTTCTTTCCAGCTGTTGACGGCAGAGGTTTGCTCCCAGCCCACCCAGTGCCTGGCTCCCCTCTGATTCTGGGCAGGCTGGAATGACTCTAACTAATGAAGTGACTCTGGGCTTTTGTGAATGTGAACAGAGTGAGAGTCTCACCTCAGGGGATGCACAAAATGAGCCTTGTTTTCCTCTAGTCTTGGGAGAAAGATATGTGCATAATCACCAATAACAGCAACCACTTAATGTGATATTTGAGCACTTCCCAGATTGATGGGATAAAGCTGTGACTAAACCTCCTTTTAGCTGTTGAGCCCAGTTAATGATGGGCCCCGAGAGCTCCGATAGCCTTAGAGGATGAAGGGACAACTGAGATGATGTGGGAAAGACAAAACTTACAGAGCAAAGACATGGATTGCTGCATGCATCAAGCTGGAGCGCTGCCCCCTGCTTCTGTTCCTTCATGAAATGAGTATTTGCTGAGTGAAAGAAAAGGATGAGCAAATCGTTATTAGAGGAGGCAGAAAAAATTACCTCAGGACACAGTCATCTTCCCCTGCCTACTAGGCTGGAGTTAAGACTTTTTGGTTAATAGGCTAACTCAGCAATACGAGCTTCCCTCCAACTGCCTCTGTGTGTCTGAGCTCTTACCTATAGACACCATCTCCCCAACAGGAGTCTGGCATCTTGGGCTCAGTCTTTTAGCCTGGACATCAAGCAGATCATATCTCATTTGTAATAGATGGAAAACTGAGAGCACCACTGTATGGTGTGGGCTCCAGTGCATGGCTGCTGAGCAGCCAGTGAAAGAGCTGGGCCTGCAGTTGGCAAACACTCTGGAGAGTCACTGGGAGCTTTTCCACCAATGGAAAAATCCAACGGACATTGGATTTTCTAATCCAGTGGGAACTGGATTAGATTTTTAGGGTCCTAATTCAGATGGATGCATCCTGTGATATCCTTCAGCATGACCTGTGGACCCTGAGGGATGCTCAGACCCTTCCTGGCCTAGGATAAGGCTCAGGAGAGGTGGGAAAGGTGAGAAGTTCCTATCGCAGCCCTAGTTCTCTGAGCCCAGTCACTGCTCATGGTCTGCTCATTTTCTGCATTATTAAGATGGTAGCACCCCTCATTTGCAGCCATTTATCCTCTGCCTTGGTTGGCAGCCAAAGGGTCTATCTCAGGCAGGTTTTATACAGTTTTTTTCTTGTCAAACCCTGCCTGCAACATCCTGGAAGGAAAATTCTCTGAGAGGTGAGGATGAAAGTGCCACCTCACACAAGGAGCCCTGGGAGACCAGCAGTCTCCAGGACACCCGGTACCAGGTAGGTGGCTTTATGAGTAGCTTATCTGGAGCTTGTATTCCTCCAGTGCATTGTTCTGTAACGCACACATAGAACAAGGCTGTCTTCCTGCTTTGTGCATCTACTGCAGTAGCTCTCACTTCAGAGAATAATAAAATGTAAAAGTTGCTTTGGACTCTGGCTTCTAATGCTGTCTTTGGAGCCAAATCCTCGTTGCCAGCACAACCTCAGCTTGATTTTGCACAGGGGTTCTTGATTCTCCCTCTCATCTGCTTCAAACACAATTAGGATTAGACAAATCATTCAAATTCGGGAACAACCACCAAAAAACTCTCAGCTGCAGAATAAACAAACGCAGGCCTTCACAGGGTGAAATCAATTCCTGTTAGCATTCTGCACAGTGCAAGAGGAGCAATTCTACTTCTCTCTGCCTTAAATGCCACTGTATGTCACACTTTGTGGAAACTGATAGTTCCATTCTCAGCCTATTGATCTCCAATTAAATCAATGCTTTTGAGCAGGTTCACCTGCCCAGCCCACAGAAGACTTGAGATACCCTATCTGCAGCAGGCGTGTACAGAGAGGTCTGAAAATGGAATTGGTGCGTACAGCATAACATCATCTCCTACAACTCACATGGCATCACTGAGCTCCAGGCCAAAAGGCGTGGTTCACTTCGTTCATTAAAGAGCTAACTTCTGTCAGAGCACCCAGTGACCCCATGTAGCAGGGGTTTGGGCACAAAGACGGGAATCTCTTCAGTGACAAGGATGTACACAGAATGTGGACAGCAACCTCCTGGTGGACTTTTGAACAATGGATAGAGGCCAATGAAAGAAAAGAGCTATTGAAGTGCAAGGAAAAATATGGCAAAGAGCACAAAACAATTTGGGACTTCTTTCCAAGAAGACCTCACCATGAAGAGCGTAGTAGCAAATGGCACTTGGTGCATTGGTAAGGAACAGTGAGGAAGTCACACACCCTCCTCTCTACGTCTCCACAAAATTCATGCAGAATTCCATGCAAAGTTCTATTCCCCTTCCTCATGTTCTCCTAGCTCCTCTCCTGTCTGGTGACAAGAGAGCAGGAGCTCCTCTACCTGTCATGGAGCCTCTACCTGCTCCTTTTTCCCTAAGGATGGAAGGCTGTGGCTCCACCAACCAATTTCCTTTTCACTTTCCCAGATGGTCCCGTCTTTCCGCATCCTCCTTAAGCTCAGCCACCAGGCTGAGCAGATGGTTTACCTGCTCACAGCACACTCAGGCACAGTCTTCAGTGTCCTCCTGTGAGAGCGATAGACATTCCACACAGCCCATCACCTGGACAGCCGCATGTCTCGGTAGCTTTGGGTTGCTTCATTCCTTTTGCCTGTGGCTGCAAATATTCTAGGTCTGAAAAGGACCAGCCTGTCCACCACTGCAGTGTAACCTCTGCTCACTTGTTTTCTCAAAGCCTGTGTTATTCCCATGGCAGTCTGTTGGCACCACCCATCCCAACCTACGGCTCTGGGTACGCTTCAGGTTTCCTCCAGGCTGCAGCTGCTGAAATCATCCCACTTACACCCCCAGGAAAGGGTTTGTGTCCAACCAGATCAAATCCCTGGTCCTCCTTGAAGTGTGGCCTCATGGATGCTAGCTGTGGCACAGAGAGGGGATGGCTGACGGGGTGGCCTCTGGGCTGCAGGGCCAGTTTCTGCCATGGTCTGAGAGAAAGCAGACCAAGTGGCGACCACTTTGAACGGCTTCTTTCTAGCCTGCCTGCCCTCCCCTTGCTTCTCCCCTCACATTTGCCTGTCACGCACCACCCTTTGCAGTGGCCACCAGCCCGCTGAGGGGCTGTTTTTACTGCATTTACATCCCCACAGACTTCCCGGCCCTGGCCAGGAGTCAGGATAGAGGTGAGGGATGTCTTTGAGGTGAGAAACGCCCCCGCGCAGCGCCGCCCGCCTCAGCCCGCCCGCCTCCCCGCCCGGAAGCCGAGGAGCTGCTCTTGCCGCCTTTAAATCCCCGCGCGGCTCCTGGCCACGCCTCCTCCGCTTTTCATTGGCTGCCGCCGACTTCCTGTTTCCGGTTGGGGGCTTTACCTGCGGAGGAGGGCGCGGGGCCTCCCCGCCTGAGGGTCCCTTCGGGGCCTCCTGCCCAGCGCCGCCGCCGCCGCCGCCGCCGCCTCGCCGGCCGAGGATCGTCTTCAGCGGGCTCTTGCGGTAAGTGTAGGGCAGCCAAGGGCTCAGCCAGTGCGGCTTCGTGAAAGGGAGGTCCTGTTCAAGCAACCGCGTCTCTCTCCCTGACCGGCCTTCTCGGTGCGAGGGCCCCTGTGGATGTTATTCTGCCTGGAGGCCTTTGCTGTCCCCCACAGCATTCTCCTGGAGAAGCTGGCGAGTCCCAGCATACGCAAGTGTAGCCTTTACTGAGATAAAACTGGTTGAGTGGCTGTGCCCAGAGAGTTGAGATTAAGGGGGTGAAATCTTGGTGGTGGCCGGTCACCAGTGTCCATCAGGGCTCAGTTCTGGGCCTCGTCTTGTTTAATATCTTTATTGATGATGTGGATAAAGAGATTGAGTGCACCCTCAGTAAGTTTTCAGATGATACCAGACTAGGTAGGAGTGTTGATCTACTTGAGAGCAGGAAAGCTCCACAGAGGGACCTGGACAGGTTGGATTGATGGGCCAAGGCCAATGGGATGAGGTTTGATAGGGCCAAAAGTGCTGAGTCCTGCATTTCAGTCACAACAACCCCAGGCAATGTTTTAGGCTTGAGGAAGAGTGCTGGGAAAGCTGCCTAGAAGAAAAGGACCTGGGGGTATTGGTGGGCAGGCAGCTTAACATGAGTCAGCAGTTTGCCCAGGTGGTCAAGAAGGCCAACAACATCCTGGCTTGTTGGGACTGGTGTGGCCAGTGCAAGTAGGGGTGCTTGGTGTTTAGTACTGGAGGGGCCTCCCTTTGGGTGTTGGGTTCAGTTCTGGGCCCCTCACTACCAGAAGGACATTGAAGTGCTGGAGCGTGTCCAGGGAGAGCCACCAAGCTGGGGAGGTAAAACTGCTCCCTGTTGTCCTATAGCTCCCCTGCTATCAAGAGTCTCTCCCCATCTCTCTTGTAGGACCCCGCTTCTTACTGGACCTTCTCAGGTTATGTAGATGTGACAGCTGGAGAGCATTCTGATACAGGATGTTGCTAATTACTGGGGTCAGCTGAGATTAATGAGAGTATTTACCCAGAGACAGGCTGAGAAATCATTGAGGACCATGTTGGGCACAGATGACCTTTCCCAGTGAGCCTGTTGGTGGAAAAAGAGAAACGCAGCAAAAAATGTTTTTTATCCTGTTCCTTGGAGCAGGAAAGCAGATGATGGCTGAAAAGGGGCTTATCTATGAACAGTGAACCATCTGGTCAGGAAGCTGCTGTGCCTCCTCCACTGGATGAGCTGGAAAACAGGTTGTAAGAGTTGCTTGAGGAGCTCTGGCTGGTTCAAGATGGCTGAGTTCTAGGTACCGTGCTTTTACGTCCTTCATTCATATGCCCCTGATGCTCTGATGGGTTGTATTTATCAAGCTCCTCTGACAGTCTCCTCTGGACTTTGACCGTCAATTTATTCTCCTTTCATCTGTTTTTCAAGTTGCCTCCATTTTTTTAAGAGCCATCTGCCAGAGGAACTTGTTCTGCAGAGATTTGTCACCTTTTCCCACCTGCGTACACGCCCCTCTGAAGATGAGCTGTACAGGGTGCTGCCTGTAATTTGTGTGAGGCTTCTTGGCACAAAACAACGTCCCAGGGTGAACCTCAGTGTGCTCTGTGCTATCTGTGTCTCTGTTGGGCCCCTTATGGCCCATATAGGGCAAAAAGGGTGGAGAAGGTTTTGGTGGGCTTTAGGAAGAGTTGCGGGGGGAATGTACTTTGTGTGCTGGTGTGACACACAAGGTTTTCTTGGAAGGAGGCAGCCCAGGACAGGGGATGTCTCTTTTCCTAGTTGTAAGACTGTTATATGCTCAGAGAGTCAGGACCAGGCCAGCACTATGCCAAGGACAACAGAGCAAGGGATGAATGGTGAGCTTCCAACACCCAGGTGAAGCTACACGGAGTGGTGTGCAGCCCACGAGGGCTTGTTAGATTAGATGCAGCCTAAAAATGATGCCTGTGCTGTTGATGTGGCCTGGATCGATACTGTTGTGAGGGTACAGCCTGGAGAAGAGTAGGCTGGGAGGTGATTTTAATGATATTGAGCAGTGTCTAAAGGGTGGGTAGCAAGAGGATGCAGCCAGACCCTTCTCAGTGGTGCCTGGTGACAGGACAAGAGGGAGCAGGCAAAAATGGGAACAAGGGATGTTCCATCTGAACAAGAAAAAAGTCTTCTTTCCTGTGATGGTGGCAGAGCCCTGGAACAGGCTGCCCAGCATGGAGTCTCCATTTCTGGAGACGTTCAAAACCCACCTGGGTTGTTCCTGTGGGACCTGCTCTGGGTGACCCTGCTCTGGCAGGGGGTTGGACTGGATGATCTCCAGAGGTCCCTGCCAGCCTGTGATTTTGTGAATTCCCACCTACCGAGTCCTTTCAAGTCCATGGTGACTTCGTATTGTACCAGCTCTGGCAGCCCCGCTTCCTTGACGTGGTTCTGCTCCATGGGCATCCTCTTACTCCTGCATCCTGCCCTCTGGGCCTTTCATACGCAAACATCACTTGTGTGGCAGTAAGGAATGGGCTGAGAAGCACAGGGATTTTTTGATCAAATATGTATGGAGAGTACCTCTGACCCATTTGTTATGTTCTCCCATACCTGCCTTCAGCAGAGCGCCAGCTCAGCAAACCCAGTTTCTCTCCATGTTTTGAGAAACTTTAGTGCGCTCAGCATATTGTCTAGTAAAGAAAGAAGTACAACTTGCTTAGTGGGGATTAGACCTAAGAACTTTAATCTTTCCCATCTGCTTCCTGGGTACAGCTCTGTCCCACTCAGGGGCTGCTTTGTCCTTCTTTCTCCCCACGCTTGTGCATCCTGTGGGGAATCTCTCTGAAGGCAGGTCTGAGCTCTCCGCCTCGGTGCTTGCTGGTGCAGCCAACAAGCCTGAGCATCCCTGAGCAGCCCACAAGCTGAGCCCAAGGCTGAAAGCCCAGAGGGTGTTCAGTGACAAACAAAAATATTCTGGAATAGGAACTGGAAGTTATTTTCTCCTTTTCTGACCTATTGTTAGTGCGGATGTCAGGGAAATGGCAAACTCCACTGCTCTGATCTTTGCTTTAACATGCTCTCCAGCACCCCTGCAAGGAATTTTATTTTAGCTTGATGGGTTTTAGAATTTAATTTTCAGTGGTTCAGAATTTGTGACCCTCCAGTGCACCTGAGCTCAGGGAGTACAAAAGCATTTGCAACTTTTCGTCACCACACAGAAAGATACTTGGCTGAATTTCGCTTGTAAGTTTTAGAGCTGGATAAAGAAAATACAGTGTTCATGAATATTCTTTTGAACCAACTCTGCACATTCCTGGACTCTCAGAGCTTTTCCACTGATTTTCCAATCATTTGTGGAAGATGGTTTTTTTTTTATTGGCAACAAAGACTGGCCAAAGCAAAAGTGCCCTGAACACTCCCAGACTGAGTGCATTGCTGTGGCCGCAGGCTCACAGTGCTGGACCCTGATGCACCCCCATCTGTTTTTCTTACCAAAGCAGCTGGGAGCAGGTTGTTTTCATCTTCTTGCTGATGGAGAGTCTGCAAACAGTAAAAGTGGCCAGAGAACGGTGGGCCTTCAGCGTGAGCACAGAATGGGCTGGAGGCAAGGGAGGAGCCTGGCACAGACCCTGCCGCTGCCACGCTCTGTACGGCCAGATTGATTTACAGATCCTTTATTTCATTTCTGTCTCCTGTGGAATCCTGCCTGCTTCATGGATCCCAGATGCTTTGGAATGAAATGTGGCACTGGTGTGAAGAGAGCCCTCTGGTGTGTGGCTCCGGGGAGGAAGAGGAGGGGGAGGAGAAGGAAGAGGAGGAGGCCATGAGAGTCCATGTCCAGCCCTGACACAGGTTCTGCTGCATCAGCTCTAGTCTGTGGCTGTGGTGGGGAAGACAAAGTGAGGCAGGGCAGGGCTTTTCCTCAGTGATGTCAAGCTCAGAGAGAAGAGAATAAAGAACCTGGCTTCCCAGGGGTGTTGCAAAACACAAGTGGAGAGAAGCAGCTGCTTCTTGAGATGGCAGAATTCCCTCAATGCCAGCACCGTTGACATGAAACTGTTTTTATAATAGGTGTCTGAAGCATTTAAATATTTACTGGCCAGGTTTGAATCTTGCTTTTAATCCTCTAGGATATCTATCTAGCAATGAAGGAGCTACCAGACATTATTTCTGGAGCAGGATGTTTTACTTATCCTTGTTCTCACCCTCTTTGAGTGCAGAGAAGGCGAGAAGCAGAGCCGAGAACAAAGGTCAGCAAGCACCTCGTTAAAACTCTTCCATTTGCCTGACAAATAATCAGGATGAACCTGAAAAATGGTGACAAAACTGCAACAGTGTTGGCATGGAGGAGATGTGGTGGGATACGCCAGAGGATGGGCCATTAGCGTTTGGCGGAAGCGGTGCTAATCCGGGCCTGATAAATATGCAGCCCAATTACTGCAGTGGTACCACCAAAGTAATGTGGAGCTCGGGAAGGGCAATGATGAGCGTGTCCAGAACGGGCTAATGAGGAGTCTGGCTGCTTTTCGTCAAAAACATGCTTGAAGTGGGTATGAGACCCCTGGGGATGTGCTGGAGGGGAATGTGCAGACTGGGAAATGTCCAAACACAGCATTAAAATACAGCGTGAAGTTGAGTGGAAGCTGGTGCTTAGCATGTGGATGAAGCAACTTCAACGTGACAGGTGTATGAGAACCGATACCTTCTCAAAAGGGGCTGTATTTGCATTCCACAAAGCACAAGGAATAGATTAAATGTATATTTAGGAGAGCCATTTTCGACTTAGAGCTTCTGGGTGGCTGAAAACACCTTTTGTTCTAGCTAGTGGAGGAAGCTGCCAAAAAGAAAAATCAGCCTCTTGGGGCTTGATTATTGAGGAAGAGTAGAGAAAAATGTGAGAATGGTGAAGAGCTGCGGGTGAAATACCAGGTATGGAAGATGGTTTGGGAGGAACTGCTGAGGATGGCAGAGGAGATGGGCAGGAGCTGATGAGGACTCAACACAAAGACACTGAGGGGCTGGAGCAGCTCCTGAGGTTGGTCCACCAACACCCCCAAGGCCTTCTCCTCGGCGCTGCTCTCCAGCCATTCTCTGTCCAACCCGTATTTGTCCCTGGAACTGCTGTGACCCAGATGCAGGACCTTGCACTTGGCCTGGTTGAACTTCGTGAGGTTTGCATGGGCCCACCTCTTCAGCCTGTCCAGGTCCCAAGACTGGTCAGAACTGGAGCCCCAAAGGGTGTGAGGAAGAAATTAACATTCTCCAGGGCAAGTGAAATAATTGATATAAATTGCAGTTATTCAAGAGATGACTGAAAAGTGTCTGTCACACCAGCACATGGAGCCTGCGCGTGGGTTAGGTCCCTACCCAGAAGTGCTGATGATTTCTCTTAATCCGCCTCTAAATTCTTCCTTCGAATTTCTTGCAAAGTAATGATCTTGCTGCAGTAGATCTTTCATTCCTGAGCGATCTCTCGGAAGCTGTCGATGGTGTGTTGGCAGCCTGAGAGGAGCATCTTGCTTTGTGGCGCCCGGGTGATGATCTCGGAGGGATGTAGAACAGGGCAAGATATTTTGCGGTGTATCAGCAGGCGCTACGGAAGCGCCGGTGTGCATCCCTTTGCCAAGCGTGGGGTTGCAAGCAGCAATCAAATCCTGCCCATTATGCTTTTGGTGAGGGAATGTTGTGGCGTCTTGGAAGTAAAACTCTCGGTGACTGACATATTTTGTTTCAGCTGCCAGGGTAATAAGTTATTTCTGTGCAAAAACTGAGATGTAATTATTCCTAATGGTGTCGTGTTGACTTGCTTCTTGTACTGCTAGGCAAAGAGGTAGTTTCTGTAAATATAGGAAACTAAAACCAATTAATAATAAAAAGGATGGCTTCTGCAAGCGTACGCCTGAGTGAAGAAAGCGAAGAGATGTGTGTGAACACTTATTCCAATCAAAATAACAAATTTTCCAGCAAGTTATTTCTGATCCTTTCTGTCCGTTCCTCATCAGCATTCATAGAAGTAGATATTGTTTGTGAGAACTTCTGCAAGAAAAGGAGTGTATGAATATTAATGGGAATTACAAGAAATGACATGCAGCTGTGTGGCGAAATCTGCATGGGAAGCACTTGGGTGCCCATCCTGATCTTGTACGTTTTGCACGGTTTTGCAACATCTCTAGTAAGAAATGTGGGTGCAAATGTAGTATCAGGTGACTGATCAAGTACCTAATGTTCAAACTAAAGTCCTAGGGAAATTCTTTGCTTAGCTCTTTTTTTTTTTTTTTTCTTTTTCCCTGAAATATTTAGTTCAGAAATAAATATGCATGTATTTTACTAGGCTGTTAGGGTAGGGAGTGGAGAAAAGACCTGCTGACTTCAGCAAGGTCAGGTTTTCACCTTAGGCTCTTCAAGCACAACTTGAGCTGCATTTATTAGTTAATCCTGTTGCTGAACAGCAATGCAGAATTTTATACTTGGGCCTGGGATTGCTGTATCTGCTGCTTTCAAGTAGAAAATGAATCATGAACAAATAGGGCAAAGCAATAGTGCTCTGACTGGAGAGGTAATATATTAACAGAAGTTTAGAAATCAGCTGTTTAGAATTCAAGATTGTTTTCCAGTTTAGCACGAATCCATATCCAAGAGGGTCTGACATCAAGGGGTTGTGATTTCTGTTTCATCCCCCTCTGTCTCCTGTGCTGTCCGTGGGGCTGGCCCCCGATGGTGTCGGCGGTGCTGTCAGCACATGTGCTATTGATCCTTTTACCCTGAGCTTCGCTGCTGCACGTGCTTGCTCTTGAGCTTCTAGATAAATCTGAGTTAGAGATGAATTTTTTGTCAGACCTCTGCTTAACCAGCTTGGGCTGCTCTCGAGTTTTGGGTCAGTGTGTTTTCCCATTGGAAGTAATTTCCTAAGTGAGATTTTTTTTTGCCTTGTTTTCTTGTTTGTTTTTTTTTTTTTAGACTTGTTTGTTTGTGTTTTGTTGTTTGTTTGTTTTTTAAGCAATACTTGCCCTTGACCTCTTTTTCTTTTGTATTGAATTACACTGCCTGAAATGGTTTTGTTTCGTTTCAATTTGAAAGAGTGCTTATAGGTTATCCCTATTGCCGGTTTTGCTCCTTTATTAAATGCTCCACCCTTCTTGTATTCTCTGGACCTACAGGCTCCAAATCTGCTGTCCGTAGATGCGATGCAACCTCTGGTTGAATAAGGTTGCTTGTAAAGTGCTTCTCAAAATAATAACAAAAAAACCCTCAACCTTCCGACCAACCTATAAAAGGGCAAAAGTTAATTTAAGAGGGAGTAAGTTCGTGGGAGTGTTTGGAAATGTTTGTTTGGCTCTGAAGGCAGGGGTTCATAGGTCCTTTTCTCTCCAGTGCTTTGGGAAATAGAACAGGGACAAGCAAATTAAAGGCGGTTAGAGTGCTGCCACCTTTTGGTACAAAATTAGGGAGAGCCCTTGCCAGCACTGACTGGGGGAGAAAAGCCTTTTTGATACCTGAACAGGAGCAAAAAGGGATTACCTGGACATAACCTGCTTGTCGAGGGTGTCATCCCACGTAGCTGCTTTCTTGTTCTCCCTTTGTGCTCTCCTTCCCTCTCTCAGCTCTTTATTTCACATTGTTTTCACTCACAGGTTTTGTACCGTTGTTTGTCACGTTTCTACCCACGATGAATGCGACACGGAACTGCTCGCAGCATCCCCCAGCCTTGAGAAAGGACACTGGGATGCTTCTTGTAGGAGGAGCGGTGGCTTAAATCAAAGACGTGTGGGGGTTGAGCAGGTTGTAGAAAATTGCTTGATGTGGAAAAATGACTTGTCTGAGCGTTGCTTGTCTCCAGGCTCTCCGGAGCTGAGGTGTGGGTCGAGCTGGTTTATCAGTCTCGCTCGGAGTCGGTGGTGATACACAGCGAGACTCACAATGCTGCACCTTCCTCCTTGCACCGTTGAGGGACAGGAAGAGATAAAGGGAATGGAGTGTCCATGTGCAGCTTCACCTCCTGCCACTATGTGTTTAAATGCTTCTGATGAAATTTTTACGCAAATTCACCCATAGGAGAAGTCAGAGAGTACATACGCAGCTTAGAGGAAGTCTTTTTTTTTTGTGTGTGTGGCTTTTTGCACAATGGAAAGGACAAGGGACCAAACCAGAAACCTCCCTTTCTTTCAGAAGTAAGTTCCTTGGAGGGGATGAGAGATGGGTTCTAGAGACACTGTCATATTATGTCGCTCCCCGGAGTTTGGGGTGGGAGGTTGGCGTGTAAATATCCGTAGGGATGTCTGTCCTTCATTACTGGATCTGGTAGGAATGGAGGCTGCACCTTCATTGGGAAATGGCTGGTGTCCCCATGAAGCCCCTCGGTGGTGTTGGCCGCTGGCTTGTGTTAGGGCTTATCCTTCTCTGAAGAACCCCCACCAGCCCTTGGGGTGTGCTGGCTGCTGGCTCTCCCCGCACGGGGAGGTGCTGTGAGCAGGAGGGTGCACATAACGAGTGGCTGCCTAAGGTTTTTAATAACCATTTTCAGGGCTGGTAATGACAATAATATTTCATTAAGTGGGAAAGCTACCCATTTCTTTACTCTGTAGGCTCCAGCTTATAACTGATAGTTAAGTAGTACTATAATTTTACTTTACAACACATTCAAGACCTGTTTTTACAACTTTGAGTAGTACTTTCTCCTGGGAGTGGGATCCTTGACTTTCTGCATCTTTGTTCACGTGACGGATGCCTTTAATCTTGTCTTACATCTGTATTGTACTCGCAGCATGTGAGTTATTGCCTGGGTACTGTAATTATTATTTCTGTACATGTTATGAAATCGGTATTGTTGCTTCTACTGAGAGTCCTGCTAGTGAATAACTGAGAGGAAGCTACAAAGGAATCTGAGTTGATATGCAAAATACAAGATGTCAAGATCTGACATTCTTCACTGCTTATAAGAAGACATCTAATAACTCATAAGTGAATGTAAATGTTGTATCACTCCTAAAACATTACACGTTCTCTATCAACCAGAATAATGAATGATTACAAATGTTCCAGCACACAAAACACCGACAAAACAAAAGTGAAGCATGAAATTAAATTAAAGAAATAAAGCGGAAAATAATGATAATACTACTATACCTTGCTTTATTGATACTTATCATCTGGAAGGATCTCAAAGCTTTGTGGGCAGGATGGCTGCTTCCTGGCTCCAGAGAAATCTGACCACCCATATATAAATACTCCTGTGTCATTTATATATAGCTCTTGGTACAGAACAGTTGTGGATTGTGGTGTTTTTTTTTTCCAATTCTTTGTAGACTTGCAACGAGGCAGGCATAGTATTCTGGGGAAAAAAAATAAATGCTATTTGAAGGTTTCTTTGCAGTTGCAAGTACTGGAAAATTAGTGTCGGCAGCAATAGCGTTTGTAATCAGAGGACTCCAGGAGCTGAATCCTGTAATACCTCCCTTCGAGCAGCCAAAAGGGGAAAGTTCTGGTTTCTGAACATCCTACAGCTTTTCTGTAAGGGGAGATGAAAAAGTGAATGTCAGAACTTCTTACTTTTTCGGATTTCTGTCTTTGTATTTTCTGTGATGGATCTTCCTCTTGTGTTTTTTTTTTTTTTCCCCCTGGTAACTGAAAAATGTTCATCTGAAAAAAGTCTTAATATGCATCTGAAATCTATAAAAAAAAAAACCCACGTGGCTTTAACAGTTGTTCTTCAGAAGCTTAGATTA
The DNA here is from genome assembly GCA_013398155.1 of Pedionomus torquatus. NCBI lineage: Eukaryota > Metazoa > Chordata > Aves > Charadriiformes > Pedionomidae > Pedionomus > Pedionomus torquatus. Next base: position 123,201 of record VZRU01008678.1, read on the forward strand.
CAGGAAATATTGGATCTATTCCCTTTCCCATACTCTTGGTGAGCTCTGCTCCTTTTAAAAAAGTAACAAAGCCAAGTGGTAGTTGGGAAACAGTATGAGTTTTTTTTAAATCACATAAAGGCAAATTCAGAGACTACACAGAGGCACCATAAGCTCATCCCCTGCTGACAGGTTGTGGGATGCTGGTACCGAACTGCAGGTTGCCTGTAAAAAAATCTTCTCCCTTGCTGTGTATTCTAAAATGAATATTTCTTTCAGGCCATGAGTAACTGGGCTAAGCTGGCTTCTGGGACAGAGGAAGGTGATCATTACACACGTGTTTCTGAAAAAAACCCACCCATCTAATGCTTTACGTTGACTGTATGCTTCTGAAGTCTCTTTCCTAAGGGTCCTTTGCTTCAAATAAGCACTGCTGGGCCAATATCCTCATAAAAAATGAACAGAGCCATTATCTCACGTCAGCACTGACTGCCTTGGCTGTCGCTGCGTTTTCACGTGTGCTTGTATAATGCAGTCACTGGATGAACGATGAGTCAGAGTCTGGAAAGGGCACGATTGTCCCCAGGTAGGTTTTTGAGTGGATCCCAAGCTGGGCAGCAGTTCAGCTGCTCATGGTGGGCAATGGTGGCTTGGCTGTGACTCCTCCCTGGTACTTTTGTGTCATAGAAAATAGCAGGGAAACTCCACAGGGTATAAACAAACCTGGTTCTTGGACTAACTTCTCCAATGTTTGTTTCCAGCCCTGTAGATTGCCTTTTACTTGAACACTATGCCCCTTCCTTTAGCTGCTTTTATTGCCAACGTTCTTCCTCTCCGATGCTCTTCTCCTGTTTCTGTGTCTGTCACCACTAGAAGATGTTTCCTTCTGCCTTATTCTTACCTTGTCATGCCCTCTTGTGCTACCTCTTCCTTCTTGGCTCTTTCCTTCCTCCAGATCCATGAAACCACTGTCCTAAATCCCTTCTCCTTCAAGAGAGGAGGCCGTGTTCTTCATTGCACTTTCATAACGCCAGTTGACTGCAACTTCTTGCCCCTCAGATGCAGAGTGTTCTCCAGGGGCTGGTTGTTCCAAGCTGTTTGGCTTTTTGTCCCTGAGCAGGTAGAGGAAAGGCACGACTGATAGTAGAAGAGTGGAAAATACAGCAAAATTGCTGGTAGGAAGCTGAAATCCAGAGGAGAAGCAGTGAAAGGAAAGGGCTGGAGATAAGAGCGGACAGCAGAAGTCTAGGGCTTTGGTTTGCAAGTGTCCTGTGATCATGAGAATTTATATTTTGGGATCCTGACCTGAGCTTTCTGAAAGAAACAATGACCAAATTCTGATATGATGTTGTACAGATACAGAATAAGGGTGGGAAAATCTATTTACAAGCATCAGCTGTTGCATTCTGTGCCCCTGTAGAGCCCGTGCCCTGCTCTCCCGGGCTCTGCACCAGCGCTGGAACAAGGCATTGTTCCCAAATCTGTGGAAATCTGCGCCCAGAACAGGGGTGCTTTTAGTGATGCTCTCCTGGCCAAGGGGCTGTTTCTAGGGGCTCATGTCCTGGCTCAGGAAACCCACGTGGGGATACCCTTTCATCTACCATGAAATCAAACTATGGTCTTTCAGAGTCACACCCTCCTCCCCAAAAATTGTTACTCTATTCTGTTAAGTCATGGAGAATTTTAATGTAATTTATGGAGAACACTTCTAGTTTGTTCACTGTTAGTTTCTTATCTCTGAAAGGAAAACCAGCGAGAGAAACCCAGTGATTAAAGCCAGTGCATCTGAAGGACTTGCATCCTGCCTCCGCTTCATTCATTTTCTGACATTTTTAGTCTCTTTTTAGATGTTTAGTCAAGGGATTGATCCCGGGCAGCAGCCACAATTTGTGTCACAGCTTCATGCGGTAGCCCGGTGAGTCGCACGGCTTCATGCTGTTCTCTTGCTCGGAGGATGCATTATCCACACAAACATTTGCAAGGTGAGATGTTTTTCCATCTCTGCCCCCCAAAGTGGCCAGAGCTTCTCTAATGCTGATGTGCACAAATGTTTGTGTGCTGCAGTATTGAATTCATGGCGAGGGGCATTTTATTTTTACTCAAGAGCTGGCGTGTGAAGAGCTGTGCTGATACAAGTTCACAGCACAGATTATGACTGCAATAAACCAACATAATTTTTCCAGAAGAAGCACTGCAACAGCATCTTGACCTTGTTCCTTCTCCTTGCCTCACACAGGGAGCACTTTCAGAATTTCCTGTTTATATCTGTCGATTACATGTTATAATTAGTGAGCAAACCTTTTGTGGAAACACCTAGGCAGAAATTACAATATGTACTAAATCATTCAGACTGGAACAGTTAGTACACTAAATAAAGTAAATGCATTTTATTGTTGTCTCATTATACATGCTTAATCGCTTCCAGCAAAGTACTGTATATGCAGATATAAATATTAGATACCTGTTTAAAAAGCCTTACGGGAAAATGGACAAACCTGCAAATTAAATATATGCTCTGAGTTCCATGGTAGTTCAGCAGAGGTGGCCGGAGCAGTCGCCATACACTAATATTTATTGAAGAGGATGCCTTTCTGTTATAGCCAGTGAACTTAGCGAGCTGACCTCAATTTCTCATTGTGATGCTGGTCAAGCCTTTTTGAAAGAAACAGAAAATTGTATTGATTATGCAAAATGTTCATAAAGCATTTTTTTATGAGGGAGAACTGGGTGCACGGAACCAACAGGCTGCTGGGATTTAGTTGAAAACTGAAGCATAAGCAAGGATGAAGGAAAGGATTAGAGCCATCCCAAAGCTGTCCATCGGCTGTGTGGCTCTTGGGAGCTGTACTTCAGATCCCCCCCATGTCCTCCTCCAGGTCAATGTTCTCAACAAGCTGGTGTCCGCCAGTGGTTGACCTCTCCAGATGTGCTGGGATGTTGGGAGGGCAAGTGGCCTGCACTGCGCTGTGGGGATGGCTGCTCTCCATAGAGGAGCAGAGCAAAGTACACGGCTGGTACCTCCCTCCCACGAGGCGCCACAATGGCATTCAAGAAGGGAAAATTTTACTTTCAAGGAGTTCATCAAGCCTGTTTTTTTAGGTGAGTCTTGGTACTATTCTGTCCCACCTGGTGTCCCTTACTGCCTCATTCTACTGTCATCTCCATTGCTGCCCTTCATCCAGCAGCTATAAGCAATCCAGCACACTGCTTCTGGGTGAGGATTAGCTGGTCAAATCCTGAAAGAGAAAAGGATAACAAGAAGGTTAAAGTTGTGGTGTTTTTTTTTTTTTGTTTTTTTTTTTTCCCTCTGGTGGGTGCTGGTTTAGATCTCTTTCTTCAGTCCTGCTTGTGATTTTCAGGAAACCAAAGAGGTAATTATTTATTTAACATCGACTGCTTTCTCAAACTTAGATAAAATTTAGCCAACTGGTTAGAAAAATCTTTGGAAAATAGGGCTGGGAGGACCAACACAGGCAGCATAGCTACACAGATCTTGGTTTTTTAGGAAACTGGGCTAAAATGTCTCAGAAAAGGCTGGAGCAGTTCATCAGTGCAAGGTCCACACTGATGGACAGTGATTAACTACCACTTCTTAAAAACATCTGAAGGGGATTTCACTGTGTTCTTTGGCAAAAGCTGAGTTGACAAAGTCTCTCTTGGAGGAGTGTCACAAATTTTGGGACATACTGTTGCCCCTGATGTGTTTTCTTTCTGTTCCCATCTCCCAACTGGTAGTTCCTCCTCTGGTTCACGTGCTGCCAAGGCAGCTCTTTACACATTAGATATCAAGTTGGACACGTAAAGCATTTTTTGGAGTAGGCAGATTTTTAGATAAAACCTGTGCTGAGTGCTCCTCTCACTTGGCTACTAGATGAAGCGTTCAGAACAAAATCAGAAAGTGGCTTTAAAAATTAGAGAATCCTATGTCTCTTTTTAAGGATAAAGTGGGAAGTATTTCATTGGTTACCCCAGAGAAAAATATAAAACCACCATCAGATCATTCCCTAACATGAAGGATGGAGAAATATGTGAACTCGTGGTTGTAAATCTCAAGGTGGTGCTAAAACCTCCTTCGAGCTAAGTGGGAATTGTCCCAGGCTTTGCCTGAAAGGCAGCAGGACTCCATTCAGCATTTTTCCTTCTCCTTGATCCAGGAGAATTGGGACTCTCAGTGGAAAACCGTGTGAATGGAGAAGTGCAGCACAGCCAGAGCTCTGCTAGAGGTTAATAGAGAAGCGTTAAGCTTTCTGTGCTTGGACTCAGGCCTGGAAATGGCCTCCTGGCTGTACGGATCGTCACCAAAGGGAAGAGCATGATGGAGACCTTTGTGATTCTCTGACACAGAAAGATAAGCGAGTTCTGATAAGTTTTCCTTTGCTCTCCAGTGGAGAGGTTCTGTCACAGAGTTGCTCTCAGATGGTGTAACAGCGGGTAAAAGAGTAAAATTAAAAGACAAAATGTAATTTAAAAAGATAAAAAAAAAAAATAAAAGATGTGCATGGTTAGCTTTTGTGAGTAATCTGAGGAAGCCGAATGCCCCCAACGTGATCGTGCTGGATGTAGTGCAAGGGAAGGCTTTGGGGTCCAGCACCAGGGCAAGGAGTTGTCTGGACCCGCCACCATTGAGGGAGAGCCAACTCCGCAGCAAAGTTTCCTAATTTCCATTGAATGTGATGTTCTTGGTATGAAATAATCCTCTTGGCCAGCTTGGGTCAAATGCCCAGGCCTGGCTCCTGGTCCCTGCTCCTGGCAAAGGCTCGAACACGTTGAGACCTTGGACCTCACAGAGCCTGGCTGGCCATAAAGTCAATATTTTCATAAATTCAAACACCAGAGTCTTCTAAAAGTGCAATTTTCCCAGCATTAGAAAAAAAAGTTAGTCCTGGGCCTCTCAACCCAGGACAGCTGTGCCCAAGGACATGCCAACCTCCTGCATTTGTCAGCTCTGGGGTTGCTGGAAGAACTTGGAGATCTTTGGAAAACTCAAAGGTTTTATCTTCAGAAAGGTGGTTCTGAAACAACACGTCCAAGAACACAAATCTGGGATGAGGAAAGGTGACCGAAGGCTTGTGCAGTGTATTATAAAGAGGTGGTCTCCATCGCTTTCTGTCCCACAGAAGCCTCCTGTGTTGTTACCTGGGCAGGATCCCCACCTTGGCGTCTGGTGTGGGGGACACTTGCCCTGTTTCTGTCTCCCCTCTTTGCACTTCTGGGAGTGCAGTGATAATCGGGAGGATGTATTTTTAATTGTGCCTTAGTGAAACCCTTTGATATGAGCAAATTAACTTTGATCTCCAGATGCTAAATGAAGGGCTTTTGCCTGGATCAGGTGGAAAAGGTTCCCTTTAAATAATGAGGATAAAGACAGACACCGGGGTAAGGGGGTCTAGTAACACATCCAGCATCAAAGGGGTAGAAATGCAGTAAATCCTCAGCACAAGCTTGAGGTAAGGAGAATTTTTTGAACTTTGAGGTCGGGAGGAGACTGGTTCACTCTGTGAGACTGAACCTCGGGGGAAAAATCTGAAATGAAAACTGTAAACACAAATGCTGCCGATAATTGTTTGAGTATAAGCTGCACTTCTGATTTTACGTTGAGACAATGCAAAGTAATGGCAAAACTTCTTTATTATGGACAAGTAGCGTGTCCTGTCCTGGTGCTGTCCGTATGGTGGTCGATGGTTGTATCCTCACCTGCCTGAGGATGGATGGGCGACCTGTTGGCTGTTGTGACCAGCTCCTCCTCCTCCTCCTCTTCGGCAGCTCTAGCTCTTTTTCCTGTCTTCTATCAGTACCTGCAAAATGGCCTGGCAGAGTGCAGGTATTGGTGTCACTGGTGTTTTAATTGGCGCTTCTGGTGGCTGGAAGATCCATGGAGCTGGGGCAAAGGCATTGGCTGATGCTAAATACACAGCTCGGTTTAAGGAGCATTTAGAGGATGGGGGTGTGTTTGTGTATGAGATCTCTAAGCACGGGCGGTGTAGGTCAGGACATGAAATAGGATGTGGAACAAACGTGTTATTTTCCTGAGCTGGTTGAGGTTGTGCAGTTTGGATGGGCGTTCTTGAAATGTTTCTAGAAGTCCTTAAAAAGAAAATAAATCTCAAGCTCTTGCAAGAAGTGGCTACTTAAGAGCTATTTCATTTTTCAGCAGGGCTGGATGCAAGCGAAGCCCTGATCTCACTAGCATGCTACAATTGTCTTTCCAAACAGAATTAAGTGAGATGAGATTCTCATATGGAATGGAAATGCATACAAGAGAATACTCATCAGGTAGCGCTTGTGAAGGAATTTTTAAAGAGACGAGATGAAATTTGCCTTCAATAAAGTTTTCCTTACCCTTGATTTTTTTTTTTGACCAAGACTAAGAGCTGCTTTCTACACACCTGAGCATCAAACAATCATTTTTCTCAGGAAAATATTTCTAATCAGCCAAGAAGGACATTTCATGGTGGGAAATGGTTTTGTGCAGACTTTATATTAGCTGTGCGGGTAAAGCTATTTTAAGAGTAGGAATATTTTGTTGAATTGGAGAAATGCCTTAGTGATTTCACTTAGTACAGCACTACGGAGCCATCTAATAGCAGTAAAGGCGTGTCTGTGGAAGACTTGGCTCCTATTCAGATCGGCAAATGGGCATGAGAGCAGTGGAGCAAGGGATGTTATTTCTCCCAGCTTGGTGTGCTCACCCCTGCTAGCAGGTGCACAGCTCGGTTCACATCCGTTTAATTAAGGTACTTAGGCGATACGAAGGGAAAGGGAAGTTGTTTGCAGGACAGAAAGAATTGACTGAGAGCAAGAAAATAAGTTACCAAGTAAGGTGGCCTAAATCAAAGGCTTTTATTGAAGCTTCTGTACGTTAGACTTGAGGATGTTAATGAACTTGGATCTTTACCATCTCCTGACTTTGCATTTGCAGAAAACAAGTTATATGTGATTTTCACTGTAGAGGTTCAGATCAGATATTGGGAAGAATGACTTGACTGAGAGGGTGGTCAGGCTCTGGAAGGGCCTGCCCAGGGAGGTGGTGGAGGCACCATCCCTGGAGGTGTTTAAGGAAGATGTAGATGTGGCCCTTCAGGGCATGCTCTAGTGGCTGAGATTGTTGGGTTGGGTGACTTGTTTTGTGGGGTTTGGTGAATTTTTTATCTTTTAATTTTATTTTTGTGTGTGTGTAGGGTTGGACTCAATACCAGAGGTCCTTTCCAACCATGAAAATTCTGTGATTCTATATGAGGCATTGAGATAACAGCTGGGATGGGAAGACACTTGGGCTCACATTGTAGGTGAAGTAATTCCAGATAATCCTATTTGAAAAAGTTCAGTTCAGTGTTGAATTCAGAATGCCAGGCAGCAGTGGAGGTTAGGGGTGGACCTGCTGGAAAGCACTTCTGAGGAGAAGGAGCTGGAGGTTCTGGTAAACAATCCAGGAGCTGGCAATGGGCCCTGGTGGCCAAAAGGGCCAGTGGTTCCCAGGGACAGGACAAGGGGCAACGGGCACAAGCTGGAACACGGGAAGCTCCATTAGAATATGAGGAGGAACTTCTTTGGGGTGAGGGTGGCAGAGCCCTGGCAGAGGCTGCCCAGGGAGGGTGTGGAGTCCCCTTCTCTGGAGACCTCCAAGCCCCACCTGGATGCAGCCCTGAGGGATGCCCTCTGGGCAACCCTGCTTGAGCAGGAGTTGGGCTGGGTGATCTCTAGAGGTCCCTTCCAACTCTGACAATTCCATGATCCCGTTTGAGACCTTGACCACCCTGGGAGGAACCCTGAGTTCTCACGTTGGTGTCTTGTCTGGGTTGATCACTGTAGTGATCTGCTCAGCAGGGACAAAGGACATTAGCATGGACACATGCCTCTGAAATGCCAGACAAATTACTCGGTGTGCCATTCTTCTGGTGAAGCATCTCAGCGTTTAAGCTTTGCTTGTAGTAAACCTCGAACCAATTAAGCTAACATCAGGTTTTTAATTGCCTTGGTTAAGCTGGTGCAGACCTCAGTGTGCGTGCTCATAAATCAATTTAAATGCAAGTTGTACCATCTCAGTGAAATTTGCATTAAAGCAGTTCAGTTCTTATTCTGTCCCCCCCGCCCGTCTGTCCTTCCCCCTCGGCCCCCAAAAAGGCACTTCACTAGACTTCCTTATATAACAAAAAATTCCAAAACCAAAAAACAACAAAAAACCCCACCACCCAAACCCAACTAAGGATCAAGAGGACACAGTTCTCGGTGACCCTTTGCGGGTTCCCTGGGACAGTGCATGCTGCTCCAGCACTGCTTGTTCCATTGCCCTGTGGCTGAACATGGGCTGGGGAGTCAGAAGAGATGTTTGCAGCAGCTGGGGAGATGTCCTGCCCCTCTGCCCCTACCTCTGGCCTTCTTGGCAGAGAAACAGGAGCCGCTGCTGCAGGCTCCTGTGGGTCAGTGCCCTACAGCATCCCACCCTGTCCCACCTTGTTCTAACACACTACAAGCTACAATAAGGTGTTTATAGAATCATAGAATGTTTAGAGTT
>VZRU01008678.1:131890-152623 GCA_013398155.1 Pedionomus torquatus
AACAGCCCCAGCTCCCTCAGCCTGTCCTCACAGCAGAGGTGCTCCAGCCCTCTAATCATCCTGGTGGCCCTCCACTGGACCTGTTCCACCAGGTCCATGTCCTTCCTCTGTTGAGGACTCCAGAGCTGGACACAGGACTCTAGGTGGGGTCTCACGAGTACAGAGTAGAGGGGGAGAATCCCCTCCCGTCACCTACTGGTCACGCTTCTTTTGATGCAGCCCAGGATACAGGGTTATCACCTTTCTTCCGACTGCTTTCAGCCCAGGTCTCTTGTAAGCCTAGCTTTAAGTGATTTTTTTTTTTTTATTATTATTTTTTTTTTAAATCCTCATGAGTCTGGCCGGAGGGAGAGGGGAAGCGAGCCTTCCTTCTCTCTGCCACGCTCCGTTAACTCAAACCTCCCTGCACGGTGTTTCCCTCTCGCTCCCTCAGCCCATCACTGCAGATTGCCTGACTTCTTATGGCTCCTTGGAGAGAGAAGCAAATGCTTCAAGACTCAGAACAAACTTGTGATTAATCCTGGAAAGAAAGAAAGGCCCTTGTTTGCTCCTGCTCCCACCTGCAGAGGCTCCAAGTGACCAGCCAACGCAATGGGTACAGCCCACCCTGTACCCCTGGGTTCTCACTCCACTTCTTGTTTTCCTTTGGTTTTCAGGGTTTCATTCTTAATCAGGCAAAGCAGTCTGGAAAGAATAAATACAGCCCCAAGAAATTATTAAGGCTTTTAACCATGGCTTTAAACTGTACTGCTGTTGCTGCTCACTCCTCTGCCTGTGCCCAAGAGCCTGGCAGACGCTGGGGCGCAGAACTGCTGGAGGTGAGCAGGTCTGGGAGGAAGGCAAGAGCAAGAGGAGTATGTGAAAGGCATCACTGAGCACACTCCTTGCTCATCCAGGAAAGAAATGAAAGAAAAGGAAATTTTCTTATGATAAACTATAGAAACTTCTTAGGGTAAACTTCTGCCTCAGTAACTGCCCAGCAGTGAGGAATCCTCATGTCTTACCGTGCTGCGGTTTATTATTTTATAGGTATGTCATTTGTCGAGAGCTTTTTTTGTCTCACTGTTAATCCCAGTTATATAAATAATCACTGTGGAAAAGGACATAAAGTACACAGCAGTCCTGCTTTCACTGAGGTCTCTAGGGCTGGAATTCCTACAGCTACAAAGCAGCTGTGATGTCTCCTTAGTTCTTGTGATTCTCATCTATGGATAAAGATCGTTTAATAACGCACATGGCCTTCCTGCCGTGGTATGAAATGCTGAATCCATCCATGCTAGAAAGGACATCCTTTCTAGCTACCGTATGAAGCACAAATAAATGAGTTACCGTGAGGGAGCTGAGCTGCTGTAAGACTCTGTGTGTGAGCCAAGAGTGGCTGTGGTCGCACACACGGTCTGTGCACCATCACGCCTGCCTCTGGTGTGAGTGATCCCAGAGCCAAGCTGCCCTGGAACACCCGTGCTGGAAACCACAGGCAGGAGAACCGCAGTAAATTTAGGTCTACGCGTCAGACCTTTGATTAAGAGACGCTGCCTTGAGGATTGAATTGGGGTTTGGAACACGTGGAGTATCCTGGAGGTGGTAGATGAGATGTTACAGGATTTGCCAGCTTTTCTCAGTTGGATTTTGGGTGGGAGCTGGAGAGTGAGGATGTGCCGGAGGAGGGTGCCAGCCTCATCGGCTGCGTTAGCCAAGCACAAGCAGGAACAGATATAGAAAAAAGAAACCTCAGACAGAAAAGGCAGAGGATTAATTAATTACTGCCTTCTGACTGAGTTTTAAACTTCTGAGATGTCACAATCACTCTCCATCCATACTTTCCCTTCTGAATCTTGTGCCGGCTGCTTTGATGGGGAGCCGTTACTTTAAGGTGGTGATTGGAGATGTACCTGCGCTTGGTGAAGGGGAAAAGCTCCATTTGTGTAAAGACAGCAAACATTTGCCAGAACTAGACTGGATCTTGTCTTGGGCTGGTCCAGAGGGAGAAGAAGCAGAGGTGTCTTAGAGAAAAGGAGGTCTTTGTGTTGCAGGATCCTTGTGCAGACGAAGCTGTGCGAGTAGCCTGTAGATGGAAGTGGACACTGCTGTGCAGAGTTATAACTTAGGGACTTTATCACAAAGCCATCAAGCAAGTGTCTTTTATATTGATATCATATTTATATATACATTTTTTTCCCTTTTTCCCCCCCCTTTTTGTTAATTGGATGTCAGCCACATGGCAAGGTTATACTGTTAGACAAGCTGGGAAATGACAATGACAGGATTATAATTAAGTGCCAGGACATGCAGCCAACGCAATTACCGTGCTGTTATTACACTGGATGATGTGCTAAAGAAGCTCATAAAAATGCTGCAAAGAGTATAAATCATGGGACATGTATACAATTGGGGAAGGAAATGTTGCCCCCTTTGCTGATGCCCCACCAAGTGCTAGATAACTCCAGTGAAAGAGATGTTTTCTTGCAGTGACAGCTCTCCTATTTTCAAACGGCTCTAGTAGCAACCAGTGGGTCGTGGTTTTTATTCTCAGCTTCCCACGTGGCGCTTCGAATCTTAGTAATTTTTTAAGCTGGTATTTTTCCCCTCTGTTTTCAGCCGTCGCTTGCCTTTGTATCTGCACCGTTGTCGTGCCTGGCCAAATCTTAGCAGTTGTCAGAGTTTGCTTGGCTTCGTGCAGTCCCCTGTCGCTGCTGGCAACGCAGTCCTCTTCTGCTGATTTTCTTGGTTGTCTTCTTGATAAAATAGTTAAACCAAAGCAAGTCTGAATCGTCTCACTGAAGGTTCCTTTCACAGGGAAGTCCTGGGAAAGATGCCTGTATTCTATTAATCTACTGATTAATAGAATTTGCCTTATTTTGAGTCTTTTATTCTTTGGATGAACGGTAAGTTACAGGTTTGTGCTTGTCAACATCTACCTTAAGCCAAAAAAAAATTGGACAATCAAAAGGGAATTGGAGTTCAAAAGGGAAGCTGACCTGTTAGGCAGCTCCTCACCCTCGCAGACCTTGGCCCTGGAGCTGAACTTCTTTAAAACGGCAAGCTCCCCAAAGCTGGTCGGGAGGAGCTCTAATGCTTTCTGTCACCAAAGGCAGCTCTGCTAAAATTGTGATGCTTTGCCACATTGCTGGTTTGATAATGTTTTCTTTTCGGATCATCTTCTCCTTAGAAAGTTACCATTCCGCTATCTTCAGGAAAAGGACAAAAAACTTTTTCATCTTTTAATTAGCACGGCTTTCTGCTGTGCTGCACAAAGCTGGGATTTCAAATGGTCAAATTTTATCAGTTTGAAAAACCCCGCGCTTTGAAATGAAGTGTAAAAGAAGTTAAATTTTCTCCACTCTCTGTTTTGATTTTTTGATCTAAACATTCTGGTAATTTGAACTATTTGAGGATATTTAGGGCTTTGAATTCCAGGCTAATGTGCTAAATTTGCAGCCCTTGAAGTGCTCATGGTATCTCAGATCTGCTCCCAACACCTCCAGTACCTTAATTCTTCTTTCAAGGCTAATCAAGGACAGGTTTTGGACTGAATAGGTAAGTTTCCAAACCATGGACTGGTTGCCTAACTCTGCAACCCCCCCTGGGCTCTTCTTGAGCATCACCGCAGGATCAAGCCCCCAGGCCTTCTGGCTGGGCTGTTCATCTCATTAAACTGAAATAAAAGCAAAGAACAGGAGTTCCTGCCAAGCCTACATTGGTACAAATTTTGAAATATGGAGCTGGTGAACTTGATTTACTGTCCTAGTAGTTGGTAATTAGCATGGCTATTTGTAAATGTTGTGCTGTAATCTCCGCTCCTGGAGCGGTTTCATCCGTTTAATCTCGCCCAGATACGAGCAGTTCCTCTTGCTGAGAATTTTCCTGCTGCCCATTTTGGGAGCACGGGCTGAGTGGAGGCAGAGATGTGGGACCTGAGCGGATTCTCCCAGCCCCTGGTCAGTGCTGGACCAGGGGATGCTGTCGTGGTTCTCCACAAGCTGCCTTGTGCAAAAGGGAGTTGCCAAAAGGGTACTGGAGGGGTTCCTCTGGGATAAAGGGTTTGCCAAAGGCCCTTGGTGAGGCCGTGTTGTCTCCAGCTGGATTTTTCTTTCTGTAAATTCTTACATGGAAGACTCATGGAATGGTTAGAGATGGAAGGGATCTCAAAGATGATCTCATTCCCACCTACTGCCCTGGGCAGGGACACCTCCCACCACACCAGGTTGCTCCAAGCCCCATCCAGCCTGGCCTTGAACCCCTCCAGAGATGGGGCAGCCACAGCTTCTCTGGGCAACCTCTTCCAGTGCCTCACCACCCTCACAGCAAAGAAGTTCTTCCTAATATCCAATCTAAATCTCCCCCCTTCAAATTTAAAACCATTGCCCCTTGTCCTATCACTGCATTCCCGGACAAGGAATCCTTCTCCTGCTCTCCTGTAGCCACCTTAGATCCTGGAAGGCTGCTAGAAGGTCTCCCTGGAGCCTTCTCTTCTCCAGACTGAACAGCCCCAGCTCCCTCAGCCTGTCCTCACAGCAGAGGTGCTCCAGCCCTCTAGTCATCTTCTGGGGTGGCCCTCCGCTGGACCTGTTCCACCAGGTCCATGTCCTTTCTCTGTTGAGGACTCCGGAGCTGGACACAGTAATTCAGCTGTACATAATGGGTAGAACTGCAGAGATGGCAGGGCTTTATTATTACTTATTATTATTTTAAACTTCCTCTTTTACAAAAGGCAGGACAAGAGGCTGCAGCCTGACATTTCAGTCAATTCCTTTATTTCATATTTTAAGATGTAACGAGGAGTCTGATGTACTGAGTGGCAGCTGCGGGTGAGCATCTCCCTCATCAAAAGATTTAAACATAAGGGAAGCTGCTCACTCAGCACCGATCTCCCGCCGGGGTGCAGGAGTCTGCCAGGAGCAAACCACGTGGGAAGGGTTTGCAGGGATTCAGGTGTCTCGGGAAGGCGGGGAGCAAGGGCATCATTCATGGAAAAGGTGTCAGTTGGTACCATGGGCTGGCTGATGTGCGGCATGGGCTGGTCCCTGCATCTCTAGGGTACGGTGCTCCTAAGGGGCTGTAAGGGCTGTGGAGCAACCGTGGGCTCAGGGTTGTCTCCCAGGGCTGCTGCCTGATGGACGGACTCAAAATCTTGTGCCAAAATTGGAAAAGGTTGTCCCCATATGGTGGTCACGGGGGCTCTGCTCCTGTGACCTGAGTGCCCACAGCAACAGCCTTGTAGCCATGGGGGTTTTTAATTTTTTTATAAGTTTCAATACTGCCCTCCCTGTGTGGAAGGGAATGGATAGGATGGGGATGCCAGGGATTTTCTGAGCGTGATGCTGCTTGACTACAGCTAGAGCCTGCAGAGCCCCATCACCACCCCCGGGGTGGTCCCTCCGTGCTCCCTGCTGGCTTCACATCTCCAGAGCTTTGCTGCCCCGCAGCCACCTCCCAGCACAGCTCCTCTTGCTGCTGATCCTGTTCTTTCTGTTCCTGTGTATTTTTGTCGTTGACTGGCCGAGTGGGAGAGCGTCGGTGTTTGTCGCGTTAACGTGATCCGTAACACACTTGCGGTGCGGGGGCTCCCGTGGACTTGCTGTGAGCGTTTCTCCCTCTCCATCGCTTTCCCAGCTCCTGAAACACACGGATCAACATCTGATTTTCCCTCCTGTGCTGGAGCAATAACGGTTGAGTTCCATTTCTGGAAGTGACTTCAGTGAAAGAGAAAGCTATTAATTGCTGCAACCATTGCCCAGCGATGCAGTTCACAGCAGCCGTGCTGCAGGAGTACTGGAGACCAAAATATACCTGACGTATTCCAAAGGTTACATGTGAAATAGAACCTTTGCAGGAGTCTCATTGTCTCTTGTTCATCTCCTTGCAGAAATTGTTCTCCAATTTTGACATCCCATCTCTTGGAAATATGATTAAGGGTGAATTCCAGCTTTTTCTCTTCCTTTCCTCTTCCTTCCAAGTGTTTTTCTAGTCCTCTTGGTTGTGTTTTGGTTTTAGATTTGAACTCGCAAATTCTACATTACCTTGGGTTTTTTTCCCTCCAGCTTTCTAGTGATTTCTGGACACTGAGAGTAGGCAGATGCAGGTGAGATCCTTTCCCTTGGCTAGGAGCTCATGTATTCCCAATTAGCCCATGTGGCACCGTAGTCTGCTGTGCGCAGATGATGCCTCTTGGTCTGTGAGCATCCAATTTAAAACCCTTCCCCCTTGTCCTGTCCCTTCCCTCCCTGACCAAGAGTCCCTCTCCAACTCTCCTGGAGCTCTCTTCAGATCCTGGAAGGGGTTCTAAGGTCTCCTTGGAGCCTTCTCTTCTCCAGGCTGAACAGCCCCAGCTCCCTCAGCCTGTCCTCACAGCAGAGGGGCTCCAGCCGTCTGAGCATCTTGGTGGCCCTCCACTGGAGCTGTTCCACCATGTCCATGCCCTTTCTCTGTTGAGGACTCCAGAGCTGGACACAGGACTCCAGGTGGGGTCTCACAAGTGCAGAGCAGAGGGGCAGAATCCCCTCCCGTGACCTGCTGGTCACGCTGCTTCTGATGCAGCCCAGGATGGGGTTGGCTTTCTGGGCTTATGTCATACCACCAGAAAAAAAAAACAATAAATGTCTCTCTAGGCTGTAGTTCTTGTGCTTTTAGGGATGGAAACTGCCGTGGCTGTCTCTGACAGTTCAAAAGAAGCAAACCTGCGGACAAATCTTTCTTGCTTCTTTTTTCATGGCTCTGCTCGGCAGTTTCTCCTTCATCTCCTGACAGCAGATGTGCAGAGGAAAGGTCAGGAAACGCTGCTCTCGAACCCTTCCCCAGCCACCGTCTCCCTCCCTCTGTCTCTCCATGGGTGATGTGCTCCCGCATCTGGTGGGACACATGTCACTTCACGACTAGCTCTTGCATCGATCTCCGGAGAAGTGGTGCCTGATCAGAGTGCGATGTATGCAACAGGAGAATAATCCTGTGCTTTCTCTGCATTTTAGGGAACTCATAGCCTGTCCGGGACTTGTCTTTTTTTTTTTTGGCAGTTGTGTTTGACGCCTGCTGTAGGTGCTGAGATAATTCTGACGGCCCCCCTTGGATGCATTCCCGCTTTACGTTGGCACCTTTATGCCCGGTCCACCGCTCAGGATGTCTCTTGGCATCCCCGCTCCCCTCATTTGCAGTCAGGGGAAGGTGCTGGGAGGGTGGCTGTGGAGATGCCTGGCTGTCGATGAGCTGCCATGGTGATGGAGCGCAGAGCCATCGGGTGTGCGCAGCAAAGCAGCGGCGCTGGTGGAGGCTCTGCAGAGCAGATCCGTCACCGCTCGCCTCTGCCACGCCTGACATCTGTCCTGGGTTTTCAAGCCAGCCTTCTTCTAAATGACTCGCAGGCCACTGCAGAATGGTAGCTGCTTTCGAAATACAACAAAACAAACACACAAAAAAAATCCTAAATGAACAAAAAACCTCAAAACCCAAGCCAGGGAAGAGCTCTGTAGGTCCTGCTCTAGCCATAGCTTTTACAGACACTGAAATCAAGTATTTCTTACTGCACGTGGCCAGAGAACAATGAAACTCAGCCAACCTGAAGGGCTGACTTTCTCATGGAGTGCTGGTCACAAAGAACAGTTGTATCAAAAGGATACAACCTTTTGAACCTTCTGATGGGGTAAGGATGCGGCTTTGAAAAGTGACTCACAGATACCAACAAAAACCAAACCACCGAAGGAGCGTAAGAGTTGTCAGGCTGGATCAGGCTCTTCTCGCTTAGGTTTATATTGTGATTTAAAACCAAAAGTAGCTGCTTCAGAGCGAAGTGTGAGAAGTTAATGGAAGAGACGTGGAAGAACTCGCCTACACGTTAGATCTTCCCAGTCTGTTCATCAAACTCGCAACTAATTGTTAATCATTAGCAAGTTGAATACCCCTTCCACAGTGCCCCCGAGTGTTCTCTGCTAATGTAAATGTCAAGACTGCTTTTAAATCTTAAGGTTTCAGCTGTCTGGGTGGGTGGTGATCGTACTCAAATTCACTTGGGACAAGATCCAGAGACACCGTTTTGCATCCTTTAGCGTTCCCACCTGGACCACCCTCTTGTGTGGACATTAATCAGCGGAACTTTTAGATTTTCCTCCTGTACTGGAACTTGCCCATTCCCTGCTTTAAATAAAAATATTTACAGGGAAGTTATTTGTCTGTTTTTGAGCAACGATCCTGTTCTTTTTAGTTTATGTTTATGGACATCTTCTCGTGTCTTATTTTTCTGTGAATCCTCATCATCTCGGCAGTCCCTGTTTTGAGCAAGGATGTCTGCTACAGCTGCAGTATTAAATTAGACTGTTGTAAAACAGAAAATTGCTTTGTTTTACCTCAAACCAGGATGCAAGGGCGTATTGGGGCTCGCAGGTCTGCGCCCCAAGAGTTATACTGCTGTCCCGCTCCAGGAGGGCAGGTGTTCTCTGGGTCCCCAGGGTTACCTTTGCCTCTCCTCTTGCTGGGAGGCTCTGCTCTGGCTCCTTACTGCTGGGCTTCTGATTTATGCACCTTATTAAATCAGCCCCTGTTTTCTCTTTTCCCTGAGAAAGCTCTTTGCTCTTCTCCTCTCTGGGAATACGCTTTCCTTCCTGGATTTCATGTAGATTGATTTTTTTTTTCACCGTCACAGTTCTGTTTCTGCATAGAGATCTAGTTTCTGTTGATTATCCAGCTGTGAAATAGCAGGCGAGGAGTGGGAGAGGACCAGCAGCAGGTTCAGTTTGAAGCCCAGATCCAACCTGCAGACCTGGAAGATATGAATCATTTAGGCTGTGCTTCATCAGCTTTTTTTTTTTTTTTTTTTCAAGTTTGCTACTTTGAAAGTAGCCTCTTTGAAGGTCAAGGGAAAGAGCTCCAGCCTTTTGCGGAAGGAGTGGGTGCGTTGTGGTGTTACCTCTCAGTCTCTGGGCTCTGGATAGCACCAGGACTCAGCTGCGAAGGTGGTTTCAGGGGCCACAGGGATGGCTGAGCTTGGAAGGGGTGGCTCGTACCCTGCCCAGGGCCAAACTTTCCTGCCTGTCCATACAAAGTGGTTGTGCAGAACAAGTTTGTCTGTGCCTTCTGTGGTGTGTTGTTTATGGTTGTTGGTTTTTTTGGATTTTTTATTTATTTTTTTCCCCATTGGTTGGACTAGATGATCTTAAAAGGTCCCTTCCAACCTAGGTGATTCTGTGATTCTAATGTGCCTTGCTCTGAGACTTCCACTCTCTGCTCGATTAAAAATGTGCGATTCTGCCTGTTATACAAGGAGAAAATGGGAGAGCCAGAAGGATTAAGCACCATTATTCTGCTGTACTCGGTCATGCTGAGCAGCATGAGTTGCTATGGGAAGCTGGCTGGGGATGCTTTTGGAGGAACCTGATTTTCTCGAATTGCAGAGTTCCTGTTTGAGACATGAGCAAGGTCATAGAGAAATAGGAGGCAGACTTGGGAATTCTACATTTTTTTTTTTTTTTACAGTGCTTCTATTGCTGAGTTTTGGAATAAAAGCTGCTTTTGTTTTGAGTTTTTTAGTTTGGTGAGAGGTCTGGAGCACAAGCCTTGTGAGGAGCATCTGAGGGAGCTGGGGGTGTTCAGCCTGGAGGAAAGGAGATTAAGGGGAGACCTTCTCGCTGTCTACAACTCCCTTAAGGGTGTAGCCAGGGGGTCCCAAGGAAGAGGTGATGAGACGAGAAGAAACAGCCTCAAGTGGCACTGGGGAGGTTTAGGATGGATATTAGGAAAAAATTCTGCACCAAAAGGGTTGTCAAGCCTTGGAAGAGGCTGCCCAGGGAAGTGGTGGAGTCACCACCCCTTGAAGTATTTAGAAGGTGCATAGATAAGGCACTTGGGGGCACGGTTTGGTGGCGGATTTCACAGTGTTAGGTCAACTGTTGATGATCTTAAGGGTCTTGTCCAACCTAACTGATTCTATGATTCTAAAAGCTACCCAGCATGTGAAAGGAACAACCTATTTCTGAAGGTCTTCAGAGCTTTGGGACAGCCAAAGCAGATGAACATAATGGAATAAGAATGGGTGTCTGTGGCTGCTGGGTTTGACAAATCTCTCTATAGGTGGTCTGGGTATAGATAGTCTGAGATGCTCTCAGGGACACAGATGGTCAGCTTTCCCAGAGAGTATTAGGGAAGGGTCAAGCACGTGTTAAAGTCCTTTGAAAATCCTCCCCAGCCCCTCTTTCAACTGTAGTTCTTTGGAGATGCAGGCATTTTAATTCTGTGCCCCAAAACCAGAGCATTTTAGATGGAGACAATCAGAAAACCGTTTTTGCCGTGCTGACAGCGTACATTTCAAACTGGAGCAGATATGGTGCTTTTTTTCCCAGACACTGTCTGTCAAATGTAAGAACACTGTTTGAACCGCTTTAGAAAAATCAAAATGTTTAATCTAGAAAAAGTTGAAACATAACATCAAGGCATCCATCCCCCTTTTCTTTTCCTTACAGGACTGCTGAGGCAGGGGAAGCCCGTGTGTGTAGGTTTGACTGTTCTAAAACAGCATATTTGGGGAGAAAATTATTTCTTCCCAAATATTAACCTTTTTTTTTTTTTTTGCTTTACTTGTATCTATTGGTGACAAGCTCACACCGACACGTGTGTTACTCCCATTTTCGTCACTGAAATACTTTATTAGACCGATTTATTCCCATGAAAGAAATGGAGTAACTTTTAAAAAGGTCACGTGCTGGTGTGTGCTGACACCAAACGGTCACGTCGTTGTGGTGCTACACCCTCGCTCAGTCTTGATTCTGCTCAGCGACTTCATCTCTTGTCACCTCATCTAGCTTTGTCGGGTTTTGCCAGAAATGGGCTTGGCCCAACCTGGTAACTCCCGAGGCCTCTTCAGTTTCATCTTTTTCTTCTGAAAAAAAAAAAAAAAGGAAAGGCTGAAGGCTCCCTCACGGTACGTGTGAGAATCTAAATACCTACTGCATGAAGTCCTCAACCCTCCATTTCGATAGATGAGGTCCACTTGCATCTTGTAAACAGGACTTCATATCATTTGAAAAAAACCTCTTTAGCATTGAAGTAGTCATTCCTCATTAAAATATCAAGTCTCTTCTTGTTTTCTAAGGTCAGAGCCTTGAATGCCCTGAGTTTGAGACTCCCCCAGAGCTGCTGTCATTCGGGAGAGGACAATCTCCTCTTGAGTTCAACACTTGGTTTTTCACTCATTTTTTTTAGACTGGTTCCTGTGTTGAGAAAGAGCAAAGACAAGTACATACTCTCCATTTCCTCGCTCTCTCAGGGCTCTGATTAACCTGCTGCTTGTTCCTTCTCTAAGGTAAATTCCTGGGTTTGTTCTCTCTCTGTAGAAGAATTAAAAAGAATAATTCCTGCCCTTGCCCTGCGAGTCTCTGCCCCCGTGGGGCCTGGGGGACAACAGGCAGGTCCACCATGAAGGTGCTGGTTTGTGTAGGAACGTTCTATGGCTTCATGATATTTGCCATTCATTGCTTATGCTAAATTCCCGTTGGCCACAGAACCAAAAATTATGAAAAATTAAAATAAAACTTGTGGTTCAGCATTGGACTTAGTAGTAATAAGACATGTATGGTATATACCATACAAACAATGATTTTAAAGCTATGCTTTAAATATGATTCTCGGCTGGGGAGCCAAATTCAAATTAAAACATTGACATCCCTTGAGCTTGGCGTGGCTCCGAGCGGTAGTTGAAATCTGTGCTGTGGCCCAGATCTTTATAAAATCGGGATTAAAGACCTATAATGATGAAGGCAGGGCTGGGATGCGGCAGCATTTGCTTGTTTAAAATCTCAGGAGGTGTATTTGCAGAGAGTATTTTTTTCCCGAGCGCTGCTGTGGAGCTCCTGCATCCTCTGTACATGGCAAAGTGGTGTGGGGAGAGATACCACCATCTTCAGCAGGTGTCTGGGCTTTCTGCTCTGTTAAAATCTGTTAAATTTACACCCATTATTAGAACATGCAAATTCCTTGGCTAAGAGGAGAAGGAAATGCAGATTTCTTCTCTCTTTCGTAATCATTTTTGCTAGTCACAGGGCAGTTGGAATAATGTGTTCTCTTTCAAATGAAAACAAAGGCATAAAAATAGATCTACAGAGCCTGGAAGAGTGGCAAGAAGATCTTTAAATAAACCCCCTCAGAATACTCTGTTTTCAAATTTGCTGCTTCAAATAGCTTTGCCACCTCGCCTTCTCTCCAGAGATGCTTTTATCAGATCCAAAACTAAAGGACATTTAGTCAGAAAAGCTGAAGCGATGCTTTTCTAAACAACTGCCTGTATTGCCTTAGCCAAAAATCAAACGTCTGTATGGGCAGATGTATCTACAGATTTCTTTGCAGTCTTCCCTGGGTGCAGTTGTCCTGATGCCTGGCCCCTGCTGTGAAATTCCTGCAGAGGTGACTGCGCTTTGGTGATCTGTGAAGTGATTCCAAATAATCCACTGTCCACGGCAGCAGCTATTTTTCTTAGCTAGAATGTGAAGCTTAATGAGCAAACAAGGCAGTGGATGAAAGGTGAGGAAAATCTCAGGGCTTATTTGGTGGGATGAAATGAATATTATTTCCTGGGCGATGTCCATCATCTGACTCTCACGCTGTGGGTGAGGGTGGGGGGGACCAGAGCGGGAAGAGTGGCTGCTGACCACTTCGGGCTCCGTAGCCTCATGGTTGTTGAGCAGAAGAGCAAACATCTTTGGGGTGCAGCCTTCGGGGAGGCAAAACCATCACAGAGTTTGTGGCCCAGAAAGTCGGTTGCCTGAGCTGTGTAAAGCTGCATCCTTGGTTCACCGTTAAGCACCCTGAGGACCCAAAATCCACGTCTCCAGTCCTGAAACTGAGTTTCCTTCCCTTTTCTCTGTGGTTAATGAATGAGCACAGACGTGTTCGTGCCTGTCCGGTGGTGCTGCCGCCTCTCCTCCGTAATTCTCTTCTGCTCAAGGAAAATCCTGGATCTGAGCAATGGAATAGGTCAGAGAAGTACAGGCATTGCCAGGTTGGCAGCTCGAATTTCTCACTCGAGCAGATTGTTGTTGCCATTCCAGCACCTCCAGCAGCGGGCTGACTCGAGCACAAATGCTGGAGCTTGGCAACTCTAGCTTTTGGTTTCTGGCTTTTCTACAAACCCGCTGTGTGAATTTTGGCAACTCGTTTAATTTCCCTGAGCACGATCCAAAACCTGGGGAAGTCAAGGAGAGTCTTTCCTGGAGCTTAAATTTGCTTTAAATAGGTTTTTTAGGTCTCGGTTTCTAGTCTATAAAACGGTAAATGCTCTGTCTCTGAAATATTGGTTGTAAACCCTGCATGACAGGATTTGTTTCTTACTGTTTCTCCAACCTGCTTTTGGTTGGTATTCTGTAATTTGGAGGTGAACAAAATCCATGACCACCCCACAGGTACAGGAACACAGCTGGGTGGCGAGCACCATCCTTCCAAATTTTGTGCTGTAGGAAAAAGTAAACCTGATGTTTCTGCTGTCTGGAAAAAAACTATTCAGCCAAAATTCAAACAGGAGAAAGGGGTTGGGCACTTCTCTTCTTTATGGCTATAGTTTGGCTTCTGCTCACAGATGCTACCAACCCAAAGAAGTCATCACGTTGATGCAGGCATTTCCCTTTACTGGTTTCCTGTGTGTTTTATGGAAGTGGAAGGGCTAATGGGGCTGCCTCGGTGTTCCCCAGCCCTTGCTCTACCCGGCTTGTGGAGAGAGCTGGGTTCCCATTGATTGCAGCCGCAGAGGGATATAAAATCCCTGCCAGGAGGCCAGGTGGCTGCAGCGGCTCAATCCTCCACCCTGCCAAGCAGTGTTTACTAATTACCGAACAGATCACGCGTCCTGAATAGAAGGGCTTGGATGGCTCTTATTTACCCACTAGAAAAAACCAAACAAACAACAAACCAACAAAACAAACCCAAACACACACCCGGAGAGGGTCTGGGTCAGGCTGGTTGTAGGGGGTTGCACTGGTAGGGAAAGAACAAAGATATTAGAATGAATTAAAAGGCAAAGGAGGGTTCCTGCAGGCACCCCCTGGCCTGGGAAGAGCTTTTGCTTGCAGTGTTACAGCACAGCATCCTCTGCGTCAGAGCTGGATTCCTGCTCTGCTCCACGGTGCTCACCATCAGGTACAGACAAAGCTGCGACTGCGTCTGCATCGCTGCCGTGGAACCGGCCTCTCCCCGCTCTCCTCCCTGCCTTCCCAGCTTCTGCAGGTATCCACAATTACACCTTCTCACACCTTCTGCCCAGCCTGGGGAGCGCAGCTGAGCCCGGAGGTTCCGTGCATTCCTGCAGTGCTCCGTAGGTGTCACGGCAGGGGAGAGCCAAGTGGCACTCCCTCCCAGCGAGCCACAGGGCTGGGGACATCGGTTCCAAGCCACCCTGTTGGAATTCAAGTCCCCTTCTTGCACAAACCGCCCTTATGGCCTAATGGAAAGGTGACCGTGACCGTTCTGCTCCTAAGAGGGGGACGCGGGTGAGAAGCTGAGCCGATGCTGTGTCTCAGGCTGGCTGCAGTGTCATTTGTGTGCTCACAGGCAGGTCTGAGTCCAGATGCTGGAAACAGTGGTGCTATCTGGGATAGAGTGGGAGGACAGGAGTAGCTCTGGGGTGGATCCCAGGTGGTTTGGATAGTTTTGATGACAGATTTTGGCTGCTTTAGTGGCCAAAGAGAGGATTAGGTGGGACTGGAGGAGGGAGAAGCTGAGATGCATCTCTGAGATCCACCTCTGAGATGGAGGATTAGACTGGGATGGAGAGGCATGGGGAGTTGAGGGCTGTAGGCAGGAATGGTCAGGAAGGACGTCACTGGAGCATTTCTACATCTCAGTACCAAAGCAGGACTCAGCAGGAAGGCAAGGACTGCTTTCCCCTCGCTGCCTGCCTTCGTTTTGCTTCTGGAAATTCAGTTGCTGTGGACGTTCTGTCACGGGGCTCCAGGTACGGTGCCTGAGGAGGTTCCTGCGGTGAGAGAGATGCAGAAAGGACACAAAGCCCTGCAGTTTCATGCCTTCAACTACAAAAGCCTTCAGGTCACCGTGTGGCCTAGCCAAAACCAAGCAGGTTTTCCCAGACTCCCAGTGTACTGCTGCAGTGATTTACGGCTCCCAGGAACTGTGCTCATTTAAAAAGTGTCCGTGAAGGCGTTTCTCAAGAGAAGTCTTTCTGGCCTATTTTAATGGAGAAGGAGTGAACGTATTGAAGTGATGCACGAGGAGTCTGCTCCCTGCTTGGGGGGGAGTTGTTGCCCACCAAAGCGGCGTAACACAGAGGGAATGCGCTTCTCCCCGGGAACTCCTTATTACACGGTGAAAGACAAATGTGTGCCCAGGACCACCCACTGCACGCAGCCTGATTTGGGGCTCTCCAGAGAAGTTTACAGTTCAGCTGCCTTTTGCTTTTGTGACTCAGGTCAAATCTAAGCTTGTACAACTCTCACCGGCTTTTGAAAAATGTGGATTTACAATTCTTTTTGCTCATCGGCAATTTTTATTCTTTTATTTTCACCATAAGTTCCATTAACCTAGAGTTAAACTAAGGTTATGCTATTGGATGGGCGTAATAGAATGCGCTGCCTTGACTGTGGAAAGTATTTCTCTCACGGTGCTTTAAGAGGTCTGTAAAGCTGCCATTAAATGATGTCTAAGTTTAACTCTTCTGCAGTGTTTTGCTGAGAGCAGAAGCAAAAACTTGTTGGGACCTTCTCTTTAATGCGCCACTGTCACAGCAAGACACAGAGCCATCAGACCTAGCAACTCCGCTTATTTTAAGCCAGCAACAGCTGAGGTGCCAGTAGTCCCGTGGCAAATGCCTGTAACGTGATGCTCACGTAAGTGACGGCCCAGTTCGTTCTGCGGCTCCAGGAAATGTGTTGGTCTGTGTGCGGGGAGCAGCTGGCGGCAGAGGGAGGGATGAGAAATGCCTCTCGGGCAGAGCTGGGTGCTTCGAGAGGCATGAGCTGTGCAGAGTTTGTTAAAGTGAAACAGCTACATTAAAAAGAAAAAAACAAAAAAAAAGAGAAAGGAGACGAAATTGCAGAGGTCTTTCAATAAATCAGGGAATTGTCAGAGTTGGAAGGGACCTCTAGAGACCATCCCATTCAACTCCCCTGCTCAAGCAGGATGCCTGAGGGCTGCATCCAGGTGGGGCTTGAAGGTCTCCAGAGAAGGGGACTCCACACCCTCCCTGGGCAGCCTCTGCCAGGGCTCTGCCACCCTCACCCCAAAGAAGTTCCTCCTCATATTCTAATGGAACTTCCCGTGTCCCAGCTTGTGCCCATTGCCCCTCCTCCTGTCACTGGGAACCACTGGGAAGAGTCCTGCTCCATCCTCCTTCAACCCGCCCTTCATCTGAAGGGTGAGGATGAAGAAGGTCTCCCCTCAGCCTTCTCTTCTCCAGGCTCCAGAGTCCCAGCTCTCTCAGCCTTTCCTCCTCAGGGAGATGCTCCAATCTCTCCAGCATCTTTGTTGCCCTGTGCTGGACTCTCTCCAGTATTTCGCAGTTTCTCTTGAACTGGGGAGCCCAGAACCGGGTGCAGCATTCCAGCTGTGGCCTCATCTGTGCAGGGTAGAGGGGGAAAGATTTGATGGAAAGATGAAAGTACTTGTGTGCAAATGACCTTGGAGAGCTTTTTTGTTTGTTTTTGTTTTGTCTTTGAACTCCAAAATCTTTCTGGCTGGGGACAAGGAATGCTGCCGTAGCACAGAGCCTAGAAGCAAGAAGCCTTAGAAACTTCCCAGGAAGACTGGTGAATCAAAGATGTGCAGCTTAATGGAGAGACAAAGTTTAAATGGGAAGCAAACCAGCAAGATGCAAAATCCATGTGACTTGACAATATTACTCACCTTTGTGGCTGCTTCTCCCTCAAAGGAGGCAGAAGTGTAAGGATCTCATCTGGCAAAGAGAGGGGTCATGCAGTCATTCCCTCAGGAGGGATGTGCCTGTGTGCAGCCAAGGGCTGTTCCTCATAAGGCAAAGTCCCCGTGGTACAAGGTATTTGAGACAGTCCTCACCCAGTGAGGGAGGAGTCCACGTGCAATGGGAAAGGGGATCCAGAGGTGGAGGAAGGGAGGGTGGCTTTGGCGTGGCC
The DNA here is from genome assembly GCA_013398155.1 of Pedionomus torquatus. Classification (NCBI taxonomy): domain Eukaryota; kingdom Metazoa; phylum Chordata; class Aves; order Charadriiformes; family Pedionomidae; genus Pedionomus; species Pedionomus torquatus. The sequence continues at coordinate 148,957 of VZRU01008678.1, forward strand.
ACAGACAGAGGAGTGGCAGAGCAAGGCAAAGGGTTAGTGCCAAAGGCAAGGAGCCAGCAGGCTGCTTCCAACTGCAAGGACAGGGAGGCGAAGGGCGAAAACGGGAGGTCCCCTTCTCCTGCCTCATCTCTGCTTGGGCAAACTGTTCTATCCATCTTAATCCCAATCCTGACATCCCATCACTGTGCCTGGAGCAAAGTCTTCTGCTCTCTCAGGTGTTTCCAGTCGAGACCTGCTTCGCAGAACGCGTCCAGCCCTGTGCTCTACATCTTTCTCCTTCCAGCAGACACAACAAACCATTTGCAAGTAGCTTCTAGTCCCAGAAGTGATTCCCTCCAGCCTCCGTGAAAGCTCTAAGTGTTTTAAATTGAACAGTAAGAGTTATCCACAAGAAAATCTTGAAATCACAGTTATTGTGCGGGATGTGAGAGGGACCTGCCGGCTGCAGGTCATGGTCGTGCTCTGCCGAAACTGTTTGAACTTGGGACCTCGTTACCAAACACACACTCGCTGGGGCAGGTCACTCTTTTCATTATATTTTCTGCTTTCATACAGGTTAAGATGGGAGGCTTGAAAGAAACATCTCTTTCTTTCAAGTGAGCCTCCTCCTGGAATTCTTAACTCAGCCTCTAAATAGATAGAAAACTTGCTCGATTGCAAAAGACTTTGTGTTGCCCCAGTAAAGCTTTCATCTGACGCCCTCCAAGTGCACTGGAAGGAATATCAAGGCAAAATCCTTCATGAGAGCATTGCAGAGATTGAGGTATAAACATCAGCCCATCCACAACACCCTGTCACTCGGCTGAGCTTCTGGTCCAGCAGGCAGGGAAGAGGGCACATTGCTTTTCTTTTTTGGTCCTCCACAAGGTCTTGTTTTTATGGAAAGCAAACTGCTCCTCTCATGGGAGAACTGGCAAGGTGGAGTGGGCAACAAGGTGAGCTTTCTGGTCTGTTGAAGGGCACAGGAACAGCTCCAGAAGCTAACTGGTTTGATGAGTCCATGTCATGTCTAGGTCTCCATCGGTGGAAGGGAGCCCTACTCAGTTTAGGCTTGGCCACAGGAAGACAAAATGAAAGAATCGGGTCTGACCTTGTCAAAAGATATGGGATAAGTCCTTAAGTGCATATTCTTAAGAGAGCTGGGGCTGTTCAGCCTGGAGAAGAGAAGACCCCAGGGAGACCTTAGAGCAGCCTTCCAGGATCTGGAAGTTGAAGGGAGCTCCAGGGGAGCTGGAGAGGGACTCTTGGTCAGGGAGTGGAGTGATAGGAGAAGGGGGAACAGTTTTAAATTGGAAGAAGGGAGATCTAGATTGGATATTAGGAAGAAATTCTTTGCTGTGAGGACGGTGAGGCACTGGAACAGGTTGCCCCGAGAAGCTGTGGCTGCCCCATCCCTGGAGGGGTTCAAGGCCAGGCTGGATGGGGCTTGGAGCAACCTGGTGTGGTGGGAGGTGTCCCTGCCCAGGGCAGGGGGGTTGGAACTGGATGATCTTTAAGGTCCCCTCCAACTCTAACCATTCCATGACTCTGTAATTCTGTTAATCTGCACTAAGCTGTTCTTGCAGGATGGATGCCATGGTTTTCTCTGTGGTTCCTCCAACAGTCATGAATCCTTGCCTGAAACTTCTGAACGTTGCTTAGAGCAATGATACTGGTTGTTGTAAATGCTTGGTGTTGAGAAGAGATGGAGCTGACATCTCATGGCTGGATGCTCTGGATGCTTTGGAAGCACCCGCTTCCAAGTGTGAAAAGTAGGATCTCTAAGCATATTTCCTATTTTTTGTTGTAGGTTACACTACGGCTCAGGAGATCACATTCTGGTCTTGGCATTAATGCACTTCAGGAGAGTCAGTTCCTATTCAGCATGAGTGGATTATCCTATCGCCCCACTGTTGTATTTTAGGACTATCACCATCCAGCACATTTTTCTTCGGTATTGCCACCCCCACGCCTGGAAAGTCTCAATTGCGAGTCACAAGTGTAAACGCTTGGCTAGTCATTTATCTAGTTTACGGTTTGTAAAGATGACATGTAATTTAAATAGCGTATATAACGTAACAATCCTAGTACTGATTTAGTAGCCTTATTATTCCCCCGTCAGCAAAATTAATGTTCTATTTGCACAGAGCATCGGTTCGGTCTTCCCATCTGCACAGCCAGGGAGGGTGGGGTACGGGCTGAGGGGTCTCGACAACTGAGAAGTGGGTTTCGTGCCGTGGCTGCTGCGGGGGGAGCAGGCGTTTCCCACCATTGCCTTGCGTTAGAAATAGTTAGAAACGTCCCAGTGGCCAAGTCGGAGGGAAGATGATGGAGCCACAGGAGGGCCGAGGTGTGAGTCCGTGGGCAAGGTTTCACCCGACGGTTGTCTCCTTTCCGATAAAATGGCTGAAATGGGAAGTATAAAATATTAACAACAAGCTCCGCCAAACCAGAAAGAATTCTCCTCCGTTTCAGAACAAGAGGAAGGGAGACTTATCCTGCAATTTCTGCTTAGTTACCTGCACATTTCTGAACCTTTTGTATAGTTTTGGGTGAAGCTGTTCAGCCCCTGGAGGTGTGAAGCCAGCGTAGGTTGGCTGTGGGGGTTGAGGGATATACAGTCATGGAGGTTTTCAAAACACAGTTGGACAACATCCTGAGTGACCTGGTCTAGAAGTTGACTGCTTTGAATTTTTCTGTGATTCTAAGTCCTCTGTGCTACCATAAGGCTAGCAAAGAGATGTTTTATTAAAAGCTGAAATGTTTATTCAGTCTCTTAAATCTGCACACTCAAGAAAGGAGAAACGATTTCTTTTTACTTATAATACAATTCTGAGATTTCAGGACTAACCTGGTGAAGGCTTTGATGCCTTCCATTTTTCCGGTCTCCAAATGGCTCTGCAAACTGAAAAGCCAGGAATTACGTGTTGCTGCTGCTGGTGACCTTTCCTTTTCGTCCTCAGAGGTACGTGTTGAAATTTCAAGCTGCCTGGGAAGCTGGATAGAGACGCCCCAGAAGCTCAGTTCTCCTGGAAACACTCTCCATGTGGGAGAGGAAAGAGGAAGGCGTTTAAGGACAAGAAAAGTGCGTTGAGGAAGAGCAAACTTAATCATCAGTCAAATCATGTTTGGGGCACGGTTCATTTCTGCCAGTGTCGTATCTACCGCTGGGGTTTACCTGCACTGACTGCGGCGAGGAGACAAGCGGAGAGGCTTGTCTGCCCTGACTCGCTGGAGCTGCCTGGGCTGGCATCGCCTCCCCCTCCCCAGGGGATGCAAGACGGGGGCCATAAAGTGCTCTTAAGCACCTACTGTCATGGTTTCAGCCAAATTTAGGAAAACCAGGCTGAAAGACGGCCCTTCCTCTCCCTGAAAAGGAAGACGAGGAAGAGATAAGGAGATTTACGAGTTTAGAATGAACTGAACTACTTTAGTGAGGTGAATAATAACAGGACCAGAGGAAATGGTCTGAAGTTGCAGCAGGGGAGGTTCAGATTAGATATTTGGAAGGACTTCACTGAGAGGGTGGTCAGGCACTGGAACAGCCTGCCCGGGGACCTGGTGGCGTCACCATCCCTGGAAGGATTTAAGAAACATACAGATGTGGCACTTCAGGGGATGCTTTAGTGGCTGAGATTGTTGAGTTGGGGCAATTTGTTTTGTGGGGATGGTTTTTTCTTTTTTTTTT
>VZRU01008678.1:157619-172538 GCA_013398155.1 Pedionomus torquatus
GTATGGTTGGACTCTGATCTCAGAGGTCCTTTCCAACGATGAAAATTCTGTGAACCTCTGCTCATGCCGATTGTGAAAGGAAGTGATCATAGAATGGTTAGAGTTGGAAGGGACCTCAAAGATCATCGAGTTCCAACCCTGTGCCCTGGGCAGGGACACCTCCCACCACACCAGGTTGCTCCAAGCCCCATCCAGCCTGGCCTTGAACCCCTCCAGGGATGGGGCAGCCACAGCTTCTCTGGGCAACCTGTTCCAGTGCCTCACCACCTTCACAGCAAAGAAGTTCTTCCTAAGATCCAATCTAAATCTCCCCTTTTCCAGTTTAAAACCATTACCCCTTGTCCTGTCGTTACAGTTCTTGACCAAGAGTCCCTCTCAGCTCTCCTGTAGCCCCTTCAGATCCTGGGAGGCTGCTCCAAGGTCTCCCCGGAGCCTTCTCTTCTCCAGGCTGAACAGCCCCAGCTCCCTCAGTTTGTCCTCACAGCAGAGAGATCAGGTCCCTCTGATCGTCTTGGTGGCCCTCCACTGGCCTGTTCCAATGGGTTTGTGTCCTTTCTATGTTGAGGGCTCCAGAGGATGAGTGTGGCTGCTCCACCAGCTGGTCCTGTTTGTGCGATGGGCTCTGCATGTTGGCCTGTCCTGCTGCCCCCTCCCCGTCACCGCTCCTGCCCAGCCTCCTTCCTCGCCAGACTAAGGTGCTGCCCAGAAAAATCAGGCATTGTCAGGTTCAGCCCTCCTTTTTCAGATTACATCTTCTCTGAAATAATATAACACAATTCCCCCCCCTTCCCCTTCCATCAGCCTTTCAGGTGGCACGGCGCAATGCGGTTGCTTTTCATTTATCCAACAATTAAAATTTGCACCTACCTCTAAAAGCTCCTTAATTGCAACACCATAAAAATCTTCAGGAAAAAAAGAGAAAATAATTGGTGTTCTACTGAGCAGATGCACTTGATAGCTGAATTCCACAGCAAGCCCTACCCTCCTTGGTCTTTTTTTTTTTAATGGATATTTTTGCCGTTTTCCCCATGTAGGGCCCTTTGTGTGCTACAAGTTTATGTTTTTCTAAATGCGTCTTTCATTTATGCTTTCCTCCAGAAAAAGATGAGGTGACATTTAGACCCCGGCACTAACTAATTCAAAGGATGACAAAAGAACTTCCCTCAGATGCAATTTGTTTAACGCTTCCCAAGGAAGGCGAACAGGAGAGGGAAGCAATTTAGTGTGTGAGTTGTTGCTGAGGTGTCTCTGGGTTTGGGTGATTATTTTAGCGGGGGTGTGGGGTGGGGGAATAAAGGGTCGGAAAGAAAAGATGTGCTTAGAATCATAGAATCATCCAGGTGGGAAGGGACCTCCAAAGGTCATCCAGTCCCACCTCCGCGCAGTGGCAGGGACACCCCCAACTAGCCCAGGTTGCCCAGGGCCTCATCCAGCCTCACCTGGAATATCTCCAGGGAAGGGGCCTCAACCACCTCCCTGGGCAACCTGGTCCAGTGTTCCACCACCCTTAAAGAACTTGTTCCTAATATCCAACCTAAATCTACTCTTCTCCAAGTCCATTGTCCCTCGTCCTGTCACTGCAGCCTTTGTGAACAGCCCCTCCCCAGCCTTCCTGTAGCCCCCTTCAGGTACTGGAAGGCTGTGATTAGGTCTCCCTGGAGCCTCCTCTTCTCCAGGCTGAACAGCCCCAGCTCCCTCAGCCTGTCCTCGTAGCAGAGGTGCTCCAGCCCCCTGAGCATCTTGGTGGCCCTCCTCTGGACCCGCTCCATCAGGTCCATGTCCTTCCTCTCTTGAGGGCTCCAGCCCTGCACCCAGTGCTCCAGGTGGGGTCTCACCAGAGCAGAGTAAAGCTGCAGAATCCCCTCTCTGGATCTGCTGGTGACACTTCTTTTGATGCAGCCCAGGATGCGGTCGGCCTTCTGTCTTGTAATCCTGGGGCTGGAAGAAGTGGTGTCGATCCCCTGGTTCCTCCTGCTGGCAGGTTCCCCGCTCCCGCGGCGCCCTGTCCCCTCCCTGCGTGGGAAGGGGAGCGCGGCTGCGATCTGTGCCGCGTCTTCACTCCTTTCGCGGGTTGTCATTCCCCCTCCCTGGAAGCTTACGCTTAACCTGGGGGCCTGGATGCCCCTGGGGCTGCCGGAGCTCGACAGCTGCCTCCTCGGGTACTGGGAGTGTCTGCAAAAACGCTTGGAGAAGTCCACCCTCCAGATGGTGGTTACCAGAGGAGTAGGTAGAGCAGTTGTTGTTTACTTTTCTGTTTCCTTTTGGTTGTTCTATTCACTTGCTTTTCTTTTTTATTTATGTTTTCCCCCCTCTCCAGTGGATAATGGGAAAAGAAAATGGGATTTTTATTTTTTTTTTTTTATTGAAAGATTTATTTCAGTCGTAAGTCATTTAGCATGGCCGAGAGAATGGCTCTGCGGTCCGGGATGTTACCTTTAGATGGAGAGATAGGTATTTCCCACGGGAATATTTTTCACATATATCCCTCCACAGAAAATGTATTCGTATGGAGAATATGCCTTGCAGAGCTTCTACTTATGCATCAGGGTGAGTGTGCTATCACTGAAGGAGAAATTCAAGGATCCTGTACAGCCTGAAATGCCCAGGCTCGGAGCGCACCAGGGAGCTGAACAGAGCTTTTTTCCTCTGGTGTTTCCAGCTCGCCTTGCCTTTTAGATAGGAATGGTAAAACATGTGCTGTTCTAAAAACAGCCTTACCCCACAAATGATCCTGTGAACGAGCTAGTAAAATACCTATCGCTGAATCAATTTACTGATGATTAAACTGATAAGTAACTGATCAGTAAACTGATGAACTATAGTGATAAAATGTTGGAGCCCCTCTGCTGGGAGGACAGGCTGAGAGAGTTGAGGGGTTCAGCCTGGAGAAGGGAAGGCTCCAGGAAGAACCTTCGAGCCCATTCCAGTCCCTAAAGGGGCTCCAGGGAGGCTGAGGAGGGACTCCTGGTCAGGGAGGGGAACCTTAGGACTATGGAGAAAGATTTTAACCTGAAAGAGGGGAGATTGAGAGGAAATATTAGGGATAAATTCTTTGCTACGAGGGCGGTGAGACCCTGGCCCAGGTTGCCCAGAGAAGCTGTGGCTGCCCCATCCCTGGGGGGTTTCAAGGCCAGGTTGAAGGCTTGGAGCAACCTGGTGTGGTGGGAGGTGTCCCTGCCCAGGGCAGGGAGGTTGGAACTGGATGGGCTTTAAGCTCCATTCCAACCCAAACCATTCTGTGATGGGAAAAGAGGGGGAATAGAGAAGTAGGGAGGAAGGAAAGGGCCATTGGTTTGGGGGTTGAAGGCAGCTAAAGCATTTGCAGAAGCTGTGGGTGTCTGCCATGGCCCTGTGAGCCTCCAGCCTGTCTCACCAAAACTTTGATTCTTTATCACAGAGTGGCAGGGGTTGGAAGTGAACTCTGGAGATCACCTAGCCCAACCCCCTGCCAAAGCAGGGTTAACAGGAACAGGTTCCACAGGAGTGGTCCAGATGGGTTTGGAATGTCTCCAGAGGAGACTCCACTTGCTCAAAGCCTGGTTGTGTACCCCCATGACTTCTCCTAGGGTGTTTCCAGACAGGCTATAATTCACCACCTTGTTCATCTGGGCTGTAAACCCTGTGAAATGACCAACTGATGGGGCTTTACAAACGTGGAGATCTTTGCAGAGCCAGGAATCCCTCCTCTTCATCTGGCCCCATAAGCCTCACGAGTTCTTTGAAAACCAGTACAAATTGAGGAATAATAGCTAATAAAAAATGTATTCCTCAAGAAAAACAGTTTCTAAAAATGTATTCACAGGAAACGTTTATTGAATCCAAACGAGAGGTAAATATGAACCCTGCTGTCTGCATTCTGTCATCAGATAAAATGAAGCAAAAGGAGCTTTCTTTTTTTCACCATTCTTTGCAGTTTTATTCTAAAAAGCAAGCAAACAAGCATGCCAAATTGTGTTCCTGTTCCTTTCATCCTTGAGCACTTCAAGGAAGCGCTCTTGGACGTTTTCATTTCAGCAGATCAAATGAGCAGAGATTCCCCCTTTATCTTTTGCCCGCCGCCTGCCTCCTCCTGTTCCAAACCCCGTCCAACCCCTTTTCGCCTGAAACACGGGCACCTTGAAAGTGGTTTAGCTGCGGGCAGCGAGGCTGGCATCAAGCCTTGGTGGTGCTGGAGGGTCCGTCGGCCACTGTTGGGTGGCAAAGGTGGTGTCTGGGTGTGCTTTTCACCGATCAGACAAAATGTTGGAGGAAAATCTGCCCGCAGAGAGGCTGCCAGGGAATGTAGGTGTCCTGGAAGCAGAGCTTTGCAGATCCAGGCTTCACCTTCACTTGCTGGTCAGAGCGCTCTGTCCCGGTAAGGGTTCCTAGGGGCCGAGAAAAGTAGCTGAGTTTTAGAGTGAATTTGCTCAGGATCTGTAAAAAATAAGGCAATGCCTTATGAACAACTTTATTTTCAGGCTTATGGCCACTTGGCAACAACGGTGAGTAAATCGGGGAGTTGGGGGTGTGATCTGAAGCAGAACTGACAGGAAATGGGTTTTTTCCCAACCGCTGAGACCTACCCAAATGAGAAATTTTGGAATGGTCATCAGCCCGGTGGTTAAAACAACAGGAGACCTTGGTTCAGGTCACTGCCTTTACCGTCAGCCCCCTTTCTTCCGAAATACTCTTTCAGTTCCTCTTACAACGAGCATACACTGCAGAGGCTCTCGTGGGACATCCAGAGATGTAGGACAGCCTGAACCCGGTGTTTTGTGCCGGCAGCTCATGCGGCACTGGAAGGAATAGAGAAACCTCAGGTGGATTAAGGAAGAATGATTTGGGGCAGAACTGGAACTGAATCTGTGTCTCGCATGGCTGGCCAGTGTTAGTCTTGCTCTAGTTTTGACAAGCCATTTTGTTCTGGATTTCAGAAGCTGCTCACCATGGGTGTTCTGTGGAAGCTGACCTGCTCTCCGCCAAGTTGGGGGTTAAACAGCTCGGGACCTGCTGATGAGATGATACCTGCTGTAGAATTAGCAGTCAGATGTACACAAAATCCTGGCTGCATTAACAGAAATACGTCAGGTGATGGTCTCCAGTGGGTCTTGTCCTCGGAGGATATCGGAGTCCCAGTTTTGTGTCTGCCGGGGGATTTCAGCCAACAGAGCGTCGTGGTTTGGGAGCTGCTAAAGGTGGGTTCTTCTCCGTGCCCTTTGCGTGTCATTGGTGTTTACAGAGTTCTTTGGTTGCCCACGGCAGGACAGGGTTTCTCTCCAGGGACAGTTTATTGTCAACCGTACCCTCAAGTTTCCTCTCGAGCCCTGTTTCTCCCTGAAGTGTGGGAGAAAGCCCTGACTGCTGGTGTCGGGTGGAGAAAGAGCCTCTCTGTAATAGTGTCCACAGGATAAGAGAAAGCCCCGCTGCAGGGTGGCTGCAAGCTCAAGGCTCTTTTCAGCCTTGCTGGGAATCTGCAGTGGCTTTATTTGCTGGTCTTTGCTCTTGTCATTTGATGGAGTTAGTTCAATATTATTCTATTTGGCAATTTCACCACCTCTTCTGTTAAAACTTCTCCAAGTGGCTTCTCCCGGGATGGGCTCTGTCTTTCTTCTGCATCTCTTCATGCTTAGGACCCACAGGAGAGTTGTTGGCTGAGTTCAAGGAAAAAGTGCAATCCTGTTCCTCAGGACCAAGAGCTTCAAAGTCACAGCAGGAGTCCAAAGTCACACAGTCACCTTAAAAGCAAGGCTGGTCTCACCAGACTTTAATCCTCTGTGCACCCAAATGAAACTATTCCTTTTAGCGAGTAACTCATCCGACCTGAGACGTCTGTGTGGCCATCGTCAGCGTCTGCTGTAGTCCCTGGACTGGAAAGCGTCTCCAGAGGGCCCTGGAGAGTCCACCCAAAAACTGCACTGCCTTTTCCTTATGGATCAAGAAAAAACCCTGACAATATCTATGTCGGACATGCTGCCTGGGTAGCGAACCTTGTGGTTTTCAGCCCAGGAGGCAATTCCAATTATCTTTCTGTTTTTTGCAAGGAAAAAGAGATTACTCGCCTAGAATAAAAATCTTTAAGAAGGTTTGAATACAGTCTCGGTCTTCCCGATGTTTTAAGGTCGATATGGTCTTTGCAAACAGTTTTTCTGCTATTTAATTTTAAAGTTCCGGCATCCGTCAAGCGTCGCTTAAGGACTAATTCTAGATTGCACCCCAATCCCGAATTTAGCAGAAGTCGGAGAAGCTTAAGGATAGACCCAATCATTGTAAGCTTCTATAGACAAATTCATACATGAAGTACAGTTATAATGAAAGAATATATTAGCAGTATTTTAAGCACGGTGTCAAACAGCCGTGCAAATAAGTGCTGTTCCAAAGTGCAGACCGAGCGGCGGCGGCTTCCGTGGCTCCCTGCTGCCGCTCCTGGGGCTTCGGGTGCTCTCTGGAGATGCTCCCATTACCTTCAGGATTTTAGGCAGCCACAGGCGCTGCAGGACTCTTCTGCCTTGCTGGGGCTCTCGCTGTGATAGATCTCCCAGCCAAACTCCGTGTCCCACACAGAGGCCTCCACCGGAGCCCGGCTGGGCAGTCTGAGGTGTGATGGTATCCAGGATTCAAACCTGGAATATTCATACTGGGACACCCCCCGCCCCGGCCCCGTCTTGAGGGGGAGCTGGATGGGATGAACTCTCCTGCCTTCTCTGTCTGGGTGTCTGTTTCTGCCAGGTAGGAGTCCCGGTTTTAAAGGTGTGTATCACAGTTACCGGCTTTTCGGGAGGGTAGTGAGTGTTTAGGAAGCTCTGTGAAGTTCAGGGGGACTTTCTCTCTGGGAATATAACCGCTTCTGTACCATAAAGCTGACATGCTATAAAGCAGAGAGCTCCTGATAAGGAAATACGACTGTCCTTTCTTATCTCCACTCGTCCTAACAGGTGTCCTTGGGGTTGTAAATTTATGTGAGGAGAAGGCGACAACAGTCTGAGGTATCTTTAACCTTATCGCAGATCTTTTCCCGGGGCGGAAAGATTGACGTTCTCATCAATAAAAGGCTGAATTGTGGCCCGGGTCCCTTTTCCCACTGAGTCAATTGCTCTGGAAAAGGTGGTTGCTCTCTCCTGGTCTGTGTGTGTGTCTGGCAAAGGGCTGGCTGCCCCGTGTCGCAAGCAGAGCCCTGAAATACAACCCAAGCAAGATATATGCAGGGAAATGCCTGAGTCCTCAGAGGTTTGTAATTCCGCGCGAGATAATTTGTGTGCCCGTGCTATTCCAATTGTTGCGGTTTTATTGCAGCCAGGCCAAAAAAGTCATCTTGGAAATGAGGTGGAATTATCCTTATTTGTCACTTTTGTGGGAGGAATGAATCGTTCGGTGCACTTGCCATAGGACCCTCATTCATCCCGGCGCTTTACACTTGTGGATATATGGTCTAATCATCGTTCTGCGAAGGAGGCGCTCGGGCTCGCGATGTGAATGACTGTGGCGCTGGAAAAGCAATTGCTGACTTTGCCACTCTCTGCTCCTTCTGAAAGAGTTATTTCTGTTTGAATAGGGGCTTTCTTATCATACTATCCTAATTTTTTATATTTTTTTTTTTTTTGCATTGTTCTCCATTAAAATAAGGATTTCCTCTCTCACCCTATCGTGTCCTCATGAAAATTTGTCCCCTTTCCTTTTCTCTTTTAGAAACCATGTGGCAAAAAGCGTTCCGCCTCGCCAGCAGCTTTTGGCCGAAGCGGTTCTGTGGAGCTGATGAAAGATGGGGCAGGTCTCACCTCTGCTTCTGGCATAACCTTTAGTGTCTTCAGCTTCCTCGGGGGTAAGGACCTCTCTGGCTGGCTTTTCTGCTCCCTGACTTTCCAGAGGGAATCCCCAAACACTTTTCCTATGTTTTAGACCCTTGGTTCTGGTGGTTGGTGCGCTGAATCCAGGCCACCTTGGGTTCAGAGGAACACTGCCACTGGGGTTCTCCCTTGCTGCCACTTCTCCGAAGCATTCCTTCACCTGGCAGATGTGGGCCAGGTGGGCTTCACCCGTGGGGCAAGAACTATAGGGAGCCCCGTGGGGATCATCCACCTGCGATGAACCCTCCGCGCTCCAGAAACCGTAGCTGGGATGGGGGAAGGGTGTGGGATTTGGTTTAATTTTAATGCACTTTTTTTCTTTTACGTGTATAAACCCTCCGTAGAGTGAGGCGGTAAACGTTAAATCAGGAACCACTACCTGGGATTACTGGAAAGTTTTGATTTTTTTAGGAGTAAGGCCCCTAAAAAGGCAGGGGCTTGTCTTTTTCTTTGAAGTCCTTCTGGCACAATGTCTCAGCGTGGGAAGATGGAGTCACTGTGCTGTGGTGGCCGTGGAGCTGGATCATAATGGTGCAGGACGTTCTCATCCTTTTTATCAAGGGGTGGTTCCTCTCCGTTACTTACCACTACAAGGTTGGGGGTTTTGTTTTGGCTATAAAAAATTGCAAGCGCCACTTGGAGAGGTGAAGGGAATTTCAGACAAGAAGTCCATTTTTCATAATTGAATGTTGTACCTTCTCTGCAGGAGGCTTTAGTTCTCCCAAAACCTGCCCCCAATATTAGTGGAGGCTTTTCTGGGAAAAGCTTGTAGAGAGAAACTGAAGGAGACGGGCCAAGGGGTCCCAGCCCGAATCTGCCAGACGTGGAGATGCTCTTTAATTACAGTGCCTGTAATTGTGCAGGAACACACCCTGACTGCTCTGCACCAACTGCTGGTGGTGGTTGCAGTCCTTTGGCGACTTTACAAAGCTTCCTCCTTTGCTTTTTGGGTTAAAAGAGAGACCCCAGTGACCAGAGGAAGGGGTGTAGTTTCATGGGGATGGCCAAGGAAAACAGGAGTTGTGAATTAAGGGTAAAACTCTCCCTTTACAAATCGCTTTTTTGCAGCTTCGCCAATGGAAAAAACTAAAATAATTGCATCAAAGGGACTGGGAAAAACTACAGGAGATCCTGGAGCTTGAACTTCTGTAATAAATCCTTGCCTCTGAGATCTGCCTTCTGTTTGCGGCAGTTGGATCTGCGTGGCCTATTAGCAAACGAGTGCAGGAAAATTTGTATTTCCAAGCGTTTTATTTCTCTTGTAGTCATTAAAATAATGCCAAATTGAGCGTGAAGCTGCCTGGATGCAATTTCTGCCATCAGAAAATAAGAGTGAGTGGGCTGGGGACGGCTCTCCTCCCTCCCAGCGGTTGTCCGGCTGGGAAAACTGCTCCAAGGCAGAGGGAGGACAGGAGGACGCGACGGTTTGTGTGGTGCCAACCTCTGCCTGCGGTCAGTGCCCCTCCGTGTCTGACTGCCCCTTGTCTAACTTTCTGTAAGTCGGGCAGAATCTGTCCGCCAGGAAACGGAGCTCTTCCTGGAAATGGGCATAAGTGGTCCCTCGTTACTCCTACACGCCCTTCCCTTGTCTCCCGACGCCACGGGCGGCGTGTCGAGGGAGTGGCGAAGTGAATCGGGGTGAAGGCTGTGTTTTGCAGGAAACACAGTCGCTTGAAAACAGCAGAGGAAACAGGGAAAGAAGATTCAAGAGCAGAACAGCCGGCAGGGTGAGGGGGGGATTCCTCTCCGTTCTGGGGAGACCCCCCTCCAGTGCTGTCTCCAGCTCTGGGGGCACCAACATAAGACATGGACCTGTTGGAGCGGGGCCAGAGGAGGCCACAGAGATGCTGGGAGGGCTGGAGCCCCTCTGCTGGGAGGACAGGCTGAGAGAGCTGGGGGGGTTCAGCCTGGAGGAGAGAAGGCTCCAAGGAGACCTTAGAGCCCCTGCCAGTCCCTAAAGGGTCTCCAGGAAAGCTGGAGAGGGACTCTTCATCAGGGAGAGGAACCACAGGACAAGGGGGAAGGATTTTCAGCTGCAAGACGGGAGAATGAGGTGAGATGTGGGGAAGAATTTCTTTGCTGTGAGGGTGGTGAGACCCTGGCCCAGGTTGCCCCGAGAAGCTGTGGCTGCCCCATCCCTGGAGGGGTTCAAGGCCAGGCTGGATGGGGCTTGGAGCCACCTGGTGTGGTGGGAGGTGTCCCTGCCCAGGGCAGGGTGGGCTGGATGCTCTTTAAGGTCCCTTCCAATTCTAACATTTCATGATTCTATGAAACCGTTTGAAAGGACTCAGAAAAAATGTTTGAGAATAACCAGAAAAACAGCAGGGTGTTTCTTTCGCTGGGGTGGGATTCTCCTTTTTGGGGATTTGTCTCGGAGCAGATCTAGGGTACCTCTGACGCCACCAGCGCGTGGCTGCAGCGCCGTCGTCTGAGGAGCCGCAGCCGTGGGGTGTGCGGGGCTCGGGCATCACCCACATTCTCTCCACTGACCCCATCGGCCTCACTGCCCTTTTCTGGCTACTTTGCTTCTCCCTGCAGTCGGGTGTCTCAACGTTTGATGCTCTGCCAGATCCCTAAATACAACAAACATGTTTTGGGAGGGGGTGGGGAGAGTAGCACGGGCTCTTAGGGGATGGGGTTTTATCACGCATCTGTCAACACGGAGAGGAACCGTTCAGCGCTGAAATCTCCACACCTTTATTTTTTTTTAATGTTTCCCCTTCAGCAGCTAGATCCTATAAGCAAATGATACTTCCAAAAAGCTTACTGAATGAAAATATTAAATGCCCTGAAACAGGTTTTAGCTCCGTATCAAGGGAGCGCTGCGAACTGGCTGTCTCCTGGAGGTGACTCTGTACCCAAAGGCCTCGCACAACAGTGAGTGCGACGTTCAATCTCCAGGACCCTCCTCCTGCTGCCCCACTCTGGGATCTGCTCAGAGCCCCACAGAAAAAAAAATAAATAAAAAAATTAAAAAAAACAACACACAACCCACAGAGCCAAGCGGCTTCATGGAAGGATGAAACTTAGGCAAACAGAAATCTACAAAAAAACAGAATTAATAAAATATACCCTGCCCATGCATTATGAAACACATCTGCCTGCAGAGTGAAATGCCAACTTTAATTTTTACTTTGGCTTGGGAGAACTGGCTGGGATGAAAATGACTGCATGCATTGGTGAGCAGCCACCTGCAAGTGTTTGCAGACACCTTCTTATTCCCTTCTTTCTGGTGGGTTTTTTTTTTTTGGGTGCCTGACTCCAGCAGGGGGGTCGTGGAAGGGGCTGGGAGTGCACAGCTGATTTTTTTTAATGCCTTGGAGATTTGAGCCGACCAGTCTATAATCCAGATGGAGGCACAGAAGAATAAACGGAGTGGCGGAGGCCGGTGGCCCGTCTAGTTGGGGTGGGTTTATTGGGTAGGGATGGAGGAGTGATGCCCTCCTCTCCCTTCTCCCTTTCTCCTGCCAGTTAATGGTGCGGTACGTCTCGCTAACGCCGTGTGATTGAAAAGCAGCTGCCAAGCTCCTCAGCCCACCTCTGCAACCAAAGCAGCTGTTTCCAGCCAGTGCCCTGTGTCCCAAGAATTTCTGGAATAAAAATATTATGGCAAACTGCACGTGGGCCAGAAACGGAGTAACTGCTCCGTGCAGGAAGGTTCCTCCTGATCTCTACCAGTCCCTGCCTCGCAGACAGAAACGGGATGCTTTCTAGCCCCCCAACTGTTTGTGGTCCTCTTAATACACTTCCATGTCTTTGGAATCCGCATCCATTCTTGATGCCTCTCCTTTAGCAATGTGACGCGACTGTGGGTTCGTGGATCAGCTCCTTGCTGTACAGAGACACACATCCTTTCCCGGGGTTGTTTTTCGCTGGTTTTATTTTTCCACCGACTCTGCAAAACCCAAGGGAGAACAGTCTCTCACTAGTGTTAGAAAACTGCTCCGGATGTATTAGCAGATCAAATATCGGGGCAGGCGAGTGAAGTGTAGGTGGTACCCACCAGCTGCGGAATCGCCGGTGAGTCGTTTCCCTGCCCCTCCTGCCCCAGCCCTCCCTGGGTGATGGGGAAGAGGTTGAATATTCGACAGCCAGAGGGAAAGCGGGAAGATTAGAAATGAACGGTGAACTTCCAGCCTCCCCTGGAAGCGGGGGCTGCTGTAGCTGGGGCCGGTTCTGCTGCAGCAAATTCCAGGCAGCTCTTTAACGGGAGAACCTCCCGCTCGAGATAAAGCCGGGTTTTTGTACTTTCAAAGTCAGTCTTCAAAACTGCATCAATGGAGAGTAATGGATCTTTCTTGCTTAAATATTTGAACAGCAGTTTGTTAATTTTTGTTACTCTCAACGTGGATTAATTGCTATTTTATTATCAACTTCAGCTTCTATTAGTTTAGGATTTACATCTTAAATGATAGTATCAGACTTCGTCTTGAATAAAACATTCCGTAACCTAGACGAGTTCATTAAATTCTTGAAGGTGAACTGACAGATTAAAGGCAGCACAAGGATCCTGATGTGTTTTACGATTGCGAGAACACTCATCTGGAGTTTTATAAAACAACAAATTGCACGTTTCAGATAGTTTGGCTTCAAATAGATTGTGATAAATGCTGCTGCCTTTTGAAATGTTGTTCCTCCTTGTTATCCCCCATTAAGTTAGGCTTCTGCACCTATCCTCTGCCTCCTCAGAACATAATGAGGTGCTATTTTACATTCTTAATTGCACAAACAACTAAGGATGTAACAAAGTAACCCTCTGCATGTTTCTCTTTTATTTAATTAACCTTGATTGGTGTGAGAGGGCCTCGGCACCAGGGTTTGCGGGGGGACGCCTGTCATGGCCAAGTGTGATGATCCAGGGTTCTGGGCCTCAAGGGCAGAGCTGGGGGTCATAGAATCATAGAATCTTAGAATCACCCAGGCTGGAAGGGACCTCCAAAGGCCATCTAGTCCCACCTCCCCGCAGTCGCAGGGACACCCCCAACTAGCCCAGGTTGCCCAGGGCCTCCTCCAGCCTCCCCTTGAATATCTCCAGGGAAGGGGCCTCAACCACCTCCCTGGGCAACCTGCTCCAGTGTTCCACCACCCTCAGAGGAAAGAAATTTTTCTTAATATCCAACCCAAATCTGCACTTCTCCAACTTAAATCCATTGCCCCTCATCCTCTACAGCTCCCTGAAAGGGTCGGTCTTTTCTCCCAAGGAACAGGTGATAGAACAGGAGGAAACAGCATCAGGTTGCACCAGGGGAGATTTAGGATGATGGATATTAGGAAATGGAAGAGGTTGTCAAGCCTTGGAACAGGCTGTCCAGGGAAGTGGTGGAGTCACCGTCCCTGGAGGTATTTAAAAGACAGGTAGACATAGTGCTTACATGATGGTTTTTATCAGAGTTAGGTTGATGGTTGGACTTGATGATCTAAAAGGTCCCATCCAACCCAGGAAATTCTATCATTCTATGATTCTGTCACTGCAGACCTTTGTAAACAGACTCCCCAGCCGTCCTGTAGCCCCCTTTAGGTACTGGAAGGCTGCGATTAGATCTCCTCAGAGCCTCCTCTTCTCCAGGCTAACCAACCCCAGCTCCCTCAGCCTGTCCTTGTAGCAGAGGTGCTCCAGCCCTTTGATCATCTTGGTGGCCCTCCTCTGGACCCGCTCCATCAGGTCCATGTCCTTCCTCTCTTGAGGGCTCCAGCCCTGCACCCAGTGCTCCAGGTGGGGTCTCACCAGGGCAAAGTGGCAGAATCCCCTCTCTCAGTCACCCTCGTGCTTCTGCAGTGAGAGATGAAGGAGCTTCGTCCAAGGGTGGATGGAAACCCATGGAAAACCTGCTGGTGTGTTGTGCTGGGAGGAGTTGGGTTGTGTCTGGAGTGTACCTGCTGCAGTGTCCTGGGGGCATAATCAGACCCAGAGAGTACGCACACTTACCTGCCAGGAGAGATGTGATTAGTTAGTCTTAATTGCTCATACCTGGTGTGATTAATTATCACGTGTGCACAGGCTAATGAGTGTACAGCTGAGCCTCCTTTCTGCCTTGGGTCCGTAGCCTTGGTCTCCGCCTGTGCTGGGCAGGCTGGTCCCACGCAGCCACCCTGGACTACCTGAAGGTGCTGGAGAGGTCTGGTGAGGAGTGAAGGTTTGGGGGTCACCAAAGCAGAGAGAACTTCTGGTGACCCAACAGACCGCTCAGAACCATTTCTTGGCTTTATTGGGGTATCTGGCACCCTGGGCACAGGATCTGCAGGACTTTTTTAGACGCTTTGAACGTAGCAGTCTGTCGTAGGTGGAGGATGGAGCCCCCAGGAGAGCTGCTGGCTCTGCTCCTCCGCAGGACATTGTCACTGGGGCCGTGTCCTCGGGATGGGGACAGAGAGGGTGGGCGAAGGCAGGAGCTTGCGTTCTGAATTTAGAGGGCTGAACAAATAAACACGTGCGCGAGAAAAATAGCACAGGGCTTAACACAGAGACAGGGCTCTCAGAAGTATTATTGGAGAGGTTCATTTAATCCCCAAGAGATTCAAAGGGATAAGGGCACGGGAGCAGCTCTCCAGACCTCCTTGCCCTTGCCGGCTGGAGGTTACATCTGCTTTTGCAGGACTGATTCATCTGCGGGGCTGGGGGGAATGGGATGATCCAGATGACTAACAGGGAGATTTAGGGCCGAATTTATTTCACTCGAGGGAGTTAAATCTGCTGCTTTTGTCCTCCGGGTCCTTCTGTCTGAACTTAATCCAAGTGCTAGTGCCGAGCACGAGTTTTTTTCCTCGTAGGGGATGTCGGGCGACCTTACATGAAGTGGTCTTGGCAAGTGAGATGGGTGGGTGGGCGGAATGAAAAAAAGGCAGCGGGTGTAAGGGGAGGGTGGGGGTCAGCTCCTCCCGCACACCAGAGGGCATGAACTGCTGGAAAAGCTGCTGGTGCTGGGGGTGGTGTTACACGGGATGGGGGCTGCACAGGGGAAACGGCTCTGGATGGCATCATCAAACCAGCACTTCTTTGTGTTTGTTTTTACTCCTTGGTTGGTTGGTGTTGGGTTTTTTTTTCCTTCAAAAAGGAGGGTCTGAGCAACGCCGTCTGTTCTAACCAGGTGTAATCACTGCT
>VZRU01008678.1:172631-218238 GCA_013398155.1 Pedionomus torquatus
TTGGGTGTCTCCTCCACTCCCAGCTCCGAGTTCCTCTGACGTGGAGAATCTCTGCCTTTTTAAAAGAATATTTCTTTGCCCAAGAAATTTTTTAGAAAAACTTTCGGTCTTTCCCCCCTACGCGTGCTACCCATCCTGAAATCAGAGGTGGCTGGAAGCCCTCCCCGTTTGAAAAGAGATCAGTTGACTCTAAGCCATCCTGCTGATTTTCCCTGGATTTTTATGGNACACATCCCTGACTTGGAGCCATGTCCCTTGGTTTCTCCAGCAAAGAGAAGCTGAGCAGAAAGCCACCACCACAGCAACCTCCCGACCTGGGCTTGCTGTCAGCGCTGAGCCAGCCTCAAAAACCACGTCAGGAGGACTAAAGCTGGGGGGGGCTGGGTCCAGGGGGAGCTGCTGTGTGCCTCTTTGTGAGTTCGGAAGTTGATACGTTAATTACATTAATTAGGCGGGCATGCTTTCCATCACAATTGTGTTTTCATGGCTATTTAAAGTCTGTTTAAATGTTTGCAGAGCTTTCATGGCCATTAATTAACAACTGGATGCAAATATGTAGAAGGCAAGAAGGCACACATTTTAGGTGCACGCACACACCTTCCTACAAGACCCAAAAATGTCCTTGCCAGCAAACGGTGCTGCCCAGAAGAGGTGATTCCCATGGGCTCTTGGGGAATATGGTCCCAAAACACCTGGTGAAAACCGACGTGCAAATCTTTGCCCAAGATTACTACAAAATATACCCGTAGCAATAAAAGGTGTGTGTGATATCCCGGGATGTTTCATCAAAGCAGAAGGTGCTGCTGGATTTCATGGAGGGAGCGATGGATGCTCGTCAACTCAGGTGGGAACCCACCAGCCCTCCTTTTAGGGGGGGGTGCCAGATGCTGCCGACGCCGCTTGCTGCTCCTTTTACTTTTAAAGTTCTGCTTTACAGAAAAGCTCACGCTAACCAGAACCCGACTATAGCAATTAATTCCAGGGCTTTATCGATGGGCAGAAGAGCAGGTAGAGCTGGGGGGGCACATTGCCACCCCCGACAGCGTCACCGCTCCCCTCTGTTCTTTCCGCTGCAGGCACCGGGTAGCACCCCGCCACCCAAAAGCCTGCTTATAAATTAACAAAGTTTAATCTTCCTTTTTTTTCATCTTCTTTTGACTTTCGGTATAAATTACCTCATCTGAGGTGTCACTGGAAATTGATTTGTTATGCTAAATACTTGCCAAATAAATAATGAGCTCCCAAATTAGTCTATATGCAATAAGACAAGGAGTGAATTATTTTTAGTGATTCCTTTTATCACGCAAGGATTAAATTATTTCAGAGCTCTGATTCTCTGGGCTGGGCTGTCTCCGAAGAATGTGCTGGTGACACTTTAAAAACACCGAGCCCCCCTCTCTGCTCTTTTATGATATTAAATGTCACCACTTCCCTCATTTTATCACATTATTACAGCCTTTTCTTGCCTGGAAGGAATCAAATTAATGAAAACTGAAAGAATCCAAGGTGTCTGCTCATAGATCTCTCATAAAATCATCCCCCACATTACAGAACAAGTTCTGAGGTGATGCCACGAGGCAGAAGACCAAACCAATTTAAATAAGGCTGATTACAGCCTTCCACCCCAAAAAAACAAACCCATAACCCAAACCTGAAAAACATCGGTACTGAATAAGAGAGCAGAGGATTTATTTAGCAGAAATGCTTGGTTTTGTTTGCTCTGCTAAGGCTGGGCAAGCCTGTGGCTGAGATCACGGAATCACAAAATTTGCATGGTTGGAAGGTCCCTCCGCGATCGTCGGGTCCAACCATACACACATCAAAACAACAACAAAGATGTCTCCTTGGTTGTTATAAAGAAGTTTGCTCCTCTCGTTTTATGGCCACCTTCTAGAGGTTGCTTTTGGACGGCCGTCCTTGGGTTGGTAACTTCTTCCTACCATGGCACTTGTAATCATGGAGCAGAGGACATTGGTAATGGAGTATGAAACTGCTCCCAGGCCAGCGGTATCTCCACAGCACCTGCCAGATGTGCAGAGGACCGTGGTGAAATGAGCTGGAGACGTCCAAAGCAGCGTCACACCTGGCAGTGTTGGCAGAAGAGCCAACAAGCGAATGAGCTGTGGAAACTGGGCGGCCCCACGGTCCTTAAATGCGATGGGTGGAAATGCAGCTGCCATGAAGGCAACACTTCACCTTGTCACTTGGGTACCCATCAGACTGAGACCTTGGCCTTGAGGACTACAGGAAGAGCTACGGCTCTTGCTCTCACATTCATCTACTAAGACAGATGAGAAGAGATTGTCAAAAGTGACCAACGCTCAATAGAACACCTTCAGGGATATGAATTCAGGTCTTCAGAGCTTCCTCCTGGTGTCCCTCATTGCTGGGCCACAGCTCCAGTCTCTCCGGACCAGCAAGAAGCCCGAGCTGTCTCTCTTCTGCGAGCAGAGAGGATTTCTCTACAGCCTCCAGCACTCAAACACCTGGGAGACACAGGTCTAATGTCACCTCTGGTGCTCCAAAGGCACAAACTGCTTTGGAGAGTGGATCAGAGGACCCAGTTACGATTTCTCTTTATTAAGAGGTTACCTTTTCTCTTTATTGACTGTAAAAAGTCCTGGTGGGACTCTTTTCCTCTGCACATGTGCAGTGAAGGAAAGAGAGACAAAAAACTGAGGCAGGTGCAAAACTTGGAAAAAAACCCTTATTCTAAAGGGGAAAAATCGTCACCATGGTCCAAGCAGGACTGGCTGCCTTTGATGCAGATTTCTCTGCTGTAAATTGAGATATTATCTGGATTGCATTGGGCAGCTAATAGCACTCTTCTATAAAGTGGGATGTGTCCACTAATGCTTGAAGATGCTTATTATTATTTATTGATAGATAAAGCTGCTCTATGAGTTTTCTTCAAAGGAATGCCAGGCACCATTACTGGAATTTGTTAATGTTACAAAAGTTTCCTATTATACTAGTGTCACCTTGCGAAAGCTAAAGCTCTCATGGCTTTTTTTCCCTGTAAGGGGTAATTCAGCACAGATGTTCACTTTGGTGTTGCCTTCATGCCACTCACTGAGAGGGAGCCCCACTGCTAATTCTGACAGGACAAGGGGCAATGGCTTTAAACTGGAAGAAGGGAGATTTAGATTGGATATTAGGAAGAAATTCTTTGCTGTGAGGGTGGTGAGGCACGGGAAGAGGTTTCCCAGAGAAGCTGTGGCTGCCCCATCCCTGGAGGGGTTCAAGGCCAGGCTGGATGGGGCTTGGAGCAACCTGGTGTGGTGGGAGGTGTCCCTGCCCAGGGGTAGGGGGGTTGGAACTCAATGATTTTTAAGGTGCCTTCCAACTCTAACCATTCTGTGATTCTATGAACTGCGGTGGTGAGTGGGAGCAGGGGAGGTGGCCAGCGAGAGGGAGCCTTTGCAGGCCAGGGTTGCCCTGGCCTTCAGGAGTCTGTCTGGGGCTTCACCGAGGTAGGAGCTTGTCCTACTTCTTGCACAGCTGCTGGTTGCCCTGGTTTGGAAGGTGATGACACTGTCCTCTTTCCACGATAAGGTTAATTCCAGTAATATTGGTGAATTGCTCAGTTACCATGGTGATGAGAGCCCTGGGAAAAGCTATCCATGAGCAAACGCATCTCTCCTTTGCCAGTGGGATTTTTTGTGAAAAACAAGTGGCCAGAGCAACAGGACGGGGCTAGGCTCCGTGTCTGGAGTAAGTCACTGTGCTGGCCTTCATCAGGCCATGCCCTGGGTTGGCTTGGGAAGCTCTAGGCAGGTGCTGCTGATCGGAGATGGAGCAGACAAGGGTGACCACAACCTTGGGGACCTGCTGGGATGCCCGGGTACTTACTGATAGAATCATAGAATCACAGAATGGTTAGAGTTGGAAGGGACCTCAAAAATCATTCAGTTCCAACCCCCCTGCCCTGGGCAGGGACACCTCCCACCACACCAGGTTGCTCCAAGCCCCCTCCAGCCTGGCCTTGAACCCCTCCAGGGATGGGGCAGCCACAGCTTCCCTGGGCAGCCTGTTCCAGTGCCTCACCACCCTCACAGGAAAGAATTTTTTCCTAATATCCAATCTAAATCTCCCCTCTTCCAGTTTAAAACCATTGCCCCTTGTCCTATCACTACTCTTCCTGACCAAGAGTCCCTTTCCAGCTCTCCTGGAGCTCCCTTCAGATCCTGGAAGGCTACTATAAGGTCTCCCCAGAGGCTTAAAAAAGATGCTTTTGAGCTGTGGCTGTCTTCTCCCTGACACCCTCTGAGGTTTCGAGGAATGGAAATAACTGAAAGGGGACAAAAGTGGGGGGAAACGGCTTCCTGCGCCCATGGGTGGGGGCTGAGGCAGCACGCACTTCTGGCGTGAGCTGCTTCTCCTCACCGTGAGTGCTTTTCTCCCCAGACAGAAATTTTGAGGTGTGGGTTGTGCCATTGGCGAGGCTGAGAGAAGGAGGAGTGTTGGTGGGAGCTCTGGGCAGGGAGCACCCGGGGAATAACGCAGCCTGGGCTGGCCACCCTCAGCTTCGCAGTGGCGCTCCTGCTTTTACTTCCCCAGGTTTTCCACAAAGACCCAGTGTGCACTGAAAAGCCTTTGAAACACGCCTGAATATCAAATTCATTACTAATTATTTCCATAAAATAAGAAGAAAACCCCTCTGTTACCACCAGAAGTCCAATCTCTGGACTTTCCCTGTGGTTTTCAGGTTGATTTATTTTCCTCTTTTTTTTTTCCTTCATAATTAATGATCATTTTTTGGCTATTTTTGAGGTTCTGGGTTCAAGCAGGTGTGGAACATTGAAATATTCCAAAGAAGCAAACAAGGAAGACAAAAAGAAGTGAGTTTGGAAATAGAGCCAGGCAGGGAGCTGAGGACTGCAAGCAGGAACGTTTTCAGTAAGGATGCGTCTGTGTTTGTGCCCTGTGCACATTTATATTCTTGCTGAGTTTTTATGAAAATGATAAGTTTGCTGCAAATTACGGATAATCGTGGAAATGTACCTGCTGTCACAAAAGAAGGATTCTGCTTGGGAAGGGAACACGTTCTCCTTGGAGAGTTTTCTCACCGAAGGCTGAAAATCCTTAAGGAAGTCGTCCCGATTTATAAAGACCGTGGATATTAGACGAAGGGCAAGGCTTTGGGTACCACGAAAGGCATTTATGAGGCATTCAGCCTAGGACAGAAATTTCTACACGTAACCTTATAATGCACCACTTAAACTGGGTTTCTGACTAATTAACGCTGTCAGCGTGGTGTAATGGGGCTCGAGCGCCGCGGGGAGATGGATGTAGGTGTGTTCAGGGGGGGGGTGTTTCTTTTTCGGTAATACAGGTTTAAAATACCCAGATCTGGAAGCTAAATTATAATGGTCAATATCCCCAGCTGAAAGGTGTTCTGTCTGCGGTTAATGGGCAGAGCTCTTTGGAAAAACTCAGCCCAAAGTCTAATGGCAAATGATTGAGCCCTTTCTAAAGGATTAATGGCCCATTAACGCTCAGGCCCCAGCACGGCCACAGGAGAGGGGCTTCCAGAAAGGCAACACACCAGTTTCAAAAACCCCCAGCCTGCCACTATGTTTTTGGTTTTTTTTTTCCCAGGTTTCTATGATATTTCCCACATTTGTCATCATTCGCCTCATTTCTTTGGGACAAGTTGTTGGGGGGGGGATGACACTGTCCCGGTTCTCCCAGCGAGCGAGGATGCTGAGGAGACCTTGGAAAAATTCCTGAGAGGCCCCGGTTGAAAAAACACGTAGCCTCGATGTTGGGTGACATCATGCTTGTCATGCTGAAAAATGCTCTTTAGAGCCTATCATCTGGCCTAGAAACCTATTTTTATTTCTTTATTTATTTCTTTTTAAAAGGCAAGCCGTGGCTCTCCTGTATCCTTTTGCAGCGGGTGAAATAGGGAGGGGTGGGTTGCATTAACCAGCGTTTGCATCCCCGGGCGCGGAGCAGCGGGATTTCACCGCAGACATCTCCTATGGGCAGAGCTGCAGCGTCTCTGCAGGTGATGGCATCCCGGGAGCTGGGGAGGGGGAGCTTTTCAGCAAGTGTTGCCATCACTGACAGCAGAGCAGCCGCGATCAGCAGCGGAGCTGCTTTGCCAGGAAACGTTGCCAGGGATGATGTCTCTCCCGAACAGCCCCTCCTTCGTGATTGGAAATGGTTTCCTGACAAGGGATGCAAATTTGGCAATACTGAGATATTCTGAGATTTCATTTGTGGCTTTATAAGATGTATATTAGCAGGAAAAAAAAAGAAGGTGAGGGGGAGAATCTCCCAAGATGAAGATGTCATTCTTGTGTTTTCAAAGATGTGAGATTTTTTTCCCTTTGAAAATAATTTTCATTTTAAAAGTTTCTCCCATTTCATCAGCGTCACTACTCCACATCCTCAAAGATCAAAATAAATGTTTCCCTCCAGATTAAACGAAACGTGTTGTTCAAAATAAAGCTAGTTGGCTCTTTCTAAAAGGGGAAAAAAAACCCAAAAAACGTTCTCCCGTTCTCCCTAGACCTGGATTTTGTTCTCCCTAGACGGGTCTGGATTTTCGTCCCTCAGACCTGCCAGTGATGTGAAGAGGCAGCTCCAGCAGAAGAGCCCTCTGCCTGGCACGTCCTTTGCGCGGTGCCCAGACTGCAGGGTGACGTGGCCTGGCATCCCTCTGAAAAAGATGGGTTTGACAGTTCAGGTCATTGAAATCTGCTTTCGGGACAGGGTGGAGGGCTGACGTTTGCTGTGCATCCATCTACATCCATCTGTCCGTTTTGGTGATGGGTTTTGTCAGCGCTGGGTTGATGGTTGGACAAGATGATCTGAAACGTCCCTTCCAGTCTGGACAATTCTGATGCTACGTGTCCATCCTGTCCTTATAAATAGCTGATTGCAGGATGCCTGGAAGTCAGTCTTCCACGGTGACACCCAGTGGTTTTAGGCAGGAGCTTGGAACATCTTGCTCTCCTGCCAGGGCAGGAGGAACCTGCTGGGGTGACCAAGGCAAACCCAGTGTCCTTAAGCCTGTCCGCACCCCCAGCGCTCCCTCAGGCACCAGCTTTGCTCCTGGTTTTCTCTCGGGGTGCACTTGGACACCTTCAGTCCAGCCTCCAGTGTGCTGGTGGGAGAATCCAGGTGAGCAGTCAGTAAATTAAGCTTTTCTAAAATGCAGTGGAGACAGTGAGAAGGAGATGACTGGTCCAAAACTCCCTTGCTTTTTGTTCAGGGAAAGAAAACTTCTTCTCATCCATTTTTACTTCTCACACCAAACCAAGCGCTCTCCTTCCACGTGGCTGCCTTTGCTTTCCTTTCACCAATATTTATCTCTTTTCTTCCATCTTTTAGTAGCAGGGATGCGCTGTGAAACACGACTCTGGCTCCGTGGGCTATTATCAAGCCTGCCCGGTGAAACACGTTACAGATGGGAGGGAATAAAGCTAAGAGCAGGACTAAGGTGGATCTGCTTGGATTTATTTCTCTCTTCTGTGCCTTGCTTTCTATTTCTTCTCTACCACAACTGCCTGAATCCAGCCAGTTTTTAATGGGTAGACATCAGTGAGCCAGGGTTGCCCCATGCATCAGAGGCAGATGAAATTCTGCATCACCGAGGACCATTTTCAGAAGCGATCTCCTGGGCCATTTTTTTCCCCCTTCTAATTAAAAGGAGTGTCCAGCCACAATTCTGCTTGTAGCTTATCTAAGAGGCGTTGCCAAGCCCCAGATGTGAGGCCAGGCCGGTTGTGACCCATCGCTCTCAGCTCTGTCCCGCACCCCTGCCAGCGGGAAGAGAGGGTAAAGGGAAAATGTCACCCTTTTCTTTTGCCTTCTTCCATTCTAGGGAGGTTTTGATGACCCCCTGTACTGAAGAGCTCTAAAGAGCCCACGTTCTCAAAAATTACAGCTCTTACCTCTATTTTGTCTTCCTACACAGTGGTTTGGGACAGGAAATACAAATATTTTATGCTGCTAAAACGAGAGAAAGGAGCAGAAGGTTATCAGCTGCATTTAGAAACTGCCCAGGCTGTTCCTTTAATGCCTTGGAGAAGGATGCTCGGGGAGCATAATGGCCTGATTTTTACATCCTGCATGAGGAAAAGATGACTCTTCTGAAAAGAAACGGGACCTGACATTTTTGAGCGCCATTATCTGTGTTTGCCTGGGCATCTTTGTGTCTCACCGTCGGCCGCCACTGAGGAACACGGGCAGATGGGAAGCGGAGGTCGGCGCTGGAGGGGGGGGAATTGCTGACGCCCTCCCTAAATAGCACCCAGGAATGGCAGAGCTTTGAAAAGACCAACAAAACTGGCTGGTAGAGTCACTGGTACGAAGCTGCAAAGCAGCCGCCCGTGGACAAAAAACTTCTGCGTCACCGGTGACCGGAGCTGGCACAACTCTGTTCTCCGGCGCAGATGCGATGAGAGGTTTGAGCTATTTTCATGTTGGCAGCAAATTGGGGGCATTTACTGCACGAACCACAATAACTGGCGCCCGTTACCCAGTTTATGGGGTGGACGTCTGCACGCTCGTTCAGATTCATCTGCCGGGCAAATTGGGAGCGTTGGCTGGTTCATGAATCCCCGGGATCTGCGAACGCGAGCGGCTGGGGATGTCTGCGGGCGCAGGCTCTCTTCTTTTTTAGCTGCAGACATTAGTTTAGCAAAGCATGAACCGAGCCACGATACCAGTCTCTACTCTGGAGTCATAAATTGTTTCTCCGAACGCCTCTGGAAACAGGGCACGCCAAATTGCTTTACAGCACATTTGTGATAACGGCGCTGAAGAAAATGCCATTTAAATACAATTTTCCCCTAACATAGGAAAGGGATAAGGGAGCACATAAAGCAAATAATTAACGCCTCCTGGATGACTCCAGTTCTGGCTGTGGAAGGACAAGAGGGGAGTAAATAGCGGGATGGAAGGGGCCAGCTTTTCCTAGTAATTGTAAAACTTAATTTTCTCTTTAAGGAAAGATCAAAACTGCGTTAAAGCAAATGCCGGCTGATTTCAGTGGGGTTGGGATTGATTTCTGGAAACTACTGCTGATGAAAACCTCCAGAGCCCACCAAGACTAACGCCTTCACAGCCCCTATGGCTGACTGGAGACAGGAACTTCTCTTCTGAAATAGCTTTAAAGGTATGTGTATTATGAAGTGCAAAGAAAGCCACTGTCTCCTAAAGAGGGAGAAACCTTTTGTTAGGTTGCTTTAAAAATATTAAGGCAGAGATTACATTTTTTTCACTTTTGAAAACCTTTTCTTGAGGCTCCCCAGCTTCCCTGGAGCTCGGGCTGCTGCGAGGGGAGCTGAGCAGGAGATCTGGGAGGTGGAGCCGGGGTTCCTGGCACCCTGCTTATCCGAGAAGCTCCGGTAGATCCAGCTCCAGGACAGTCTCCTGGAGAAACTGTCCACTGCTGGACAGGCTGGGAGTATGGAGCTAGAAATTAGGGTTTGGAGCCAGGTTTCCCAGGCTTCCAGTAACTAGCACGCTTTGCCAAGGAGATAGAAACCTGTGAGCCCTGGAAAATACAGCTGCTGAGCTGGTTCGTTCCAGGGGAGCCCGCGCTCCCCTCCAGCTTAAAGCAACAGAAAACACAGCAGTTTGCCATTAGAATTTCATCAGTGCCTGCATGTTCCTACACCGTGACTCAGTGTTGGACAACTGACCTTTCTCACTGAGTACGTGGCCTGTTGGAAAATTCCTCTCCAGCTCTAAAGGCTGCAAATTCTGCGCAGCAGGAGCCGCCGTATGGAGTTTCCTCAGCGAACTTCTTCCCTGGCGTGTGGCTTCATCACAGCCACCAGGGTCTGTTACGAACTGAATTGTGTGGACACTTGGCTGGGAGGTCCTGGACTGGCACCTTCTGCCGTGTTACACATAGACCAGAAACATGAGAAAAGGGAATTTTCAACCTTACCGACTCCATGGCTTTAGCAGTGGTGGAATATAAACTGTCGGGTAAAGATCAGACACTCAGACTCCTTCTCCATAACAAGGTCCATCCTTCCAAACAGACACAGGATGGTTATTAAGGAAGTATTTTATGCCCTCAACAGCAGAAGTGACAAGACACCCATTTAATACACTTTCTTATTAGTATCACACCTGCTAACAGGCAAATCCTGACAGCTTATTATCAAAGTCACAACCCCTTTGACTTAATAGAAACAAGATGAGTAAAAGTGATCGGAGATGTCTTCCCGGGAGAACAGCTCAACCCTTTAAGAAAACCCTTTTTTTAAATTCCTGAAGCATTTCCGTCACGTAGGTGTTTGTCAAGGCCTCGTTTGCTGTGGGTCTTCTATCCTGGTTAATGACTCTTCTTCCTTTGGTGAACGGCGTGCCCATGGCCCTCCCTGCCACGCGGTGCCGCCCGGCATTGCCAGGTATTAGCATTGCAATTACCTGGGAAACCTCAGTCGCACTTCACTGGAGTCTTCTAAGGAGATTTGACATACAAATCCGTATTACATTGCAGATTCAACATGTTAATACTCTCTAAGGCTAATTGTTCTTCCTCTATTAGTGGGAACAATACGCCCAGTCTTATGTTAAAGATGAAGCAGAATGTACTTATCTAACTCTTCTGCCTGGAGCTCTACCAGTTTTTAATATTTGATGGAAATTAAGAGATACACGGTCCTCAAGTCAGGACATGAATAGAGCACATCTGTGTGAGATACTGCCTGTCTGAGAATCTTAGTATCACAAAATGTTTAGAGTTGGTGGAGACCTTAAAGAGCATCTCATTCCACCCCCTGCCCTGGGCAGGGACACCTCCCACCACACCAGGTTGCTCCAAGCCCCCTCCAGCCTGGCCTTGAACCCCTCCAGGGATGGGGCAGCCACAGCTTCTCTGGGAACCTGTCGTGCAGCAGAGACATGACCAGCAAAGCTGTAGCAAATGTCCCTGACGTATATGGCCCTTCCTGGGGCTCATTCTGGCTGGAGGTTCATGGACCTACGGAAACCTCCTCACTCCCCTCTAAGGAAGATCTTCACAGCTCTGGGTCAGCCAGGCAGAGTATGATCACGGCAGGGATTAAAGCACCAGCTTCTCTTTTCTCCTGGCAATCGCTTCCGTTTTTAGTTCTGTAACAAAGGCTTCTTCTCATCCTGGGCAGGTGGCTTCCCCTTCTCCTGGGATGCCCGGTGTGGAAGACCAGGAGGACTGGTCCTTGGCCATTCATTGTCTGTGACTGGAATTGACCTTCCAGTTCAGTACTGGGATAAGAAAGAAATACAGAGAACTCTGAAATCCATTTAATGTGGTCTAACAGTATCTGGGGGGTGAAGAAGCAGAGCTCCTTTGAGCGCATCTACGTACCCAGCTTACTAAGAGTCTTTGCGTGAGATCTCCTGGTCCTGCAGTGGGGCAGCACTCCTTCAAACTGGGAGAGTTGTGGTATCCCTACGTCCAGGAGTTACTGGGAAAACACAGTTGGGCAAGGCAAGCCAGAAAGAGAGCTCCCTGTGGCCTTTCAAGCTTCAGACCTGCTGTACCCATCTGCCCTTTTGCTAACTAAGTGCCATTAATGAGCACACACAGAATGAGAGGATTTCCTGGCATTAATGAGGGTGTCCGTTTGCGATGTTGCTCTGGGAATTAGCAATCCACACCTCACAGAAAGCGCAGGTGTGATATAAAACCTGTCGGCTGCCTTTCTGCTGCTGGACGGGGGCAGCTGAGGATGTCCCCGGCTTCCAGGTAAACCAAAGAGGGGAGGAAGAGGAGGAAAAAAAGTAGAAGAGATGGAAAAAGATCTGATACCACTATTAGGAGATACTGCCCCTAGAAACCTGCCCTGGCATGGCGTGGAGGACCCGAGGCACTGTGTGCTGAGGAGAAGGTTCCTAAAGCCCGTTAACGTGACCACAGTGTTGTTGTGGTACCCAGGTATGATGCTGCCTCCTCCTGCCTCTCCAAAGGCAGCTGCGATGAGTTCGTATCATTTGGTTTGTCTCCGTCCATGCTCAACAAGTCCCACCTATAAAACAAATAACCTGGAGTGGCTGCTTGAACCCTGCTGGTGCCAGCTCCGTCCCGGGCACCCAAGCTCAGGAGCTGAGCCCCACCAGCCACCCAGCTGTCCCCAGGGGCTGCTGCTGTCCTCCCAGCCTGGCCAAGGACCTGTCACTGGTGGGTTTCTGCCCAGGCTGAGGGGGTCTGGTTTTTTCTGTCCTTGCAGNTTTCTGTCCGTGCAGAGGCAGAGAAGAGCAGTGAGGATGCAGGGGAAAAAGATGGGATGCTGGAACCGCCCGTTTGGCCATGAGTGCCCGTGGAGAAGAGAGGGGGCTGCTGCTCGTGGGGGAGGTGGAGGCTCACAGAGGAGAGCTGATACAGAACAAGCTACAGAACAAGAACAAACCGATTAAGTATAAATTTTAGTTGCAAATGAGGAGATTCCTTGATGTATGATAAGGGGAGCTCCCCTAGGGAGCAAGGGGAAAGCCACTGCTTTTCATCCAGAGTTTAATAAGCCGATGTGATGGGAACCAGGGGGAAGAGGACTTGACAAGAGAGGAGCCTCCTTCAGTCTCTCTCTTCCTACTTTCCTACCTCTGCCCCTTCCCTTGATGCTCCAGTAATGGGCTTCCATTGTTTAATTGCTGTAGTCTTAATTAGCCTGATAACAATTAGCCTGAAAGCAGGTGCCGTGGTGTCGCTGGCCCCACTGCCCTCTGCCGTGTGCCCCGGGCAGGTAAGAGGCTGCCACCTCTGACTCCTGGGTCTGAACAGCGCTTCGAGGGAGCAGAGGGAAATAATATTCACGTTAATCCCAGGATCTCGGGTGCTCTTTGGACTGTGAAGTGGTTGTGCTGCGGGAGAGTGGGTTTGAAGGATTGTGCACGGGGTGGGAACACTCGAGAGGAGCTGGGACGATTGATGGAACTGCGAGTGGCCACGAGCAGCACGCTCTGTGGACCGGGAGAGCACGTTTCACAGAACTCTTACACGTCTTGAGTATTCCCTGGACCGCTGTGGCTGAGACCTGAGTGCAACAGGACTGCTGCGACAGGACGAGGGGCAAGGGGTTTCAGTTGGAGAAGAGCAGATTTAGGTTGGATATTGGGAACAAGTTCTTTCCTCTGAGGGTGGTGGAACACTGGAGCAGGTTGCTCAGGGAGGTGGTTGAGGCCCCTTCCCTGGAGATATTCCAGGTGAGGCTGGATGAGGCCCTGGGCAACCTGGGCTAGTTGGGGGTGTCCCTGCGACTGTGGGGAGGTGGGACTAGATGGCCTTTGGAGGTCCCTTCCAGCCTGGATGATTCTATGATTCTATAATAGCTGTTGGTACCTGGTACTTCAGAGGGTGGTGAGAAATACCCATCCGGGAGGGACCAGTCCGTCTGAGGGGTCACCCACAGGCGTGAAGGGGCTACGTGTGGAACCCCACGATGTTAAATTCTCCGTTAGATCACCAAATCCCATTAATTGCTTGCCTGGCACGGCGGGATCGGCAGGAGGTGGGGCCCCAGCAGCAGTGCACGTGGCAGAGGAGCATCAGCATCCCCGTCAGCAGCGCTGCTGGTGGGGCACTCAGCCCGGGGAAAACAAACCAACCCGCTCTGCAGAGGGCTCCGGTGACCTCGGCAGGTTGAACATACCAGTTGGCAGACCCCGGGCTTCCTGACGACTGTGTAAAACACAACAAAAAGAACCTGCTGCTTTTGTGTCTCCTCGGGGCAGTTTTGGGGCCGAATGGTCGATCCCAGGCCCCTCTCCGCTCCTTTGAATGGAGCTGCGTTGGGGAGAGCATCGCATCGGGTTGTCCTCACCAGCCGCTTGCATTTGCTGGTAATTCTCTGGGAAAAAAAAATGCTCCCTCCTGCCTCACCCGGGCGAGGATCCCTGTGTAGAAAAATGGCTTTCTCCTGCGCGTTTGTTACATGCGACTGCGTGAAACTCTCAGCCTGTTCAATTAAAGAGCCCGTTTTCCCATTAACTGTCTCCTTAGACAAATGTGAAGTGTATTTAATGCTCACTCAGGATGAAGCCAACACGTTTCTCCTGCTGTTTTACACTTTCTTCTTAGTAGGGATTTGTCGTCTCTGACTGTTCAAATACCTTGAAGTTCCCCAGCATTTACCATCAGGAGGAGGTAACAAGTGTGGTGACAAAGAGTGAGTGCCAGATGAGCCTGGGAAAATGGATTGCTTTAATAGATGGTACTGAGGCCCTTGTGCACCCTGCCTGATGCTGAGCAGCCACCCCATCCATCACCCGGCTCTGCTGAGCAGCAGCACACCGCCCAAGCTTCAGCAGACCTTTTCTCCCCTCTTCCCTTCTCTTAGGCAGAATGCTGGCCTGGATCCCTCACCCGTCCTGACAGAGGGGCAGTAGAGAAAGGGGAAAATAAGCAGCAGATCTTCTGCATCAGCTCCGTGCTTTTTCTTTATTAACACACCCCGAGAATCAGCTTTTTCCTGCCACTGGTACCTTGCTGCACGTTAATACAATACCTGATGAAGTATCCTCTGAGACTTTATTTTCCTTTTTTTTTTCCCCTTCCCTGTTTCTTCAGCACTGTTTATCTATGAATCAAGTAGCTGGAGAAATTGATGTAGATTCTCGCCTGTATGGAAATACTCTCCCCGAAATATGAGTCTCCCGTTGGGCTGATGTATTAATCCTTCTCTCCTGGACAGCAATAATCACTCTCTGTCGTTTTTCAAGCTGCAACTCAGCACTTCTGCCTTTGCCTCTTCCTGCCTTTCAGCAAGTTTGGTACCAACCCCAAAATGGGGCAAGGGAAGGGAGGGGGAGGAGGATGGAGCTCCTCTGGGCTCGATCCTGGGCTTACATACATTTTTAAGATGTATAAAGAGTACCTCAGCATCAGGACTCTCAAGCAAACGCAGCCTCAGGCTCCGCAGCAGCTCTGGCCCCTGTTTTCTCATCTTGCTCCCAGACCAGCCTTGTCTAAAAAGCAGAGGTGACAGTGTTTGTGTGGGACCAGCCTCCTTCAGCACAACCAGCCTGGCTTGGTGGGACTGACTAGGCTTAATGGGACCATCTTGGCTTCTCTTCTGGAGCTCTGGGTGCAGAGGAGCAGCCGGTCCCGGCCAGGATGGAGGCTTCTGGGTGCTTTGCATTGGCAGTGAATAAAGAGTAAGTGAAGTGCAGTGTGATGTGCACTGGAATGCCCTGGTCTTTGCCCCATTCCTGCCCCTGGAGCCTGGCAAGCAGGAGGACCCCCCACCAGGCTGCCACTGCTGCAGAGCACCTTTGCTGGGAGCTGAGGTGGTTTTGAGCTGACACGAGAGGAACCTTGGGAGCACTCGGTTCCTTCGTGCTCTGAGATGAGGGCCCAGCTCTTCAGTAAAATAAGTCCTGATTTATCCCTGCAGATAAATATCTTCAGCTCAGAAGGACTCCATCACTGTCAAGAGCAAGGCACTTCCCCAACAAGTGGCAATAAAAACCTTTATAGCACTTGCTCGGCGTGACAAATCCTCTTCATCCTCTTTCAGTGGTGGCTTTATTGCCTCGTCCCCTTGGGGGCTGTACCAGTCAGCCCAACCACTGTTGGGGTTGTTGTGGATGAAGTGTTAATGTCCCCATCCTGGGCTGTGGCCACAAGGACTGTCTCTGTCCTGTTCTGCAGTTCCAGCGTGAGCAATATTCTTTCCCAGGCCCTGTTGGTCCATAGATCCAGAGATGGGAAAGATTTGGTTCTGAGCAGTTCTGCTTTGAACTGAAATGGAAATTAATCTGGTAACAATCAAGGAGGGGGCCTTAAGGAGGGACCATTTGTTTTCAGCTTGAAATCCTAAGCTCCTGCTCTGTCCTCCCTGGATGTTACCAGCTGGAATTATACCCTGCTGATCTCAGCAGAAAAGGGAATTAGAGCTACAACTCATGCCAGGATGAGGGGATGTTAACTTTTTTTGTACCCCCAGGACACAAATCATCTGTCAACATTTAACCCCCTCAGAGGAAATTTCTGGCAAACGCTACCAGTATCATAAACTTCCAGGAACACCAGGGAGACCCCTGACCGTGTCAGCAGCTGAATATCTCAATAGGTTACACTGGAGTTCCTCTGTCTCCTACAGCGCCGAGATTCCCATGGTGTCTGGCCTCGAGAGCGTGAACAGCTGATGTGTCTGATGAGCCAGAGAAGGGAGGAAGATGTGAAAGAACTCCTGGAGATTGGCTTTTAATACCTTCATGTCTCTTCATTTCAGGCCCGTGGCACTGGGAGCTGCGCTGGAGCGGCTTGGAGTCCATACTGATGGGATAAGCAAGAAGAAGATAATTAAAAAGGGACAGCAAAGCTGAATGACATCCAGGTAAAGAGGTTTTTAATATCTAGGGTTGCCAACACTGTGAACACAAGGGATAAAGGTTACCTGAGAGAAGGACCAGGCTGGGCAAACCTGGTTGCCAGGCAGTCCAGCTTCTCCGTGTGCTCCCACGCCACCCAGGGCATGGGGGTTCCTCTGGCCCCATGTTTGCAGCCCAACTGGCATCATTCCTATTGAATTCCTTAAATAAGGTTGAAATCTTAGGGTGAGGAGGTTTTGTGGGTCCTTTTGTTGTTGTTTTTTTTGTAGAGCTGCCTTCTTCAGGCCCCCAGGTCAGGACTCTGGGGACAGCAGCTTTTGCAGAGGCTCTGCTCCTCATCCCTGTGCCCCCAGCAAAGGTTTTGCACTGGAGCTGATGAGGAGGGACAGCTTTCCCCGAGGAGATGTGGTGGGTGGCAGCAGTGCCTTTGCTTTCAGCACACGGGAACTGGAGCATCCTCCACTCTCACACCAGGAGCGAGGTGGAAGGAGGGAGGGAGGAATCATGCAGCCAAGCACCAGCCTCCTACCCCCAGCTCCTTCATCACTTCTCTCGTTTCATGACACCTAAATATCTTTTACCAGCCCTGTCCTTTCTTTGTTGATTTGTTTTTCCATCTTTCCCCAGCAGAGAATATGAAAAGCTGGGATTTCTCTTGTGCTGGGGGCTCGTTTGGGCAGAAAACCTTCAGCCTTTCCCAACCCACCCATCTCTCCTGGGACAGGACCCCAGCAACAGGCAAGGCTGACGGGTGGGGGGGGTGTTATCCCAGCTGCAGCCTTCTCCAGCAGTCCCAGCCCTCCCCAGGAACAAGCCCCTTTTTTTCCCCCTGCTGGTTTCTGCATTCCTTTGCCCACAGGCTTAGCATGGGAAATAGTTGCTTGAGATTTCCCAGTATGTGACCTTCACCAGGATTTAGTGCGTCTCTTGAGGTTTGGAAAGACTTCTTCATTGTAAACAGAGTTAAATCCTTCTATGCAGAGACCTATTTAGATTATGAAATAATGCCCGGTGGTGGGATACCGGGTCATGCTGCACAGACCTGCAGCACCTTCCAGCAGACAACCTTGGGGCTTTTTACCTTCACAGCCAAGGGTTTTCCTGACCAGCTTTCCCAACGCTTTCAGAGATAGCTGGGAACCCCAGAGCGAAACCACTGGCTGATGTGGGACCCTCCAGCTCTGTGAACCAAGGAGTTCCCACTCAAACCAGTATTTTTTAACGTGATTGAACTTGCCAGCAGCACGTTTCAACATTTACCGTTGGCAAGGGTAGTGGACAGAGAACCATCGGTCTCGGTCAGTCCAACAGGAGAGATGGCCTAATTAACATTACTGTCGCTTAGCTTGCCGTCTTAGAAACTACTGTGGGAAACTGCAGGTGTCAACATAACTTCGGTTATTGACCTCAACGCAGCAGTTTTCCACCAGAGCATCATCCTGGTTCCTTGTTGGTTCATTTGCTTTCAATGTGGTCTGGAGTCAGAGGGCCACCGGAGAAGGCTCAGAGAATCCCCGCCTTCCACTGAGGTTTTATGTTCACCTACTGAACGTATTAATTGCTGAAGCATTTCTTCACTCATATTTTGTAAACATAGCAAGTTTCCTACTATCATTGGATAATCATAGAATCACAGAATGGTTAGAGTTGGAAGGGACCTCAAAGACCATCCAGTTCCAACCCCCCTGCCCTGGGCAGGGACACCTCCCACCACACCAGGTTGCTCCAAGCCCCATCCAGCCTGGCCTTGAACCCCTCCAGGGATGGGGCAGCCACAGCTTCTCTGGGACATCTCTTCCAGGGACTCACCACCCTCACAGGAAAGAATTTTTTCCTAATATCCAATCTCAATCTCCCCTCTTCCAGTTTAAAGCCATTCCCCCTTGTCCTATCACTACGCTTCCTGACCAAGAGTCCCTCTCCTGCTCTCCTGGAGCTCCCTTCAGATCCTGGAAGGCTCTCAGGGTCTTACAGAATATTACACCAGGAGACTGCTCCGCTGGTCAGGGACATTTCACACCCAAAATTGACCAAGGAAACAACAATGAAAAAAGATGTTCTGCCGACCTAGTACCGTGTCAGACATGAGGATGTGGGGAGGAGTGGCCTGAAGTTCCCCAGTATTTTCTCTGAAAAGCTTTCATGTGGGACAGAAATCCCGTAGTCACGTTTCTGGGCTGAATGGAGGGAAAAAGTTTAGATGTTTTCAGTCTTTCACGATACTTGGTCGCCAGGTGCAGGATGAAATTTTTGCTTTCATTTTGTCCAGGCTTCAGAGGAGCTAGCTGAACCCAAAAGCTTTGTTTTTAGGAAATGGAAACTATGAGGTTTTTGGTAAAACTCTACAGTTTCTACTGGAGATAGAAAGTGCAAGTTTTCAATATTTTTGTAGCATTTTTTTTCATTGTCAGCCACAGCTGAGCGTGACTTATTATTATTAACTGTTTCTCTTTTTTTCAAGTCATTTATTTGCAAAATGCTTCTACTGTTTTAGAGTGCTCAGACGTAGGCTTAATTTTTTTTTATGTTTAAATTAAAAAAAAAAAAAGAAAAAAAATTCATGTTAGTCCAAATGACCTTGTTCCACATTTTGAATTTCCTGAACTGCTAGACACAACTTTTAGGAAGCCAGTTATTCCCTCAGCCCTTGCGATGGCTAAGAAGCACAAGAAGAACATGCGGGGAAAAAAAACAACCCAAAAAACCCCCATGAAGTGAAATCCACGGAGGGAATGCAAAATAAAGTTCAAAAATTAGGTTCCTTTTCCCTTTCCAATTCCCTCGGTCACCCGAGAGCAACAGATCACCCTGCAGGTAACGGGAAAATGCAGTTATCACTCTGCTGTGGCGCGGCAGAGGCTGAGGAAAAAAAAAGAAAATTGGCTTAGTAGAGAAACCAGAATAATTTGCAGAATATGTGAGCGGGGTTGTAAGGACACGCCGGCACGGGCAGCAGCAGGAGTCAAGTTGAGAAAAAAAGACTCCCCTTTGAAACTTTATAGGCCTTAGTGTAAACAGCCAGTGACAAATTTNCCCCCCAGATAGCACAGAGCGATCCTCTCCGCCGCTGCTCTGCCCAACTGCGATCCTGTAAGAAATATCCCCGGTTGTTCAATAAATAATCACGTTACAGAATTCAAAATAAGAAACCAGATTATTAAAGTTACAAATCTTCGTGGTCTTTTTATATCTTTAATAAAACATTTACCCATTAAAAAAAAAAAAAAAAGGAAACTGCTTCCACCCAGCTCGGGCTTTAAATGGGGAAAAAAAAAAAGCCCCCAAATAAATGACCATTGGAAAATTGCCAATATTTCTTCATCCTCCCCGGCCAAGGCTGACAAAAACGCAGTTACGGTGATAAACGGCTCATCATTTACAAAGGTTTAAAAATTTTAACAGCTCTACGTAAATTGAGGAGTAGATGTTTAGCCTGGGAGGCATGCGAGGGGAAAAAAGTCAGCTGGGGCGTCGGCGGAGATGGATGTTCTGGGTCCCCAGCCCTGTGTGCGTGGCTGGTGGCACCGCTCGGCTCCTGGGGAACACCGCGCACCCATCAACACGGCGTCAGGCTGTACATCACACCCGGAGACCTCGGGGCAGCTGTACCCGGAGCGTTTGCTCGCTGAAGTGATCCTAATGGAATAACGATGCTTTAGGAAGAGGTTGACGGCGACTTCTAAATGGCAGGATAAATAAAAATACCGAGGTACCAGGTGCGCCTGTGCAGGGAGGGGTGTGAAAGCGTGTGTTTATGTAGGTGTGTTGGCTTAGTGTTGGGTGGTGTGGTGTGTTGTTTATGGTTGTTGGGTTTTTTGTGTGGGTTTTTTTTGGTTTTTTTGGTGTTTTTTTTGTGTTTTTTTTTGTTTGTTTTGTTTTTGTTTTTGTTTGTTTGTTTGTTTGTTTGTTTTTGTTTTTTTTTTCCCCATTGGTTGGACTAGATGATCTTAAAAGGTCCCTTCCAACCCAGGTGATGCTGTGATTCTGTGATTCTGTGTGTATGGATCTACATGAGTGCGTGCAACTCCTAATCTTGGGGGAGTATCGGGAATAAGGTAGCCAGAGAAGCTCACGGCCGTGTCCCTCCAAGCTGCAGAAAAGGAGACAGGAGTTGCCGTCTCCGTGGGTTTATCCACCTGGGACACATGGGTTTCCAGGGGCCTCTCTTAAGCCATTTGCAGACTCTGCAAGATCCAGCCCGAGCACCATCAATTCTGTCTCTACGATGCCACAGGGACCCGCCTGAGCTCCCAGGGCACACGTCCCGGTCGGGCCCTTCTCGGTGCTGCCCATCTGTCACGTTGGCAGCATCCCTTTGACCGCAGCAGGACACTGACCTGAGGAAGGACCTCAGCGTATGGGTCGTGTAATTACCCGGGCAACGGGGCAGTTTGGGCAAAATGCAGACTTTCCGTTTGCCATGTGCATACGGACGACTGCAAATATTCAAACCGAATGATTCAGGTTGAAAGGGACCTTAAAGATCATCGAGTTTTAGCCCTCCTGCCATAGGCAGGGACATCTCCCACCACACCAGGTGGCTCCAAGCCCCATCCAGCCTGGCCTTGAACCCCTCCAGGGATGGGGCAGCCACAGCTTCTCTGGGCAGCCTGGGCCAGGGTCTCACCACCTTGGAAGACAATGAGGTACCTTAGAGACCCCTTCCAGTCCCTAAAAGCCCCTTTTAGGGGGGGCTAACCCAGAGTGAAGCATCCGGGGTGGTTTATATAGAATCATAGAATGGTTAGAGTTGGAAGAGACCTTAAAGACTATCAAGTTCCACCCCCCCTGCCCTGGGCAGGGACACCTCCCACCACACCAGGTTGCTCCAAGCCCCATCCAGCCTGGCCTTGAACCCCTCCAGGGATGGGGCAGCCACAGCTTCTCTGGGCAACCTGGGTCCAGAGGTCTCACCACCCTCACACTAAAGAAGTTCTTCCACAGATCTCATCTCGGTCTCCTTTTGTTCAGTTGAAAACAGGCAGGTAAACTCAAGCAAGTTAAATGTCTTCACTGAGGCAACCCAAAAGTCGGTAAGAGAGTTGGGAACTGCTCTGTGATGTCCACCCACCCAGAAGAGGAGGTGCTCCACTCTTGGCTTTTAGAGCAAAGCCACGCTGACCTCAAGCTTGGGAGATATCACCCTAGTTTGGAGAGCTGACGGCACCCTAATGAAGTCAGTAAAGAGCAGCAGAGAGAGAGCACTGTGGTGCCTAATGTCAGGAGGCATTGCAGCGTCAGGTTCTTCATCCATCAGTCCGGAACCCCGTTCTTCCTGGGATGAAGATGTGATTGCTAATTATGCCTCCCTGAGGGCTCCTCTTTGACAGAAGTCACCCCCTCCATGGCCCCGGCACAGAGGGAGGGCTCGAGGTGTCAATCTGGCTGAAGGTACCACTGACACGTCCGCGTGTTACTCTTTATTTGGAATGGGTGAGATTCGCTGGGAGTGACCTGCCCTTCCCGGCTGCGGGGGAACATTCATCCCGTTGTCTGCGGATGATAATTGCGGGTGGTTATCAGTCCTGTGCACAAAATAGCAGTCTGACCCAAATGAGAATATTTTCCAGCGGGCTGAATGTGTCTTGTTTCAGAAAAAAAAGTGTGAATAGGGATTCTTCAGAAAAAAAAGTCTCCTTCAGAAAAAGAAGTGTGAATAGGGATTTTATATGTATGTATATATATATATATATAAGCAAAGTGTTTGAGTATTGGTTTTGAAATGCTATAAATATTTACAGTAAGGTGGAAATCTTTTTACCCACAAAATAGAGATTTCAAAACCTGGGAGTGGAAGGAGGAGAAGGCAGGTTTTCAATTTTCCAGTTTTGTGGGGATGGGGTTTGGGGGGGGAAATATCACAAATAAGTTTGATTTGAAAAAGAAAATTCAAACCATTCCATTAAAATGCAGTAACACGAGCCTGGCCTTTACCAGTAAGGAACAACATGCCCAGAGGAAAGGAAAATGAACACAGGGAGTGTTGAAAGCCAAAATCAGTTTGGTTTTGGCTGCTGGGAGAAGCTGGTGACCTTGCTGCAGCTGCAGCGAGCCAGCAGCCGTGGGCGAATTGGGGTTTGCCAGCGTCGCACCGGGCGATGCAGCTTTGCAGCCCCTGGCATCCACCCCGGGGTGGGCTCGTAGCTGCCCATTCTGCTCCCGCAGCCCCTGTCTGTCCCGATGCCTCCCGGGCAGCTGTGCCCCAGATGTTCACACCTGCCATTTTCTGCTCTTCCCTCCGCTGGCAGCCCTGGCTGGGGTTTTGGCGGTGGTGAGGTCTCTGCTGAGCTCCCGTCCAGCCCTTGCTCTCCTCCTGCAGCAGTCCCAGGCACAGCACGGCGCGTCCCACCTTTGCAGCCCCGAAATAGGTCTGTTGCCAGTGTGCAAAGAGCACGGCACGGGGTGTCCTTTGGGGAGCCGTGTGTCACCTCCCACGGGGCATTCTGTGATTCTATGATTCTCTGACAGGAGACTCCAGAAAGACACTCCTGTGCACCCGTGGGGCTGATGCGCCCCTCTCTGCCTTTTTTACACCGACATGGCATTATTTCTAGGGGTCACATCGCATCATCGTAGTATCTATATCTGGCTTCACTGGAGGAATCTTGCCAGTTACTGATTAAAAATCATAAAAATGCAAATAACCCGAGGAGCACATCTGCGGGGAAAATAACTTGGAGATAATTTCTTCCTTTGGTTCACCCCCAGCCTGGCAGCTGGCAGCCCTGTGCTGTTCCCGTCACAGACTTGAACCTTCTTCACAGGGCTGTGGCTTTCCTTTTATCCAGAAAAGCATGGGTTTCATGCCCATAGCGCTGGTGGTAATTGCTGCATTACAGACAGTTACAGTTGTAGGTGGCAGAGGATGACCATGAAGGATGAAGGTTAAGCTCTGGAGGAGGATCTGATGGAAGATTCAGGTTTGTGTTAGAGCAGAAAAATTCTGGTGGCATCTCATGCTGCAGTTCGTGGCAGGTGCTGGCCTTGTCTTTGCCCACAGAGTGGAAATGGCCATGGACCAGACTACTGGATGGCATGGACCAGACACCAGGCAAACAGAGGTCTCCAAGGAATAACAACGAAGTAGTGTTAGTATCAGACGTGCTTTTAACTGCTGTTGGACATTGGTCTGGGGACACTCCAGGTTATCCCCGGTTGCATTAAGAATGTAGCCCGTGAAACCAGGGTGAAGTAGGGGATGTGCAGGGTGACAGCAGCGTGTTTGAGATGGGAAGCTGACGCAGCTCTGTATTTAAGGCAACTGTGCAACTGCTTTAAATGTCTTCATCCAGATGTTCAGCCCAATAAACCAAAGCTGCTGAAGCTGTCACGGAGTCATATTCGATGCCAACTGAGAGACCATTAAGCTGCTGGACCTCCCCTGTGACAGCGTCGTAGTGACAGCTGGGGAATGGTTAATGACAAATCATTCTTTTTAACACGCCGAGGCTGAAATTGCCTCTGCACCAGAAGGAGTGAGCGGGGCAGGCTCCTGGCCCGTGAGGACATGAGACCATAGGGAGAAAGTTGGTGTGGCACCTCCTGGAGCAGGAAAAATGGTGAATTGGGGGGTTTTCCCCCCAAAATATTGTCTCCTTGAAAGATGCTACCCACAGATGGAAAGCATTTGCCTACGGCTGCGGTGCAGATAGGGCAGGCGGTGGCAGAGTGGTCCTGCAGAGCAGAAACAGAGCATCTGCGGCAGCAGAACTGGCAGACCGAGGACAGTGCTGGGCCAAAAATAACGTGTATTTCTGCCTAAACACCATGGAAAAGTTAAGGATGATGATAGCACGTATCTGTAACTACAGTTAAGGGATAACATGGGGTGCTCCAATTACTGCACAAATAAGCATTAGAAACTCAAGAGTTAAGTTTAAAGAAATAGAAAAATATTTCACATCCAGATAATTAAGAACTGTAGCCCTTACGGTCCTTATGGCCTAAACTCGGAGTTTTAAGCAAGCCATAGTTAGCTTTGTCTGTGTTTTTGCATTTTACCTCTTTGCTCTCGGTGGTAGGTGGGCAGAGCTAGGACTACTGTGAAGGGCGTGAAGAAGAAACCCACATGTTCTGTTTTTGTTCCTGGTCTTCTCTTCCTTGGCTTTTCGCTCGCAGCCTGGGGGTCGCTTACAACAGCTCCCAAATCATTTTTGCCTTACAGTGATTCAGTTCAAAAGGAGCACAGCTGTAGCTAACTTCAAAAGGATTGAAAGATAAGTGTTGTGCAAAAGATGTAGAGTCAGCACCTATAATAATATGGTGGGATATGTTACGTTCTTAAAATATTTTTTTATTCAATTCACCTTTTTTATTATTATTTTTCATTTATCTTCCAGAATATTCTCTATCTGTTTTACTCTGCCATGGAGGAATGGAGAGAAGGTAGAGCAAACAAACCAGCTATTGTAAGTAAACACACAAACACACGTTTCCCTGTTGAGTTTTTCCTGTTGAGTAGCTTTGCTCCACTGGGTGGCTCTTGGCAACGTGCTCGAACCTTCAGATTTGCAAAGAAAATACGGCCACCAAGCATCCTCTTTCAAATAGGTTGCCCCTGCTCCAGCTGCTGAGAGGGGCCAGCATCAGCCCCTAACGAGATGAGCGTCCCCCTCCCCAGCTCAGCTGCTCCCCATCAACACCAGGGTTTCTGGTAGGAGGTGGGGTGTGTTACTCCTCAGCTGTTCCCTGATGCACGTCATTCTGAGGGTGAAGAGCAACGCTAGAAACATATTACTAATGCAAGAAACAAAGGTGAAAGCAGGACTGGTTTAGTTATGAGGTGCTGGTGAGGTTTCACATGCAGGGCAGCACCACTAAGAAGCTGTCATCAAGTGGTGGTTTTTTGTGTTTTTTTTTTTCAGGTCCCCAAACCTCGTTAGCACAGAATGCTTATTAAGGAGTTAACAGGCTTGTAGATTCTCATAACCTGCAGCTGTGTCTGTAGAAGGCAATTGGTAGCTTGGGAGAGAGCACCCTCAGCCTGGCTGCAAAGAGAACTTATCCTTGGCCACGGAGCAGAGGGGATTGTCTACGAAGGACTGGATGGGATGCGTGGAGAAGAGAGTAGGTAGGAGCTGCTGGGAAGGGGAGGTGAGACGTGGACAACATCTGTTGGGGGGTTGCATGGAGCCGAGTTGTAGCCTGGGTTTGAACTGTGTGTGGACGTGGTTTGGAGCCAGCAGACAAGAGGAACGCTGGGGGCTGGTCCCGCTCTTGCTGCACACGGGGGCACCTGCAGCCCTTTTCTGTGAGAGGGTGGAAGCTGCAGAGCTGGGAAAAAATCATCCTTACAGCACACAACAGGGGACATCATCTGTCTGTGTGCAGGTGGGTTGTGTGTGCCAGGTTCTGTAGGGTGATACCAACCCTGCCGCCTGTGTGCGTCACTGAGTGGGACAGGAGGTCTAGAGCAGACATTTCTAAACTGTAGGTTGTCAGTGACTTGTCAGGTTGGTCTGCAGGATGTGAAAACACCAGAATTTGGGGTGTTTTTTTTTTATTGTGAATGTATGGGAATGAAGCAGTGAGTGGTTTCTGTGAATAACTCCAAGGGCTTTGCCTTAAGTGCTGTGTTCAGTTCTGGGCCCCTCGCTGCAAGAAGAATATTGAGGTGCTGGAGTGTGTCCAGAGGAGAGCCACCAAGCTGGGGAGGGGTCTGGAGAACAAGTCCTGTGAGGAGAGGCTGAGGGAAGTGGGCATGTTGGGTTTGGAGAAGAGGAGGCTGAGGGGAGACCTCCTTGTCCTCTCCAGCTCCCTGAAAGGAGGGTGCAGAGAGGTGGGTGGTGGCCTCTTCTCCCGAGGGACCAGAGGGAATGGTCTGAAGTTGCATCAGGGGAGGTTCTGGCTAGATATTAGGAACAATGACTTTACGGAAAGAGTGGTCAGGCACTGGAACAGCCTGCCCAGGGAGGTGGTGGGGTCACCAACTCTGGAGGTAATTAAGAAATGTATGGATGTGGCACTTCAGGGCATGCTCTAGTGGCTGAGA
This sequence comes from Pedionomus torquatus, assembly GCA_013398155.1. Classification (NCBI taxonomy): domain Eukaryota; kingdom Metazoa; phylum Chordata; class Aves; order Charadriiformes; family Pedionomidae; genus Pedionomus; species Pedionomus torquatus. The sequence goes on from VZRU01008678.1 coordinate 198,910, forward strand.
TGGTTGGGTGACTTCTTTTGTGGGGGATTTTTTTGTTGTGTTTTTTGTGTGTGTATGGTTGGACTGGGTCTCAGAGGTCCCTTCCAACCATGAAGATTCTGTGGCTGACTGGTTGTCCTTCTCCACTTCCCTCTAACACTCGCTCTCTCCCCTGCTCTAAGAGTCTGGTTGATTCTTCTCCGTTTCCTACTGTGTGCATTTCCCTCATTGTCTCTGTAATTACATAAACCACCGTAACCCCCAGGCACAAAGATCTCTGAGCGGGCTGAGGGCTCCTCTGCTGTGTTGTAGAAAGTAATTCATGCCCCCAAAAGGCAACGCTCATCTGCTGGAGCAGCAGTGTGACTGGGACACCTAATATTTCCTACTTGCTGGACTAGAAGCCAGACCTCAGATGTTCTGTCTGATCTGATTCTAGAAGGAGGGTTTAGAGTGGCAAAGGGATGTCTGTTGGTTCCGTGATGTGCCCCCGCACCCTGAAAATGTCTTGCTGGGACTCTGTGTTCTCCAGCTATCCCCCATCTCCATGAACCTCTGCAGATCCATCGCTGAAGCACGTTCAACAGCAGCAGTTCTCCTGGGGTCAGTGCACAGGGTGGGTCTTCCTCCGTGCAGAGAACGCCAAAGATGCCTTCCATAAGCCTTCCACCTCCCGTTGCCCTCGTTTTGTTTTCTCTTCCTCCCTCTTTCCTCTCCTCACTCCTTCTTTGGGTCAGAGCCGTAGCCTGATGTGCTTGAGAGCTTGTTCAGGCCAACCGTGCCCTCGGGACGGTTCTTCCATGCAGGCAGCTCACGGTAGTTTGGTATTGCAGTCGTGGCCCCTCTCTAGCTCTGAATTCTAGGAAGAAAATTTTGCCCAATAAAGGGAATCAATAAGCTTCCCTGTGCATGTTCTCACCGCTGTTAACAAAACCATCACATAAGCAGTTCTTCAAATATCTTCTCAGATACCGCTCTGAAAATATCAGCTGTGCAGGGTTCGATGAAATTGGGACAAAGAGGTCTTTTTGTGGTATAACTGGCTGGGCCCCTTTCACATCCCCAGCTTGGCTGGAGAGCCCACGTGGAACGTTGCTTTGCCTGAAGTTGTGGGGAGCTCTGGAGCGGGGGGAGCAAGCGGGGAGCGGTGCGTGTGGCTTGGAGACCTGCGGGAGAGGCTGCTGCTTCTGCACCGGCTGTGTTAGGAATTCAGCAGCAGAGGAGGAATTGGGCTGGTGGCATGAGAGGAGCAGTCTGCAGCCGGGGTAACCTGGCAGCTGGAAAATAAGGGCCTGGGGAGAGCCTGCAGAGCTTGGATGGGGTGGGCTGGGGAGAGCGGGCTGTCCAGTTCCTCTGCTTACTGAAATAAGCAGAGCTGAAGGACCGTGCCCCGTGTGTCTGCCTCCAGAAAGTGCCACCTGCAGCTTCCCGAAAGCAGGCTTGCTGTGGATGAAGCGTTCTGATCGGGTTTTTGATTGAAGAAGCATCTTAAGGTAAGAATAATTCCAGAAGAGAAACCAAAGGCTAGCTTACGTTGCGTGCTGCGCTAAAAAAGACTGATGGAGGATGTCACCAGAAAAAAAAAATATCCTAAAAGGGGAAAAACTTCTAAAAAGCCAATAGTTTTGCAGAAAATCTTTCATATTCTACTAAAGGCCATTTTTCAACCAAATGATTCTTCACCTTGTCCTAAGCCTGAAAAATATAAAGCAGCATCTCCCAAGGCCGTGCCGGAGAGGCTGGGAGGGAAGCAGAGTGATTGCGTTTCGTGGAAGGGGATCCCAGCCCCGGTGGCTGTGCTGGGGGGCACTTTCTGGATGGTTCATGCTCTTGGTCCTTAAGTTCAGCTTTGCCTCTGAATTTCTTGGTGCTACTCCTACTTGTATCTCCGCGGCGTTACGAGGTGGGTAGTTGTGCAGGAGGGATCCTCGGTGGCGTCGGCACCTCTCCAGGTGGGTGTCCCTTCTTGGCTTTGCTCACACCAGGGTGACGGTGAGTCTGATGGGTGGCAGTAGCCCCTTCAGAAGTGGGTGTCATGCAGATCAAGTTCTCTCTTTTTTTTTTTTTTTCTTTTTTTGCCCACGGGGCTTGGAAAAGGGGAAACCCTTGTAGGTGCTGAAGAGAAATGAGCGTGCTCATCTGTGAATCCCGCGGGAAGCCCCCTTCCAGAGGGGTGTCTGTTTGGTGGAACAACCCCAAGGTGGGATGCGTCCACGGTACCAGTTGAGCGTTGGCTTCTCAACGGAGCTGTGCCCGTGCTGGGGTGTTATTAATGCTAAATGCAGTCGTTAAGCCCTTCTGTGTCTTCTGAGCAGTCATCTTAGTGAGTGCAGAGGCTGGGGGACTGGATGGGACGTGTGGACACGTGCTGCATCCTGTTGTGCCCATCCCCAAGTCCTGGCTCTGTTTTCCCAGAAACCTGGATGCTCCCTCCAGTAAGTCCGGTCTGGTTGATGGTGCTGCATTTGCTGCTTCCACTTACCGGCCCTTGTCGCTGCTGCTGCCCTTCAGGGGAGGCTGAACTGTCTTGACAGGCTTCTGAGAAATGGACTTCTGTGCAAATCCAGCTTGTTTACAGCTCCAGCCCGAGCCAAGCATCGTGTGCTTTTTAGTCTGGCAATCTGAGAGATCAGCAGCGGAGCAAGGAATTGCTTCATTACAGACGCTGTGGTTGAAAATGAAATTATTTTTCTAATGGGCCAAATATATACATCAAAACGTTGCAGAGAAGACCCCAACAACTGCAGTTTAAAACGACTTGGCAGGGTGTGTTGACACGTTCCCTTGCCGCCTGATTTATCGCCCGTGTGGGTTTTATTGCTGGAATGAAAGATCTGGAGCCGAAGGGCGGCTGTTTATCCCTGAAGGCTCCTGTCCTGCCTGCTGGACCTGGGGATGGGAGAAGGGGAGGGAATACTGCCTTTGCGACCCCTGTGCTCACCTCATCTCTGTCTCCTTGGGGTGCCTGTTGGACACAGTGACAACAAATGGCTTCAGTGATGGTACTGCATAAAGAAGGGGTGGCATGACTGGTGGCATCTTCGTTTGCTCATACACACACATGCATTGCATTATACACCTTTTTTTTTTTTTTTTTTTTTTTTNAATGAATTGATTATTCACCTTTTTTTTTTTTTTTTTTTTCTTGAGGACTGTGTTCACAAAGTACTTATTTGAGTTTGACGTTCTTGGGTGAAAATACAATGTGATTGCAGGAATTTCTCTTCTCTTCCTCAGCGCACTAAACCTTCGTGACTTGGAGGTGGTGGCCAGGCTGCCCCTCTGCCACCAGCAACCCATCCCGGGGTGCTGCTTGTGCTCTCCCTCGCTCTCCTCTGTCTTCCCAGCCCGTGTCTGTCCACAGCAGCACTTCAGTTGTGTGGTGTGAGCTGCCCCACCATGTCTCTCTGCTCTCAGGGACATCATAGCTCCATGGTTGCAGGTGGAACTCAAATTCTTCCTGGTTGGATTAGATTGGGAAGGAAGAGGCAGGGTTCCTTTTGCAAAATAGGACATCTAATAATCAAACTTACTATTCATATCTAACTAGTTTAGCTCAGATCTTAGCCATCGCCCAGCATGTCCATTCAGGCCACTTCACAGCTGGCAATTCTGTGAGAAGAGCCCTTCTCTGTCACAGAACCAGCTCTTCCTCTTGGTCCTTCCTTTATCACTGGTGGCTCCTGGCCAGTCCCCTTTGGGTCTTTGTTCTTCTGTTGTGCTCAGTTACTTTTTCATATGCCAGCTTTGCACTAGCAAAAAACAAATTTGGGACACTTTTTAAGGTCTCTTAAGCAGGAATTACTGTTGAAATCTACCATTTCTAATTGCTTTTCCTTTTGACCAGCCGTGTCTCTCCTGATGCTTGGACCTGTGTGGCACATAAGACCCAGGGTCAACGTTCATCACTTCTGTTATGTATTCAATGGTCCCTTTCTCACTGTTTTTAATTACATGGACATGCCCACCCTCACCCTGAAATCCACTATAACCACTTAGTGCCAGTAGAGGAGCAAAACTTGATAGACAAAACCAGAAATCTGACAGTAAGAAGGAAACAAAGGGATATATATGTAGGAGGAGGATATATATGGGGGGAGACTTCCTTCTTTCAGCGTGCTGATGTCCTGTGTGCTGTCAGAAGTAACAATTAGACAAATGCACCCCGAGGACTGTAGTTGCCTACTTACTCCTGGCGTTTTGCAATGAGTGTGTGACATCTTGATCCAAGATGCTGAGAAAGTGAGAAGCTCTCCCTGTGCTTCTCAGGGAGGTTAAGACATCCTCTGCGCTCTCTGTTTCAGGGAATTCTGTCGCTGATTTCTTGAGTAGGACTCTTGGGTTCCTGGGAAAGTGTTTTATAGAGTGATGGCAATGTATGGAGATCGGGTGGGAGTAGTGGTCAATGCCGTGACTACTTGGGATTGCCGGGCCAGATGATCCTGGTTTGGCTCCTTCCAAGCTGGTCCATCTCTGTACCCACTGGCTTTGCATTTGTGGCTCTCTACTTCATTCACATTATTCAGAGGTAAATGCAGTGATGAGCAGGGGCTTGTGGTGGGAATGCTTCAGTCATTTTAACTGTGATTGGCAGCAATCACTGTCAAACAAACATGAAAGTCCATCTAGAAGATGGAAAAACAGTGTTTGCCTTCTAGACACTAATTGGACTAAACCAAAGATACCTATGAACTATGTACGTGTTTCAAACAAGTGACTCCTTAATATTCATCAATCAATTAGCTTTATAGCTTGACAAACTGCTGTGAAGATGCTGCCGTGTTTGATGGCTGAGCAAAATGAAGTGGCCTGAAGTGTCACTTTTATCAAAAACATCAAACTTTGGGCACGTAGACAAAAAGAAACAGTTCTCTTTTTTTGTTTTGTTTTTCCCACCAAACCTGTTCAAGCCACGCTTTGGTATAAAGACTCAGCTCGTGCTTGAGCACAGGGTGGTGGCTTCAGCTGCAGTCAGGTACTTTCTGCCACTCTCTTTATTTTTCCCACTGAGGAACTTCCTAGAGAATAGAGGATGAGAGTGAGTCTCGATTCGGGGCATAAGTACCTGGGCACTTCTTTAGAAAAGCAACCCTGGAAAACTGGATCAGTCCCCAGGCAGGCTCCACCTTGAGTTTGAACATCTCAGGGAGACAGCAGATGCGTGTGGGGTTGTGGGGCTGTGCTGCTGTGGTGGCCGCTTCGTTCCCTATTGATAAAGCTGAACAGAAGAGAAAGCAAGTCTCTGTAGCTGTATTTTGGGGGGGACTGGGTGATTCAAGTCCTTCTTGTTCCATCAGAGCTTCCTCTTGCCACTTCCCTTCTCCAATGTGCTTAGAATCAATTCCTTACAGAACAAAGAGCGTGTGGATACAGAAGTCAGCCCAAATGTTGTCTGCAGTGTTTGACCTAGATTTTTTTCAAGGGATTTAGCCACGTACAGGCATGCACAAAATCTGAATTCAGCCAAGTGTCTCACTTGCATGAGTGGTTGTGCTGGTGAATCAAAAAAACCACTAATGCAAATGGACAAAGAATTCCTCCCCCCCGGTCCCTGATGGGTGCAGAGCAGCGCGTAGCCCGAACTTGAGAACTGAACATGCAGTTAAATGTGTATTTCACAACTGAATTTCCTTGGAAAAACATTAGTCCTGCACACTAATTAGTCAGAGACAAGAATTTAACTCGATCCCAGAAAATATGCTCACTCAGCCAAAAATTGGCAAATGGCTGTGGCTGATGTGTGTGTTTCTGTCGTGCGGGTGCCGCGGACTCCAAATGCACATATTTCAGGAGGGTGTCTAGATGCTATCTTCTTAATTAGGCTGATGGTCTTATGGAACGTTTCCTGTTGCAATAAAGTGCTAAGTAGGGAAAAAGAAATCCCAACTAGAGAACAAAATGTACCTGTGGGGGTTTTTGGGTCTTTTTTTTTTTTTTTTTTTTTCATTTTGNNTTCTATTTTTTTTTTTTTTTTTTTTTGACCTGACAGGAGTCTGCAGGCGAAAGTCTGTGTGTGTGCCCATCGGAACCGTCTGCGTAAAGAAAGATCCCCCGTGAGCGAACTTTACAAGAGCTGACGTGAACATGCATGTGAGTCGCAGAGATGTCAGTCTGGCTCTCAAGCTCTGTCACAGCTGGTAAATTATGGGCTGGACAGAGTGTGGCTTTGTTCCAGATGAGCGGTCAGAATGGCCGATCTTTGTTAACCATTAGGGGCTGGAGAACCCAGAGATGTCAGCAAGAAATAGGGTGGTGTCCTCTGTTTAATCGCAGAATGGTTTGGGTTGGAAGGGACCTTCAAGATCACTGGGTCTCAACCCCCCTGCCCTGGGCAGGGACACCTCCCACCACCCCAGGTTGCTCCAAGCCCCATCCAGCCTGGCCTTGAACCCCTCCAGGGATGGGGCAGCCACAGCTTCTCTGGGCAACCTGGGCCAGGGTCTCACCACCCTCACAGCAAAGAAGTTCTTCCCCAGGTCTCATCTCAATCTTCCCTCTTCCTTTAACAGTTTAAAACTGTTCCCCCTCGTCCTATGGCTCCCCTCCTTCCACATCTGGCTGCTGACGTGGGCACCTGCATTCTCTGCTCAGACCTAAAATGTTCATCAGGGATGTAATGAACGTGCTTGTAGTTCTAAAACAGTAGGAATAGGGAAAATTAAATCCATTAGAAGTACAAATTTGGGCTGTTAATATTTCTCTCGACCTGAGGGGCCTCAGATGTGGGTTTGGTGTTCTTATGTCACACCTTATACAAATAAGGGAGAAAATAGCAGTTCTTGCCCCAGTGAGCAAGAAGATGTTAGGGAGACAGATGAGTAGAAACATGAGTTAGAACTTCTGACAGCAAAGTGCTGCAGTAGAAGGTTATTTTAGAACTTACTGCCTCAAGGGAGTTTGGACTTTCTTGCCTTGCAGTCAGCTAAAGATGTTGATGCCAATTTAGTAAGAATTAAATGTATTCCATCAACTTCAGGCATTTCTCTTAAGTTGCTCTAAGTAAGATCTGGTTTATTATTTTTTTTTTCCCTTCAACTTTCTCTGGGTGCATGGCTCTTGATACAGAATAAAAAGCAGAAGGTTCAAATCAGACTTAGGAACGTAGCTGTCACTCAGCGCTCTCCTTGGCAAAAGCTGTATTAATGTGTACTGAAGTGTCTCAGTTAGCGATCAAAATTTTTCTTACATTGCCATGGCAATGCGAAGGAAACTGAATTCCAATATGACAAAATACCTCATCTCTTTACCCAGTCATTATCAGATGCTGTACAAAAATACAACAGCGAAAACAATTAGGCGAGTAGCCACGCGGGAGCGGGGCAGGTCAGGGGCCCTGCCTCTCCTGATGAGTGCTGGAGATGTGTTCTCCTCCCACATCCTCTGATGGGTTTGCTTTGTTTCCTTGTTAGCTGTTGACTTTTAGAATCCTCGGCGCTCAGATAAGCTTTTGGGTTTGCTTTTCTTTCTCCCTCCCCCTCTTACAGCTTAGATTTTACTTAACAATAATGTGCTTGTAAAGAAGATGCAGTGTGGCTGTAAAGAAAATGCAACAAGGGTAGATGCTGAAAGAGTGTCAGTCTTGTCTCGTGATCTCTTTGCTCCCACAAAGCACTGTGTGCCCTCTTTCCTCTGCATTATCTCAAGGAACTGTTTTGTGTCTCTTCAGTTGTCCCAGCCCATAATCCTTGCTTTTCCAGAATCACCTAATTCCCGCTGGGCTCCGTGGTCACCCGTGGGCTGGGCAGGAGGCAGGAGCTGCTGCTTGGTGGCCAAACAACGTTCTTTGACTTACTCAAAGGCTAGTGAAGAGCTATTCAGGCTGTGTTCTTTGCAGGTCTCATTTCAAAATTCATGGTAAAAAAATCTCAATAGAAAACCAGAGAATAAGAGAAACACCATGGTTTTTTCAGCAGCCCTAAGAAGTGTGAAGCTGGCTTGTTCAGAGCTTGGTTTCGGCAGGTCTACAGCTGCTGAGCTCTAATGCTATTGCAGGTACTGACAGTGACTTGCAAAGCTTGTACCCAGCGTTCATACACACCCTAGATGGTGTCCAAACCCTTGCACTGTCCAGTCCTTTAGCCCTTCAAAACAGGGGCCAAGATGCTGGGACCAAAACAAAGAAACAGGTCATCTTCTGTCTTTCTCTTGGGGGATGAACTGCAACCACAGGGGACTGAACGTGCTCGGCTACACTGGACTTGAGCCGCTGTTTTTCACTGATATTTAAGAATTATTACTTTTTGTTTTTATTCTGTGTGCCTTAAAGTCCTTGTGGAAACTCAGACTGATGCCCACAGTTGTTCACAAACACAAGGCGATGTCCCAAGACAAGTTCTTATGGAAAAACTGGCCAGAGATTCATAAAAGTGAAGCTGTTTTCCCTTCTAGAGTTCTCTATCAATTTGATATTTCTACCTACGATCGAGGAGTTTGTATAGCTTTCCTTTCAGAGTTTGTCTTCTCTATGATAGTTTCAAAAACAAAATTTAGTATCTGCATTATTCCATCTTATTTGGAAGGAAAAGAAAGATGAAATACAGACAAACGGATCCTCTCCGATTCTACCTTGTAACCAAATTTGCTTTCAGAGTAATTGACAGTGATGAGGAAAAAATAGCCTGTGAAAAAGAAGAGAGTGCACAGATGAAGTCTGAGTTCTGGGGCTATGTTTTCTCGGTAATGGAGACTTGTGGTGCTTTCAGCCCTGTCTCCACTGACATCCATTAAGGCTGGTGCGTAATCTCTCGTCCCGCTTCATAACTCGGGTGTTGTCGCTGCTTTTCAAACCCATCACTCCAAAGAATGCCTCTCTCTAACAACAGGAGCCGCACGTGAAGGCGATGCGTTGTCAGGCAGATGCTCTGGAACGCGCTGCAGAGGGTGGTATTGCAAAACTGTCACTGTACATCCTCCTGGTACTACATTCCCTGTGAGCGATGCAACGGCAGGGTGGGGAGGGGGGGTGTGTGGCAGCAGATGCCCCAGAGCCACGGCGCGAATTTGCGAGCAGCTTTCTGTGTCAGTGTCGTGGTTTCAGCCAAATTTACCAAAACCTGATTGACAGATGGCCCCCCCCCTCCCCCTTTGGGGTAAAAGAGAGGAGAGGAAGAAATTGAANGGAGTCAGGAATGCTCAGATCGGGATCAAAGGCAGAGGAACAGGCAGGGTCCTCCTTGGACGTCGGCCATCGAAGAAGGGGAGTTGACCCTTTGATCCCTCAGCTTTTGTAGGGGGCGTGATGGGATGGGATGGAATACCCCTGTTGGGCAGTTCTGGGTCCCCTGTCCTGTCTGTCCCTCCTTGCAGGTGGGACCCCTTTACGCTTTTCCGTTTCCGACCCTCCAATGGCAAATGACGAAAATTATCTGCCCTTGGTTCTTCTAGCAATAAGGATAAACAAGGGCCTCTCTGCACCATCCCTTGGGATAATCGGGTCTTAACACTGTGAGACGAAACAGCTCTGAAAAATGTGCTGGTAATTTCAGAGTTTAGTTCGTTAGAAGAGGCCCAGCTAAGAAAGTAAAACTGTAAAACAGAAAATTGGTTCGCTTTGCCTCAAACCAGGACAGTCAACCTGACAAAGTTGCTTTCCCCAACCTTCTTACTCTCCTGGCCCCTGCTCAGAACAGGGACTTGAGCAGCCACAGCAGCAGCCACCCACTGCGGATCTGCCACCCCATCAGTCGTTGTGCCAAACTGCCCCTCTCCCTTGGGGTTCCACCACTGAATCATCTCCTGCTGCCTTGGACGTGAGCAGCCTGTCCCAGCTCTCAGGTTGCTCGAAGGTGGGTTCTCTCTGCCTTGGGCACAGCTGACCCAGGAGATTCTCCAGCTCAGACCCTGAAATGATGCTGATTGGAACTACAGGTACCGTCCGTGCTCTCGTGTTCTTCCCCCGCTCACGGTTGGAGCCAGGAGACCAGATGAACCTTCAGCCCCTCTTTCTAGTACAGCTGTTCTTGTCTCCTTGCAAAGCCTACGCAGGGCTTGGCTGTTGCCGTTTTCCAAAATGGGCTGAATTGAATTCCAGAGGCAAAGCATCGCTCCGACTCGCCCTGCCGTGAACCTGGATTAACTGCCAACACCGATGTCACTCAGGAGAAGTTGATCCTCCACCATCTGCGTGTCATGCTATGTTCATAAAATCATAGAATTGTCTGGGTTGGAAGGGACCTTTCAGATCGAGTCCAACCATCAGCTTAATGCTGACACAAGCTCTCTCTAACCCGTGTCTCTCGGCACCACGTCTGCCCGGCTTTTAAATACCACCAAAGACGGTGACTCCGCTGCCCTGGGCAGCCTCTTCCAACGCTTGGTAAACCTTGCAGTGAGGGCATTTTTCCTAATATCCAATCTAAACCTCCCCTGGTGCAGCTTGAGGCCATTTCCTCTCATCCTATAGCCTGTTCTCTTGGGAGAAGAGACCAACCCACACCTCACTAATAGAAACCAGGTAATTAGCTAATTCCTTCTTAAGGCTTCTACTGTAATCCTGCCTGGACTTGTCACAATATCCTGAGAAAATAGAATCAGAGTTAAATGAATTGTCTGAGGTCCCACAGCAAGTTTAGTCTATTAGTATCTGCTTCCAGCTTCCTCTCCCCCGGCTTGTTTTCACATCTGTCTACCAAATGAGATGCTCTTTTTTAAGTACATCCAGATGAGAAAAGGGTTAAAATTGATCATGTTTGTCATAGAGTGAAGCATAAAGGCAACGCTGATTTATAGTGGAACGGGATGGGGTTCCTCTGGGGGGAATGAAAAAATAAATGAAGAGTCCTTATCCATAGACCTTATTTGTGGCAGCAGGTCCTGCTCATGGCCACAAGGACTACTGGTGTGCGTGAGGACGGGCAGCTCTGGGGGTGGTACCTACAAAGTAGTCTACAGCGTGGAAATCTTGAGGCCAAACGCTTTCTTTGGGGTCCCTGCAAAAACACTGGATGTCCCCCTGCGGAGGAGGCTGAGTTACAGTCTAACATCCAGGTGGGTCTTAGCCCTGCAATTAAAAACAAAAGTAAGAAGATGAAGAACAAAGATGCATTTTGTTGCCAAATTAAAAAAAAAAAAAAAAAAAAAAAAAAAAAAAAAAAAAAAAAAAAAAAAAAAACCCCCAAAAATTTTGGCTAAAATTTTTTTTCTCTTAAAATATAANNNNAAAAAACCCCCAGAATTATTGGCTAAATATTTACTTGCCTTAAAATCTAAGCAGCTTGTGCCAATGCAAGCCTTGCTGCCTTGTTATTTTGCGCTCAGCAAAACCACATGAAAGCTATTAATTATGTAGACTCCCATTGTGCTTTGCTCAAATACTAGTTGTGGGCAAACAAAGCCCTTCACTCCTGCAGGCCATCTGCCTAGCTAGTGAAAGGACGGCTTATCCAGGTTATATGTGAAGTTGAAACACCTGATGTGGTTTCTCAGCCTCTTGTCAAATCATGAAGGGTGGTACCTGAGGGACTTGGGTCTCTTCAGTCTGGAGAAGAGAAAACTGAGGAGGAATATGACCAACACCTATAAATACGTCAAGGGTGGGTGTCAGGAGGATGGGGCCAGGCTTTTTTCAGTGGTGCCCAGTGATGGGACAGAGATAATGGGCACAAACGTGGGAAGTTCCATCTCAACACAAGGAGGAACTTCTTTCCTGTGAGGGTGGCAGAGCCCTGGCAGAGGCTGCCCAGAGAAGTGGTGGAGTCTCCTTCTCTGGAGGCATTTAAGCCCCTCCTGAACACATTCCTGTGGGACCTGCTCTGGTGGGGATGGGTCTAGATGATCTCCAGACGTTCCTTCCCAGCCCCGTAGCATTCTCTGCTCCTACTTACTCCGTCCCTACGGGCTGAGAGCCATTCATGGCAAAACAATGGTCCCTGGCTCTGGCCACCTCCAGCTCCTCTGTTTTGAGCAACACCTCCAACTCCTTGTGGCTTTTTCTCAGCGCATGACATCTCAAAGCACTTCTGCTGTCCACTGGTGTGATACCTAGGCTGGCATTATCGTTAGTTGAGCATCAGAGAGAGACGTTGGTGAGCAGTTTAAGGTTTTTAAATGGAAATAAATTCTCTTGTGTGGAATTCCCAAGGCTCCTCTGACCAAAGGAAACAATATGAATACAACCTCATTAAAGACTAATGCGTGTTTCCAGGCATCGACAAACATCCAGGCAGCTCCTAGTGGGCCACAGGGGAGAAGCGTGTGGAGCACCATAAAAGCTTTATGAATGACAAACTTGCCAAATTGCTGTTTAAACAAGGAAGCAAATGGGAAGACCATCTGCGTCGGATTGAAACTGCTCATAATCCTGTCGCTTGTGCCAGTGTGGTGTGTTTAAGCTCTTGTGTTGGCGTGGGCCCAAGAGACACAAAAATTTGTAGCTTTTACAGCAATGGCCCCCCCCCACCCCTGTCGTAGGATCTACGTGCCCTTTGGCCGTTTCTCTTGATTTCTGATGGAGCAGGTAGCTTTCACTCTTCTTGTAGCCCAGGGTGAGGCCTCCCCTGTGCCTTGGGCTCTGTGGGCTGGGGGGCCACACTGGAACCCCCCAGGCTCTCCATCACTGCTCGTTCTCTCCCATCTACTCGTGGTCCTTCTCTGCCTCATCCCCGGTGTCAAACATCTCAACCTCACGGTTCATCCTCAGCAGACCTCCACCAGGCCAGCAGCGCTGTTGCCCTCGCTTTACTGATGAGAAAGCGAGACATGAACATGATTTGTGTGGAGAATGGAAGATGAGCCTGTATCAGCGAAGGGCTGATCCCAGCTTTGCCTCTTGATGGACTAGAGTGACCCTCCATCCTTTATCCCTCGGTCCTGGGGCTGTGCACCAGCCACAGGCTCCTCTCCCCTCCTGGTAATTAGTACAAACTTGAAAGAGAGTTGAGGGAAAGCCAAACCACGAGCCCACCATTCCTCTTGTAGATCTTTATCTTGTCTCTTTACAAGGAGCTTTGAAATAAAAATAAAACAAGTTACTGATAATTAGCTCTGAAGACACACAGGCAATTGTGCTTTATCGTGTACGAGCTCTTTGATAATAGGCCAGGCCTTGTGCCGTGAATTGCTAATTAATTCTTTCTTAGCAAAATGTTTTGCTTAATTAAAGGGTGTACTGATTTATAAACACATCCCTAAATATTATTCACTTTGCATCTGCTGAAAAGAGCGCAGACTGTTCCTGCGCTTTAACATTTCTTTTCAAATTATTCCATTATACTCAGCTACGCTCTTTTCAACACTGATTGTGACAGATTCAGATATTATTAAATCATAAATGCAAAGAGAAGAAGCTAGTGATACGCACATAATGGGAAGCGTTCTCACAGCCCCAAAAATATTTCAAATAGTGACAAAACTAGGAGGAGAGAGGGAGGCAGAAATGAAGCTCCTGACCCAGCTCCGTTCTCGCTCGTGCTGGAATAAATCACCCAGTTCCCCAGAGCTCAGACTGGTGCAAAAGCAGAGGAAGGATCTCTCACTTTTCCTGCAAGATCACTGCTGCTTAAATCAGGTCCTCCCTGGTTGTCTGCTCCCTTTCATGGTGCTGGCATGGGGTGGGCTGTGCAGCGAGTTCAGTTGTGGGGCTCTTCACAGCCCAGGACTTGCTTTTTTAATGAGGTTCTTCTCAATAGCTGCTGTTAAGGCCTTTTTCTCCTGCAGTTGTACCCTCCTGCGAGGTGCTGTCTCTGCTGTGATGCAGAGGAAAGGCAAAGCAGGGAGAGTGCAAGGTTGGTGTGTCCCATAGGAGTCAGTATGGACCTGTCCCCAGGGTGCTGGTGGCTTTAACCTGGGGCTGATGACAGCAAGAGGCTCGTCAAGAGGCTGTAGCCCAGCTTACAGTGTCTGGAAGACTACATAGGGAGGAAGGAGAGTAGATTGATGGGATCCTGTAAAGGTTCCAGGATCAGGCAGTCGGCTCAGAAGAGGTTTGGAGAATGTGGTGAGATACGGGGAGTTTGAAGGTTTGGTGTCAGAGTGGAGCTGCAGTAGACAGCCTTGACCCAGAGGGTCTTTGGACACAGTAGGGTTCCAGGGAGCTTGGCTGTGCAGGGCAGCCCAGGCCAACACAGAAAAGAGGGAAGGAAAGCTGATCCAGACCTGGATTGCCAGTGGGTTCAGCTCCAAGGTGGTGCCATTTCTCAGTGGTTCAAGGGATGCTCAGCCAAACACATGGCCAATAGGAGCCGTTTGCTTCTCCTGAAGCACATGTGTGAGTAACTCCCCAGGAGGACTTCATCCTGCTGTGCCTTGTTGCTGTGATGAGCTGCTGTACTGCTGTATGCTTGCCCTCTTCTGAGGGCTTCCCTGAGCCAGGGCCACCAGCAAGGACAGGACAACAGGCTCAGTGCACCTCCAGTGTTACCCAGCCCAGCCACTCCCTAAGAGGAGAGCAACTTTTACCCTTGGGCCACCATGGCACCACCCCAAAGAGGGGCTGACCCCCTGAAGGAGTCGTGCTTTGGGGCGGAGAAGTATCTGAAGGGCAGGTGTCAAAAGGATGGGGCCAGACTGTGGTGCCCAGGAACAGGACAAAGGGCAACAGGCACCACCTGGAACACGGGAAATTCCATTTCAACATGGGGAAGAACTTCTTTCCTCTGAGGGTGACAGAGCCCTGGAACAGGCTCTGAGGGTGGGGAGTCTCCTTCTCTGGAGATATACTCCAAACCTGCCTGGATGCATTCCTGTCCAGCCTGCTCTGGGTTGGACTAGATGATCTCCAGAGGTACCTTCCAACCCCTACAGTCCTGTGATTGTATGTGCAGCAGTGCCAGAGGTCTCTGGGTGGACTCCTGGTGCCATCCCTCCCTCCCACTCCATGGGGCCACCCAGCTTTGCTCCAGACACAGCCCCTCAGCTCCCAGGAGCCACCACCACGCACACCTCTGTCCTCTCCATTTGCATGTGCCAGCCACAGCATGAAGAGTTTCTATTTACTCCTGGAAAGTTAGTGATTTACTTTCCACCCTGTTTAGCTCCTATTTTGTGCTGTGTTACTGCCTGCTGCATAAATCCAGTACCCGAGGAGCATTGGATGAAGCAACGCCCTCTGAAATGCATAGGTTATAGTTGTCAGCAGCTGTAAGTCTGTCAGCATTCAAGTGCGAATTCATTTTCACCCAGCATTCATTAATCAGCCCAAATACCTCCTTTTTCTTTGTCTCTTCCCTCCTCCTCCTCCCCAGTATATCATGTGGCAGGTTGGTCGGTACACAGCTTCGCTAGCAGAGTGGGGTGACAGAGTCAAAAACCACACGTGCATTCATAGGAAGGTCGTTTGGGGTAAGGTTTTGTTGAAAGCTCGTTACTGTAACGAAGTGGATGGGGGAGAGTCAGTTGTGAACGCTCCCAAGCCATTTGGTGGACCCAAAAGCGGAGGAACCCGGCTGGTTGGAATGGTTCTGGTGTCGCACCGGGTGAGATGCAGCTTTTCTCCATGAGGGCTTCACAGAATCACCTGGGTTGGAAGGGACCTTTTAAGATCATCTAGTCCAACCAATGGGGGGAAAAAAAACAACAAAAAAACCCCCCACACACCACAACCAACCCACACTACGACACAAACAACAACAAGGTTGTTGGGTTGTTGTGGTTTTTTTTTTGGTTGGTTGGTTGGGGGTTTTTTTCCCCATTGGTTGAACTAGATGATCTTAAAAGTTCCCTTCCAACCTAGGTGATTCTGTGATTCTGTGAACAAACCCCAAAATGCCACACCCCAAAGAACACCAAAAAAAAAAAATCGTCAAAAAAACCCCCAACAACCATAACCACCACCCCACCCCACCCAACACTGAGCCATCTCCTTGAGCACCAAGTCAACTTCTCTCTTGAAACCCTCCAGGGATGGTGCCTCAACCACCTCCCTGGGCAGCCCATTCCAATACCTGACAACCCTTTCAGGAAAGAAATATTTCCTAATATCTAATATACACTTCCCCTGGCGCAACTTGAAGCCATCACCCCTTGTCCTGTCATCTGTAACTTGGGAGAAGAGACCAACCCCCGCCTCTCTGCAGCCTCCTTTCAGGGAGTTGTAGGGAGTGAGAAGGTCTCCCTTCAGTCTCCTCTTCCTCGGGGTGAATAACCTCAGCTCCCTCAGACTTTTGAGTTTCTCACCAGACGTGGAGTGAAATGAGAGGTGTGGGATGGGTGAGGACGCCTGGTCGCAGAGGGAAGGAAGAATTCCCCCGCGCCCTGAGGAGCGGGGCTGCTGGTCGCCTGCGTGGCAGCAGCAGGACAGCACGTGCGTCCAGCCCCGAGGCCGCCAGGCTACGGTAATCAAGTCTGAGCCCTTCCTTTTCCTCAGAACTGGGTTTTCCCTCCTGGCCACTGCTCTTCCTTCCCTGTTTGTTTGCTCTGGAGCATCTCTTTTACGTGACTTTCCGTCCCTGCCTGGGAATTTCATGCCTTGGAGAATCCCTTGCCTTCCCGGGTTAAGTTGCTCCAGCAGTTAATTACCCCGGCTGTTAGAAACCTGCGCCCTATTTCTCGTCCGAACGTTGGCTGCCTCCAGAGGCATTACGCATGCTGAGCGCTGGGCAAGGCGCGCTTCTCTGAATATATTTGCAACCTGATGGTGCTGCTCTGGCTGCTGCTGCTCACACTTCGCCTCTGATCCCTGGCTGGGGTAGATCAGAGCTGTCCTGCTGGAGTCCGGGCAGCCCTGACAGCCGACCTGCCTGGATTTGGCCTGTTCTTAGCTGGAAGATAGAGCTGCTCATTGCTAAAATACCTGCTGTCAGTTTGTTTGGGGTTTGTTTTTTTTTTTTTTAAATAAGGAGAATGAAAGGTTAAGCTGCTGCAGATATTCATATTTAATCTGTTCCAATTACAATATGCATATTACTTTTCAAAAAAGGATTTGAGACTTCTCCCACAGACTTAAATGTGTCCACACGAAAGATCAGTGGTTTAGGCTAGGATTTGCAAAAACATGTTAAGGAGATGAGGCGCCCGCTTCTTATTGACTCTCATTGACTTCCCTGCTTGCTTTTGAAAAAAATCCCCCCCTTAATCATCGTTATTATGCCATAAGAAATGCTCTCCCTCGTTATCAGTGACACATCCCGGATGCCGCCAGTACTCACAGCTGCCTTGGTCTAACCCATAAATAGAGTAAAATAAACGAAAACACTGGGGTTACTCAATGGAGAAGTGCTCGGCACGTCACTGACGGTGACAACCAAGCGGTGTTGAAGTCGTGGAAAGGTCTTTGCACTTAAGACAGTGCTCGAGCTCCACATCTGCACGGGGAAAGTGCAGCCCCGGAGATCTCAGCCGTACGTCTTCCCTTCCTTCCCTCTCTCCAGGGTCTGTGCCCTGCCAGTTGAGAGGGTGCACGTCCGAGGGATGATTTAGGAACCAAAACACCGTGCAGGGACTTGCTCGCCGTACAAACCGGTGGGCAAAGTGTCCCAGGTGAAGTTCAGGTCCCCTCTGGTGTTCTGCAGGGCTCATACTCCGTCTGATCAAACACCCAAAGTCGCTCATTTCTGTCCCCTGGTTGGAACTGCCCTACCCCGCTCACGTGCAGGCAGTGCTCCCAGAGCCACCTGGACCTGCAGACGTGGTCTAGCAAGACACCAGGATGGTCTTCAGAAGTGTTCAGGAGTCAGGAGGCGGCAGTTGTAGGGAGGCATTCACAAAGCTGTCTCTTGTTGGCGTCACAAAAATTTGCTGTAGTCCTTTTTCCACCACCCAAGGTCTTCCCCCAATGCACTGAACTGGAAAATTTTCCCCTTCCAGCTTGACCCCTTCAGACTCTCCAGCACCCTCCAGGACAACCTCCTACCCCAATACCAGACCTTTTGTACAAGATCTCAAACAGGTCACCATCTCCACACGCTCCCAAGAAGCCACGCAGGCACCACCGTGCTTAAAGGGTCTTCTGCACTGACAGGCGTTACATCACGAGGAGCTTGCTCTGGCAGGAGCTCACCAGGAGATCCCCAAAACATGGACCTTTGCCTTTTTTTCCCCAAAAAATCCTTATAGAACCACCCTTTTCATTTGCTCTCACGTCTGACGACCGAGCACCTTGCTTAAAGCTGCTGGCAGAGTAAGCAAATCAGGACTGATGTTGTCGACTGGTGGCTCTTTCTCATGCAAAGACTCCGTTTGGCTTCTGTAGTACCAATCGTTGAGGAAACATCTGCAGAGCCTGTTGGGGCCAGAAAATAATGGATCAGCTTCTCAGTATCCGTTCTCCTTCCTGGCAGGGTCTCAGGGGGCAGCCAGGCTGTAGGCAAGCAAGCTTTGCTTATTTTTGCTTTCACATAGTGCCAAATCTTCAGCTATTGATGATTTGCAAAGGT
This sequence comes from Pedionomus torquatus, assembly GCA_013398155.1. Lineage (NCBI taxonomy): Eukaryota > Metazoa > Chordata > Aves > Charadriiformes > Pedionomidae > Pedionomus > Pedionomus torquatus. Next base: position 217,197 of record VZRU01008678.1, read on the forward strand.
TCGTTAGGAAGGGGGAAGAAGAAGTGGGATTAGTGAGAAATGCAGAAATCCCAGTTCAACCGCTCAGAGGCCTCTGTGGATTAATAGATTAATTTATCTTGTGGGGCATTAATTGAAGAATGTGCTGAGGTTAAGGACAAGGTCAGCTCTTCACAGTGTAATGTCTCCTACATAATTCACTTACCCAACCATCAAGACAATCTGTGCAGAGTGATAATGAAGGATGGACGTTCTGCTCCCGGGATCCCAGGGAACGTAACCTTGCATTACTGATAACTTCGAGCGAAAGCTGGAGGAAGGCACCTGGCAGATGTTTTATTAGATGAGACGTTTAGCACTATCTCGTACTTCTTTAAGGTCTGCAGTTCCAGATCAGGTCTGGATAACAGACCCAGGGCACGGGGGGGACGCTTCCACCCCAGCACAGGGCGTTTGGTCCCTCTGCTGTAGCAGTATTTAGGTTGAGCTCACAGCCCGGCTGCCAGGGAGGTGGCAATCTCACCCATCAGCCCTGTGAGGAGACAATCAATAAAAAAATCAGCTCGGGAATTGTTGCCATCCTTTGTTATTCCACTAGACTGACTCAGGAAGGGTTGCTGGCTGGCTGCGGCAACCCCCCCAACAAACCGTGCTGGGGAGAAGTATCTGCCTGGGGTTTGTTTGCTGGTGGGGAGGAGGATGGAAAGAAGAGGCTGTGGCTGCACAGGCTGTGGCACTGCCAGCGTGACAGCCTTTTAGGGTCCCCCAGGCAGGGGAGATGGTACCCCCACCCCGCTCCCAGCGCTGGGGATTCACCCTTGCAGCCTCTCCAACCCACCCTGGGGTGGATGCCTGACCACGCAGCAGAGGGAGAAGTGAAAAGGGGATGAGAAGATGAGCCAGGTGAGGCTTTTGTCTCTCTGTCCTTGCGCTCACAAAGAATAAAGGCAGCACTGGTGTGATGAGTGGAACAGCAGGAGAAGGGGGAACAGTTTTAAACCGAAAGGGGGGAGATTGAGATGAGATCTCAGGAAGAACTTCTTTGCTGTGAGGGTGGTGAGAC
>VZRU01008678.1:218284-241857 GCA_013398155.1 Pedionomus torquatus
GTGGCACTGGGGGGGCTTTAAGGTCCCTTCCAACCCAAACCGTTCTGTGATTCTGTGGCTGTCAGTACTTGCTGCTAAGCAGCTACCCCTGGTGTCTGGGGCTGGGGCTCTCTCCCCATACTGGAGCTCATCCTCTGCTCGCACAACACTGGCCAAACGCAGGATTTGAGGATTTGGCCACCCTGTGGCTGCTTCTTTGTCAGGCAGGAGGAATCTGCCTCCCTGCTGCTGCTGGTGGCTCCTTGTGTCCACATAATTCAGTGATGGCCACAACCAGGACGGGACACAACACAGCGGGTAGAATGTGTCCAATTTCATGCATCGTTTATAACTTGTTGCTCTTCAGAAATATTTAAACCACGGGCACAGGGTTTTTTTTTTTTAACACTGGAAGTATTTTCCTGTGAGATTAATCAAATATTAGAGCAGCGGTGCAAAATTGCATATCTGTCCTTGGAGAGACGTAGAAAACCTGGGAGAGATGTGAAAAACCTCAAACCTGGTCTCCCTGGTTCCCTTTCAGCTCAGTTTTGGGCTAGAGATCTCCAAAGGTTTATTTTAACCCAAGTTTTTTCTCTAAGCCACAAAAGCCAGGTCCAGAGCACGGAAGGGAAGCAGAGAAGGTCAGAGAGACTGAATCAGATGACCGTGTCCTGTGACTTGTTCATCTCCAGAGTTGCCCCACACAGAGAGCTTAAAAACCTGGTGCTGCTGTTGGTTATCGTGTTCTTCAGAGCTCCTGTGGCAGTTCTCCAGGTAATGAATCCAAGCAGCCCTACTCCATTAATGAGCCCTAAGAAGATCAAAGATGGTGGCACAAGATGAAGTGTCTGTTTTACAGTTCTTAAAAGCTTAAGAAAAATGAAAACACATACCAAGAACCCATCTGAGGCCAATTTTACTGAAGATGGAAAACTAGACTCAGAGGTGAGACTTTGTGCCAGACTTAAATGCTTCTTTGCGACCACATTTCATCTTCCTTCTTTAGATGCATTATGCTAAAATCTAATTATAGCGTTGCTCAGCTTTACCCAGACAGTGCTCTTTTGAAGCAGCACAGCCAATATTTGGTTTAATCCACTGGTTTTGTTTGATTATCTTGTTTGTTTGCTATTTTGGGTCTTACTACCTACAGGCTGTTTAGATGAGCATTGACCTGTCTCCACGTTTCTGAAAGTGACATAATTAAGTCTTTGAATTGTCAGAGGAACCATCCCACTTATCAGAGGTGCAGGAGTTGGTCTGGGGGTGGTCCTGAGTAGGGTTGGGCAGCTCTCCAGAATCCCAGAAAGGTTAGAGTTGGAAGGAACTTTAAAGATCATCAAGTTCCACCCCCCCTGCCCTGGGCAGGGACACCCAGGACCTCCCACTAGAGAGTCCGAAGTACAGCTGTGAGATGGGATGGGTGCACAGTGGGGCTTCAGGGCACCCCAAAAACGTTCCCTCAGCTTCTTTTACTGTAGTAGACACTGAAGTTACTGAAGAACACCTGTATTAGCATGGCTTGGATACTGGACATATGGAGTGGCCATAGGAAAAAAAGAAGCTATACCTGCCTTGCTTGGGAGTGTTGAGGTTGTACCGGCACCTTCTGCGCTGTCGTTCATCCTCTTCTTAAAAACCTTTTAAAAAAATAATAGTCTTCCAGGCGTTCTTTTCAGCCAAAAGTTGATTGAGCTTGCAAAACTGCTGTAGCAAGTCTGTCAGTCTGCTGCCTTCCTTCATCTCTGCAGCTGTACGAGGCCTCTTTGAGAGCTTGCTTGTGTCTGTGTTGGCCTCGCTGCGCTCGCAGATGATGGAAATGTCCCAGTAGCACTGGGTGGCATCCACCCGCGACCTCTGCGTTTGACATCTTGCCCCTGAGTGCACCAAAGATTTGTTCTCAGCCGCTACTTTAGATGTTGCAGCACAGAGGATATTTGTGGGCAATTTGTGCAACGTTCTTTTTTCTGCACTGTGGCTCTATGAACTTAGTACAATGGATCCATTGCCAGGGGAAAAATAACTTTGGGCATTTCCCCTGGCTCTGAAAGAGATTAGGTTCCTGCAGGGGCTCCTGCACCACGGCACTTCCAGCCCCTGAGACACAGACGGGCTGGCACTGCCCAGCCCTGGGTCTCTGGACGTTCCCAGGTCCTACTTTTAATAGAATTCTCCTTTCTGGGAGGTGGGACATGCACTTCTCTGGCAGCAACGTGCTCATCTAGCCAAAGCTTACCCTTTCTTAAAAACATCATCTATGTGCCCGCTGCCTTGTTCTGCTGGGATGGCTGCCAGCAAGCACAGGCAGCGCACACCAACAGAGTTGCCCTTTCTTTCAACAGCTTATGAAGTACCTGCTTAATCTGAAATATTAAGTGTAGCGTGGATTTCTTTATTTGTTTTGGGGTTTTTTAAAGTTTTTTTTTATTATTATTTTTTTAACTACTACGGAATGTTTCTTGTCTTGACACCAGGTTCTTTGGGGTAGCCCAGGATCTGCTCCTGCCCTTCAGCATTTGTCTCCTGACCTCAGAGTTCTCTTGGCTCAGCTCTCCTTTTCCACCCTGGGGTGGCTCCACAGCTGAAAGGCTATCCCTGTTCCAAAATTGCTCTTCTCTGGGTATTTTTTGCTGCCTAAAGCTGTGCTGCAGCTTAATGACTTCACTCATACAACCCCAACAGAAAACCTTGGCCGTGTTCAGTGATGCTACTGCCCATGTATACTGATGGGAACTGGGTTTGGGTAGGCAGCAGTGACCTGCATGATAAGCTGATGCTTGGAAGCCGATCAGCCCAGGGGCTGGGAGAGCCTTTCTCTCTCCTTCCTGCCCACCAAGAGAGGACAGGCCACTGAAGACCCCTCAGCAGTTTTTAAGACGCGTGTTTTTCTTTCCCATAGAAATTGCTGTTCTTCAACTATCTCATTATCTCCCAGGCTACTTTTTTCTGGTCATTTCTGTTTCTAGTTGTCAAAAAAAAGGTTCCCTTTCCCTTTTTAAGATTTTTCTGCTTTCAGTGGAAACTCAAAACTTTGTGCAAGGAGGAAAAAAAAAAATAATCCTTTCTGATCCACACTGCTCAGAGAGAATACTGCAGCCTGGTACCGTTGCTGTTGTCTGCTGCTTCTCCAGCCTTGCTTTTCTCTTTTCCTTTCTCTTTGCCAGCTGACACCCTTCCCCAAAGCAACGTGGGCCTTGTCCCCTTTCCAAGGGCTTCGCTACAGTCATTTTGCACTGTTGAAATGATCAAAAACCGAATAGTCAGTGCTGCTGACATTGGAGGTGGTGCCTCAGACGAAGGCGAGGGAGCCTCACATCTGAGTGAGGTTTTCATCAGGTTCCAGCTGTTGGCACAACACAACATTCCTCCGTTCCCGTTTTGAAAGACTCTCACTGGGGTCATGGCATTTCCCAGTCACGTGCTGCTGGGCTTGCACTTAGGTAGACAGGAGTTTGAAACCCAGGGTAGATACACCTTGATGCCTCTCTCCTGGACTGCATCGCCTTGAAAATGTGGACATCAAGGATGTGACAGCAGCTCGTCTGCCGTGCAGTCAGTTTAGGAAGAATGAAAGGACTGTTCCTGGGACCTGCTGCCCTTCTGGAGGGACACAGAAATTAACAGCAGAAAAAGCTGGCACTGTGATGCAGATTGGACCTTCTTAAGATGTCCTGCAAAGCAGGTACACAGAGCAGTAATCTAAGATCAACACAGAGCTTGTCTACACACAGCACTGGTCTCATCTGACCTTGGCTTGGTAGTGACCACGAGCCTTCAGGACCTTCAGTCCTTCTGTGACTTGCAGAGAGTGAGTTGGACTGACTTAGGACTTTGTGTACAACCCCAGGGCATTGTTGAGGGCAACTAAATGCTTATCAGAACGACTGAATCTGCCAGGCAGCAGGGCATCCAGTCAGTGCTGAGCGTCCAGCTTCTCATTCTTCTGCATGAAGAATGAAGTCTCCCCAGAATGTCCCTGTGGCTTGGACCTCTACGTAGGATGTGAAGAGCAACAGTCCTACAAGACTGGTTGATCTTGCTGGCCCAATGAGCTGCCTACCAACAACTTTATATGGGTGAGAGCCACGAGATGCAGGTCACCTTTCTCAGGGGACCAAAGGGAAGGGAATGCCTGTGACTGGGTCACACCCACAGGTGACAACATCTCACGGGGACCTTGGTGCCCCACAGTGGAGCAGGATGGACCAGATATTGAGCAAGGAGCAGAGCGTGTCTCTGGGGAACCCATTTTGATCATATAAAGGGAGGGAGGTGATTCGGCCCCTCTGCCCTGCTCTGGTGGGACCCCACCTGGAGTACCACATCCAGCTCTGGAGTCCTCAGCACAGGAAGGACATGGACCTGTTGGAACAGGCCCAGAGAAGGTCAGGAAGCTGGTCAGAGGTCTGGAGCTCTCCTCCTGTGAAGGGAGGCTGAGAGAGTTGGGGTTGTTCAGCCTGAAAAAGAGAAGGCTCTGGGAAGATCTTATAGCAGCCTTCCAATAGGGACTCTTTATGAGGAATTGTAGTGATAGGACAAGGAGTAATGCTTTTAAACTGAAAGGGGGGAGACTGAGATGGGATCTCAGGAAGAACTTCTTTGCTGTGAGGGTGGTGAGGCACTGGAAGAGGTTGCCCAGAGAAGCTTTGGCTGCCCCATCCCTGGAGGGGTTCAAGGCCAGGCTGGATGGGGCTTGGAGCAACCTGGTGTGGTGGGAGGTGTCCCTGCCCAGGGCAGGGGGTTCGAACTTGATAGTCTTTAAGGTCACTTCTAACTCTAACCATTCTATGATTCTGTATAAACCACCCCGGATGCTTCACTCTGGGTTTTCCAGGAGCTGTAGCACTGGTGCAGGCTTCTTGGTGGTCAGACAACAGTACAGAAGTAGAACCCGTGTTGTTCGTGAGCCACATCCAAGTGAGAAGCTGGGCCAAGTGCTAATTCTGTGATCAGAAGTTTCAAGGTCTTGCACTACCCCTGCACAAGTTTCTCTGAAAAGCGAGCTCCTGGCCAACAGGTTAGAGTGATTAAAAAAAGAGGTCGGTGCCTCTTAATGCAAATAAGTGCCCATTAGTCACCTTCATCCTCCTGGGCCTCAGTCAGCAAATTCAAGAACGCCCCCATTTGTGCTATTTTTAGAAGTACTCTGATTTCGAACCACTCTTCCTCATGCCTTTTAGATCTGAACCGTGATTTCCAAGTGCTTGGAGTTGTCGGTGCTGCTGTTGGCCAGGCAAGAGAGGGGTGGACGGGAGAGAAGAGAGGAGAAAGGAGCAGGTTTCACGGAGGACCTTTGTGATGCCCGTGGCCACCTGCAAACTGATCCAAGTTTCGGAATATCTTGGGAAACGAGAGATGTGCTTCGTAAAGCGTCAGGAACATTTCAGGCAGCCTTTTGCCAATGGCAGCTCTTATAATTAGGGTTATCCGGTGTCTCACTGCTCTCCTCTGGCTGGCAACACGCCCACGGGGCAGCTCTACCAGCACCTCACTTCAAAGGTACAAGAGCCTCCTGTTATTTCAGTATCGATGAGCCATTAACTGGTGCCAGGGAAAGGTCAGCTCCAGCCTGGGAGTAAATTCTTGTTATTAATATTTTTTCTTGCGTTTAGTTGTTTTAATTTTTTGACTAAAATTGTTTGGAAGGTAATTAAGTCCCATTGGTGCCTGGAGTGCTTAGTAAGGGAGGAGACTTCAAACGCCACCATATCCATCTTCCTCTCTCCTTTAAATTCAGAGAAGGAATTGTAATGAAAATGCATCAACCTGTATTCTGCAGTACTGTGCACTGAAATAGTGCCTTTTTACCCTCCTCCCTGCAAGAGACCGAATGCCTTTTGCAGAAATCCTCACGCCTGTGTCACAGCTGGGGACTGAACTCTCAGATTCTGGCCCCGGACGGCAGAATCCCAAAATCCTGGTGGGTGCCCAGGTGCCGAGCACCACATTGTTGACCCTACGAAGTCGCGAGAGCCTTCCAGAAACCCAGCTCGTATCTGGGGCTCGTGACTCCTGGAAGCCACCTTTTAGTGAAGAGAAGCAACGGGTACTGCACTATTCCATGAACAGACTAGTTCTGGAGAAGAGAAGGCTCCGGGGAGACCTTAGAGCAGCCTTCCAGGATCTGAAGGGAGCTCCAGGAGAGCAGGAGAGGGACTCTTGGTCAGGGAGGGGAGGGACAGGACAAGGGGGAATGGTTTTAAACTGGAAGAGGGGAGATTGAGATTGGATATTAGGAAGAAATTCTTTGCTGTGAGGGTGGTGAGACCCTGGCCCAGGCTGCCCAGAGAAGCTGTGGCTGCCCCATCCCTGGAGGGGTTCAAGGCCAGGCTGGAGGGGGCTTGGAGCAACCTGGTGTGGTGGGAGGTGTCCCTGCCCAGGGCAGGGGGGGTGGAACTCGATGATCTCTGAGGTCCCTTCCAACCCTAACCATTCTATGATTCTCTGGTGGCTGCAGAGGCAAGACAAAAGGGCCACTGACTACTAATATTTAAATTTCACTGGACGTTTTTCAGCGTTTTCCAGTACAGCGCATTATAGCTCGAGCAAATGTATGCAGCGCATGAGACGATTCATCTCAGCGGTGCGATACCTGTTTCCCACATTCTGCTCTCTCTTACTGACTCGTTAGCCTGTATTTGTAATAAATAGGAGATTGTTCAGCTCAGTATTTGCCTTCGCCAGTATCACTCACTGACTAATCTTTTTATTTTTCACTCCCTCTTTCCTCCCAGATTGTTAGATCTGATAATTCATCTGATAAAATACTGTCCCTTTCATTAATCCAGCAGACACAGGGAAGTGAAGTGGTGAATTCAGAAAGAGAGGGTGGGTCCCAGTGATCCGGTAGATGTGTGATAACGAATTCATGAAGCTGACCACATATTTCAGTGAGAAGAATATCAATGATATCAGGGATGGTAATTTGGCAGTTTGAAAGCCATGGTTTAAGACCATGAACTCTAACTCTCTGAGGATGCTTTTGCAACCCTTATGTAGGCTAGAAAAGGCTGTGCAGAAGTGGAAGCAGGTAAAAGAGTGCAGAATGGGAAGCAGGTGAAAGGATGGAGCGTGAGCAATGATTTGCTTAAAAAAAAACCCACCCAACCAACCAAACCACCCTCCAGTCTTAAAATCAATATGCAGGAGGGTCACTCTGGCAACCTATGGAACCCTCATGACACAGAACAGCACAGGTTGATGGACTCTTGTTTAAAAACTCAAAAGCTAGACATTTACTTCATAAAAATAGCAACTTTAATCCAAGTTGTGCACGCTGGCATCGCCTCTCCTCCCCGACAAAACTGGTCCAGAGAAACATTTTGCAGTAGGGTGCCATAACAGGATTTTTATTTTATTTTTATTTTTTGCTTTGTTTGGACGTGTGTATGAGATCTGTCTCAGAAGATAACGCGGGGATCTAGGCAGGAGCAGGATGGATGGGGGCGTTTGGGTGGTGCAGGAGCTCCTTTGAAGAACTCGCAGGATAACCAGATCAGGAAACACCGTGTAGCTGAAGGCTTTATCTGGTTGCGTGTAATCAGGTGTGTGTGACGGCTGTCAGAGGGTGAGGAAGAGGAAGGACCTTTGCCAGCAAGTCATGATTCCTCTTCTCATAGAGATCAAATAGAGAGGGACTCTTTGTCAGGAAATGTAGTGATAGGACAAGGGGTAATGGCTTTAAACTAGAAGAAGGGAGATTTAGATTGGATATTAGGAAGAACTTCTTTGCTGTGAGGGTGGTGAGACCCTGGCCCAGGTTGCCCAGAGAAGCTGTGGCTGCCCCATCCCTGGAGGGGTTCAAGGCCAGGCTGGATGGGGCTTGGAGCAACCTGGTGTGGTGGGAGGTGTCCCTGCCCAGGGCAGGGGGGTTGGAACTAGATGATCTTTAAGGTCCCTTCCAACTCTAAGCATTCTATGATTCTAAACAAGCCAGAACTTCTGAGGAAGCTGTTGGGGCTGGGGGAGCTTCCACTTGGAGACAAGCACTTGAAAATGGACTGTTTTCCTGTGCTGTGAACCCCCAAATTAGTTCAGAAGCCCTGGAAGGGACAAGAATTGTCAGAGGCAGACACACCAAAGAAAGACCATCAAGTTTCAACCCCCCTGCCCAGGGTAGGGACAAATCNCTTGGAAGACAATGAGGGACCTTAGAGGCCCCTTCCAGTCCCGAAAAGCCCCTAAAAGCCCCCTAAAAGGGGCTTTTCGGGATTGGAAGGGGCCTCTAAGCTCTCCCCCTGAGCAGGGACACCTCCCACCACACCAGGTTGCTCCACGCCCCCTGCAACCTGTTCCAGGGTCTCACCACCCTCACAGCAAAGAAGTTCTTCCCCAGGTCTCACCTGAATCTCTCCTCTTTCAGTTTAAACCCAGATGCGATGCTGAGTACCCGGTTCAGCATTAGCACTGCCAGGGGTGTGGAAGAAATACCTGGGATGGTCAGAAACACTGTTATTCAGAGAGTGAGAGGTGTTTGCTGTGGAGGAGTTGTCAAAAGTGCTTGTTTTCCTTTAAAGAGAAATGGCTGTTCCCGGTTTGAAATGTCACAGATGGGGGGGGGGGTTGAATTTAACCATCCAGCTCCCATCAAAGTCGGTGTTTGTTGCCCGGCTGAAGTCCCCCTGCCGTGGTTTGAGAAGCTGGAGCATTATCACAGCCTCCTGCAGGAGAGGAGCCTGAACGAGCTGGTGCTAAAAATAAATGCCTGCAGTTTCTGTGGTCGGGTAAATGAGGGCAGGAGTTTGGCAGCTCCGTGATCTGATGTGTCGGTGGATGTCAGAGGCTCGGGGGGGGCTCCCGAAGCTCTTCTCTGGAAATCTGAGCCTTGGGCACCTGCGGTGCCTCGGCAAGCAAAGATTGAACAAAACATAGCAGACAGGTGGGCTGTCAGGAGCCTCCGAGAAGAGAAAATCACGATGCATCGACATAGACCGCTATGCGCCTCAGCAGAATAGCAGGAAAGAAGATATTATTTATTTTTTTAAAAAAATCTATCAATAAAATCTGTGTGGAAACCTCCCCCAATCTTGAGGTTTCCTCAAAGCTTCTTTTTGAATACTTGTCCCTTTTTAGCTGTTTGATACATATCTGTATTTACTGGTTTCCACAGTCCATAAACAGAATCAGGAAAATACTGAGATACCAGCTATTTCCATGAAATGCTGAACATAAGAAATAACCAATAAAAAGGAGCTCTTATATTTCAGGACCTGTCTGAGGCGTGTTGGGTGAGCATTTGTGGAGATGGACAAGGGCTCGGCAGTTGTTTTAGTCCCTTCCTCTTCTCATTAGCCATGCAAATCTGCCACGGGACTGCTAAATGCATCCAAGGGATGCTTCTCCGGGGCTTTCTCTGCTGGTCTCCTGGCAGCCTGCGCTCCTGTCAGGAGCTCCCTACATTTCCAAACACATGGGCTTATGAGGCTACAGGGAAAGGTCCGTTTGGCTGCATGACCGAAGGGTCATGCATAGTCACTCGGATGCGCAAAGCGTGTTTCACGTGTTGGCCAAAGATCATAGAATCATAGAATGGCTAGAGTTGGAAAGGACCTTGAAGATCATTGTGTTCCAACCCCTCTGCCCTGGGCAGGGACACCTCCCACTAGAGCAGGTTGCTCAAAGCCCCATCCAGCCTGGCCTTAAATACTTCCAGGGATGGGGAAGGTATGAGTCCTCGCCCTGGCCTGTGCTGGTGCTGCCACAGAGTCCATGATGGCAGCAGAAGACAACTCCTGGCTTCAGAAAGCAATATTTTTGTCTCTTGCACTCAAAATAAGCAGGTGTTCTCACCACCTCGGTGTTGGTCACAATTACAGGGCCATGAAGACGGCACCCAACGAGCTAGAGTGGCTGCTGGGAGCCGCTCTACCCTCCCCAGGGGCTGGATGCAAGTGGGCGTCCCAGTTGTCCCAGATGGACTATTCTGGTGTCTGAGCTGCCCTGGGTCCCTCTGTCTTGCCCCACATTTTGCTGGGAGCGTGTTTCTGGAGTGGCTTATGGAAAGTATGCTGAGCAAAACCCTTCTCTGGTCTTCATTGCCAGCTGCAAGGCTGGGGTTGAGTCAGTGCAGCCACCACTGCCCACCTCCCATCTGGGAGCTGGCAAGAATACCCACCTCTGCCAAAATCCAGCTGCCCACGTGCATCTTTAAGATCTCTTCCAGTTCTAACCATTCTGTGATTCCTTGTGAGTGAGAGTCAGTTGTCCAGGAGGGGTCCATAGGCATCTTCTGTGGAGACGCGTCCAACTCCAAACCACAGCTTGGGACCACAGAGGCAACGATTTAATGACAGATTGCCACCACCAGAAGACATCAGCATCGCTGTGGGACAGGCCAGGAAGGGGATGATAGCCTGTTATGTGATATCTCTAAAGACCCTCTGTCTTTCCAGAGGCTTCAGTGATGCCCATCTACATCTGCCCCTGCCCCTGCCCTGCGGAGCAGGACCCAGGGAGACCCTTCCCAGCAGCAGCTGAGATTACTGCATCTCTCCCTGCCCTCTGCCATCAGATGGCACTTCTCACTCCCAGCAAACCCATTTACCATGCAGCCTCCTGGCTTCAGAGCAGATAAAAATACTGGTTCGCATCAAACAATCGTGGTGTTTGCTTTATGCTTATTAAAAACCACTTTATTACGATGTTAACCTCCAGCCCCTTGGAGCTGCCTGACACCAGCTGCCTCGGGAAGCAGAGACCCTGCATCAACAGAAACGCCACCCCCCAGAGCAAGAGCAGTGCCGTGCTTTATTAATAAAAGCTCAGAGCCTGGTATAGTTCACCCGCCCACCCTGCCAGAAATTTAACACCACAACACTTCAGTCGCCGCAAGAGACAGACACGGTAGCTTCTAATTGATAGAACATCTATTGAAAGCCCATTTAGACACTTCAACGGGAGCGCAGGAGCACCGCGCCAATCTGTGGAGGTGGAGAGCTCGTCAGAAACTTTAATATTCACCATATGCACAAGAAAACACCATTTGCAGGGATTTCTTCCTAGTTTCATCCATCTGCCTGACCAAGCTATTCCTTTTTGTCCCTTATTTATGGCTGTAATTTTGATGCCACAGTTACTGTACACGATCTGCTGTATATTTCTCTTATTTGCTTTGAAATTGCTCTTTTCAGCTCATATCTGAAGTCATTTATTTGCCCACAAAATAACCAGGCTCTGAACTATTTCCTGGCAACTAGTTTTGCAGCGTTGAAGGTTATTTTTTTTTTTTTTTTCATCTGTAATGGTGTATATATATCCTTTATTATTGCACTTAAATGCTTATTAACAATTCATGGAATCTTAAATGGCTGAAAAAACAGATTCTTGAGCTAAAGGTTTCTAGAGAGTCTCTTAGCCCAGGCCCCATCTCTGCAAACGTAGCCTTCACAGCGGAGGAGAGCATGACTTGAAGTTGGTATTTTCAGGGTAATTGCATTTTTTAATTAACAGTATATTTAATCGATGTAAAAAAGAAAGTGATGCAGCTGCCCAGGGGCTGATGTAACAGGCTAAAAATAATTTTGCACAGTGTATACTTTGATTTTACCAGCCTTCATAGTGTGGTCACAGGAGACTTCAGTGATGAGCATCCTGATTGGAAAACACGAAGGTCCTGTGCCTGGCACCTTCATCTATGGGCCTATGGGTCTATGGGCTGCTCTGAGTCCTCGCTCTGCAAATCACAGTCGTATTGAGGCTGTGTTTGGACTTAGCAGCACGTGAAAACCCTGAGGACATGCTTTCTCTCTGTGCCATCATCTCCCGTGGAGCAGACAAGGGTGAGCAGGGCAAGGAAAGGCAGTGCCAACCCCTGCGACAACGCTCCAGGGGTCCTTGTGAGCAGGGGGTGCCCAGAGAGAAGGGTTGGGGCTGAGCTCCCCATTTGCAGGGCACTGAGAAATGGTCCTTTTCTGCCCAGTTTCACAGAGATCAAGTGTCTGAGTTAACAGGGGGGAGGCAACTGTTTGTAGGTTGAAGTGTTCCTCTTCTGCAAAGGACTCGGAAAGTCCCCAGTGCCTCTTGGTGCACCAGTTGAGTGAATAAATATTTAGAATATTTAGAAAGTTCTAAATATTTAGAACTTGGGAGGTATTTAAACCTAAGAAGTTCTCTGCAGTGACCTCTGTCCACCTCCCCTGTGTGCTGCCACCTTGCCTCCGGCCAAGCCCTTGGCCCGTGGCGGTGCAGAGGGGGAGGGTGGCTCTGGGTTTTAGTCAGATAATGTAGCTGTCAGAAGCAAAAAGAGGAATTTGAAGTTATCTGTACACTCATTGACCCTTAAGTATGCAGCCCTTAAATTTTAAGTACATTCCAAGCGAAAGCTGAACCTATCAAAGAAATAGCAGCTTCTTTACAGGCTGGTTTCTCTCCCCAAATGGTAGGAGTGAGATGATGTGATACAGAGGCCTCTGGGGCTCTGACACTTAATTGTCCTCCCTTTAAAAAGCCGATCAATTTGGAGCCTCTCCCTGGGGGGGCTTCCCTTTATCTTGATCTCTTATTTCTTTCCTTGTAGCACACGATTTCACGCTCATCCCTCCCAGCACAGTAAGTTCAGGAAACGCATTTATCTCTGGCTCCACCAGACTGTTTTGTGCCGCCGATGTGTGAGCAGCAGCTCTGGCGGTTCCTTAACCGAGGACGAGTCTGTGAGCAGGAAAAAAATCCACGTTTGGGTCCACTGGCTGTCCTGGAATGCAAACTGCTTTACATCCCCACTGCGTCCGTCACGCCCGCTGTCAAGGGATGCTCTGCAGGGATGCAGCCAAAGGAAAGAAGGAAGGTTTTTGATGTCGTTCTCCCAGGGAGGAGGGTTGGTTCTGGACAGACTCCTGCCCTGTTAGGCCAGAACGGGTGGTTGAACATCACCTGGTGTCAGTTCCCTTGTAGGACAACAAATAGCACCAGGGGAAAAAAAAAATACTAACAGCGTTTCTGCATGTCTCCATGGGAGCAGTGGGACTCCCTGGAGAGGAGGCACAGCAAGGAGCAGGATGAGCAAGGAGAAGTTCAGTGGTGAGAAGAAGGATGCTATAGCCATTAGGGCTGCCAGGAGCCCATCCTGAGGGCTGGAAGCAAAAGCAGAGTGGAGTTGCTGTCACTGGAAGTCGTTGGTGTGGGCAGACCCCAGCTGGGAAAGCTAGCAAGAGCGATTTGCTGGCTTCCTGGAGCCCCATCCTTGGTGGACTTCCAGGTCAGCCCTCTGATGATCTTGAAGGAGAGGGACTCTTTGTCAGGAAGAGCAGTGATAGGACAAGGGGTAATGGTTTTAAACTGGAAGAGGGGAGATTTCGATTGGATATTAGGTAAAAGTTCTTTACTGTGAGGGTGGTGAGGCACTGGAAGAGGTTGCCCAGAGAAGCCGTGGCTTCTTAAGAAAGATTGGTGCTTGACAGTCAATGCAAACTCTTCAGGCTGTTAGGAAGAACCCCCAAAACCTCGCTTCTTCCTTTTTGTCTTCTGTAGATACCACTTGTCATGTGATGGGTCTTTCATCTCAACAGGACTTTTATCTTCAAACATGTCAGATCTTTAAAGAACTGTAAAACATTAACAGGCAGGGAGAAACTTTATTTTAATTTGCTGGATGTAAGAGAAAGAGGAGGGGGCAGCCGTTTTAATGAGCAGGGAATTAACTTTGGACGAGGGCTCCTGCTCCTGAAGGCTCACGGGCTTCTTCTCAGTGCCATGGTCCACTCTCAGATCCAGACTGGTCCTAGTGATTCATGCTAAGTGGGGGTGACCGGGACGTGCCGTATCGACATCGTTGCGTGTGTTGGCGCCTTTGATCATTTTGATGTTGATATTCTGCACTAAACTGTTATCAAGAAGGCTGTAATGAAGGAGCTGTGTAGCTGTGACCTCCCAGTGGACAGTGCTGCTCTTCCATACTAATGAGCAGCAGCAATGCACATCGTTTAGAGTCATTAACAGCAGCAGCAGGGAGGTCATGGTGATGCTGCAAAGGAAGTTGGGCAAGGAGGAAGTTCTTTTTGTGCCTGCTCCAAAGAACAACTTCTAGGAGACTGTTGGTGCCTTGTTTGCTTACCTAAAGAATGGCAGCAAAGCCTCTGTGATGTGGCCATATGCCATGGAGCACTAAGGATCCTTAACCAAAAACAGAAGGAAATGATCGTTTCCTGGTTTGTTCTGAAATGGAAGTGAGGAGGCGTCGTAGCCCCAAGCTGAAGAGCCAGCTTCAGCCGTGGGGTCCCTTCAGCTTTGCCAGAATCGGCCCGACGTGGTGTCTGGCTGCTCATGGTGGGGAATCACAAAGAGTGTCAGCTCTTTGTCTGAGGAACGGTCTTCTTTTGGAGAGACGGAGTCAGCCCTGAACACTGAGAGAGATTTTGCTGCCTCGTGTTAGACCCGGATGACATGAGTTACAGCTCCAGGGGAGAAGTCAGGGGATAAAAAGAATGAGGAGGGGGGGAAGAGATTTTTCTGAATTTCCTTAACTCTGAAAGATTTGGGAGTTGAATAAGGAGCCTGTACTAGCACTGCAACCGGAGCTATCAGTTTAACTCCTAACTCTTTTCATAATTATAGACAAGTTATTTAATACGCTGCTGAGTCTTTTCATATTTATCGCTCTGTTTGAAGTCCCATCATCTGGAGTCAAGCGAATGTCCCAGCTTTCATTCTTGTAATATTTTAGTCTCTGCTGTTGCACAAAATGCTTGAAATGTGACAGTAAATGGAGGTTAGGAGGATAGTAGGCAAATTAAAAAGAAAAAACAAACCTGCAAATGTATGCTAAGAGGAACCAAAAAGATATCGTAATTTTTGAATCAGTGGTAATTTGAAGGGGAAAATGAACTGATTCGTGATTTTAGGATGCTCAGGATTGCAAAAGCATAATTCATCTCTTGTCTCCTTTGTGTCTCTGCAAAACGGTATTAATAAGGCAGCGCTGATCCATTGCAGACGGTCGTGTTTCGGGGCACTCCTGGCTCTCAGCAGGCCCTCACGTGGAGCCTGATGGAGAAGGATCCTCACAGTCTTCAATTAAGCCTTAATACAGCAGGAATGACAAACCCCATGGTTATTGCCGGATCCAGCCTGCTCCTCACTTGCCGTTCCAGTGACAGAATGAACAACTACATTGTGGGGCAGCAAACAACCAAGTTGTAAATACTACGAAGTAGTCGTTTTAATAAGTCAAGTTCCTCAAAGCAAAATTATCATAATGGGTGAGGAGCGAGGTGAGCGTAATTGGATTGACGTGAAGTGCAGAAAACGAATTAATTTTCTCAGCAAGGTCTGGGAAAGGTCACAGAGAGGCAACGCAGATCATAGAATCATAGAATGGTTAGAGTTGTCAGTTTAAACATATACAGAAGACAATATTTCTACCAAATTTTAAACATCAGCTCCCATGAATACATAGAATATTCTACATAGAATAGTAGAATGGTTAGAGTTGGAAGGGACCTTAAAGACCATCCAGTTCCAACCTCCTGCCCTGGGCAGGGACACCTCCCACCACACCAGGTGGCTCCAAGCCCCATCCAGCCTGGCCTTGAACCCCTCCAGGGATGGGGCAGCCACAGCTTCTCTGGGCAACCTGGGCCAGGGTCTCACCACCCTCACAGCAAAGAAGTTCTTCCTAATCATCGTAGAGGATGCTAAATGCTGTAAATATTTAAATGGCTCACAGAAATTACTGACGTATTCCAGAACAAGACTTTGGCTTTGGAGAGACAGCAACATGTCTCACCAGTTCCTTCGGTCTGAACACCAAGTGCATCCCAGCTTACGGAGTTGTGGATGGGAGCTATTTGGGACTTTATGGTGAACTGTGTGCAATAAAGAGCATGGACAGGATGGAGGCTTGGCCATGGGCTGTGGAGCATTTCACTGCCAGGCTCCAATCTTCTCCAGGTCAGTAGAGATGGGTAGTCATTACCGGCTGATGGCTGCCCAATGGCCTGTGTGAAAAGATGCGGTGGTTCCAGTCCAGTTCCCTTGTGACCAAGTGTCCTTAATAACAAAGCCACCTCCTCTGCAGCCAGGGCCTGGCTCGTCAGCCTGGCTCCTGCGACGAGGACGTGTGGCATCAGCTGTGGAGTGGCTGCAGAGGGGCCACCATACAGCATGGGAAGCTGATGGGTTTGGCTGGTTTGGATACCAACAGCTTCATTTGTTCATGCAGGCATGGCCAGTGCTGCAGCTTCAGCTGCTCCAGGGACCTGCTGAAAACTGGCCCGTGTTGCTCAGCACCTTCATGAATGTGGCACTCCCACCGATTTCCCAGGAGCCAGGCTTCCAGATCAGCCTAAATTTCAGCTGTAGCAGATGGGTTCCCTATTTTTGCCAGTATGGTCTGGTGGTCATCATGTGCTAAGGACTGGCATCTCGTCACACCTGCCAGAGCCATCTGGAGGGCTGGATATGGACCAGCAATGGGCTGCTTCATACCAGCACCATCAGGGCCCAGGAAGGCTCCTTACACAGTCTTGCAGATGCTTCTGTTGCTCTCTGGGAGGTGGAACAGTGTCTTTCCTAGAGAATTCCAGCTTTCTCCTGGCTGGCTGTACCTCATTGAGTGGTTGGTACATGATGCCCACAGACGTTTGGTGGCTCCTGCTTGACCCCGTGTCTGCAAGCCCTATGGGACACGAGCTGGGGAGGGGACAATGGCTGGCCATGAGGGCATGTGGTGACTCTGGGGGGCTAAAGGATGAGCGTGGTGGGCAGAGGGAGGTGTTGGTCAGGCAGGAGCAGCAGCTGAGACTCAGCATAGCTCCCTGGACCATCTGTAACTGTTTGCTCCAGCTTCATTTAGCTGCTCTGTGGAAATAGTTACCACAAGTCCTTCGGTGCCCAATGTGCCCATGGACTGTCCAGGACTGGAAGCAGTATGGGCTGAGCAGACTGACAAAATGGTTGGGAATTCAGCCACTCATCCTCCCAGTGCCAAAATCTCCCCATGAATGCAGACTTCAGGACCTGCTGACCAGTTCTCAACTTCCATACTGATGCCTCTGTTGGCCTTCCAAATCTGAATGTGGCTTTGGTGCCTGAGGCACAGAAGGGTTGGTCAGGAAACGTCTCTGGACTTCTCTGCACACACTGAAATTTGCAGCGTAGGAGGTTTTGGAGAGCCCTAACCTGTCAGGGTGAGAGAAATTGTGTACATGCTTTTTGTCACCAGTCAGGAGGAATTCCAGCGACATAATATCAGCCAGAGCTCCTTGTCCTCTGTGTGACGTGTCAACCCGCTCCCATCACTTGGAGATAAATATCTTGGTGCTTGTGAGCAAGTGAGTGTGAGCGTGTAAGTGCATCAAGTCGACTTGACGAGAGATTCTGTAACCAAATATTTCCGTCAGACCACGCATTGAGTTCTGTTACACTAAATTTCCCGGGAAGAGAGGCGTTCACAGTGTTAAATTCCTCTGGCCTCATTAAGAGAATAACAAGGCACTTGACACTTTGCAGTTTCCGAATGACTTTGGAGCATCTGTTTTCACTCATTTCATTTCTCCCTCCCAAAAGGGATTCGTCCAGGTGGCCAGCTTGGGTGCGTTCAGAGCTGACCTGATCTAAACGCAGCAGTGTTGTATGTGAGTTGTGTGATGCTGCTCAAGTTGGATTCATTAGCCAGTTTCCTACCAGATTTTTCAGAAAGTTTCTGTGGCGTCTGAAGGATAATTACCATCCCTTGGTCTCAGGGGAAGAAAAAACAAAGGGCTGCATATTCCCCTTTTGATTCAAACTCAAAGAGTGACAGAGGCATGAAAAAAAAAAGTGTAGGTCCAGGAAATTCTTCAGGAGCATTTAAATAGCTCTGCATCGAAAGCAATGCCTTGTGTACCACGGGGAGCCCATCTGGGGAGGAGGAGGAGAGTTAGGGCTGCCAGATCCTCTCTTGGAAAAAAAAAATGGCCTTTGTGTTTGTGCCTCTGCGGGAAATGAGAGAGAGTATGTGACTGTCAGCCAGGTTTTCCAGGGTGATGGTTTTAAAGGTGTTTCATGCCAGAGATTTGGACATCTGAATACCTTTGGCATCTTCCTCCCGTTGCGTCCCGGCCTTTCCATGCCTGCACAACCCCTGTTGTTGGTCTCAGTCCACACCAACCAATATCAAACGACTTTGCAAAGGTTAGAGAATAACCCCTGGAAGGCCCGTTTTAGTTCTGTGGTGTCCTCCTACTTTTCCGAAGCCTTTGTTTCACTGATGGGATCGCCGCTGTGGCGTCTTGGTCCAGCAGTGTAGGACCTGCCAGTGCTCTGGGGTGAGGAGCAGTGCACCCTGCTCACGTGTGCAGGTGACACAGAGGGACCTGGCAGCCCCCTCTCTCCGTAGACTCACAAAATTCCACTACCAGAGCTCTTTCTGCCCCAAAAACTCCTTCCCATCTCACCTTTCCGGATTATCTAGTATGGCTTACCCAATGACTCGGTGTGAGTACTTCTGCAAAGGTGCTGGATGTACGTATGAACGTCCACATCCTTGTTCTTTGTCAGAAAGCTCTCAAATTAACCCTCAAATTAACTCTCAAATTAGGTTAGTCTGAAATCTCATTTTCTATAGTTTAGCCCCCTCCCCCAAAGAAAGGTGTGTTCCCAAACACATGCGATGAGCAGTTGAATGTGTGTAGTATTTTCAGCTCTGCATCATGGCAAACCCAAAATGAAAAGAATGAAAGAATCTTATACCTTCCAGTAATTAAAAAGATGAGTAGGAGTCCCTAGAGAAGGATGATTTATTTGCCTAAAGCGTTGCTTTTCTCTTCTTGCCATTATCATAAATATTTTCTGTTTCATTACGGTTGAAATTTTTATCATGATTATTTAATGATGATACTCTAAAAAGATTCAATAACTGACTTTAAAAAAAAAAAAAAAAAGAATAATTTTGCCAATATCCTTTCATGATTAACACAGAAAGTGTCTCCAGTACAACTTCACCTGTGTCAACAAAGACGTGTTTTAGTGCTGTGTTGTACCTTGCATGACAGGTCTCTTAGGCAATGCAGTGACACTGTATCACAGAAGAAGGTCTTTAATGGCAAGCGTCATGTATTTTTATAAAATATTTAAGGGCACTAAAATTGCCATGTTTTAAATCCTGGACCCAGTAAGCAGATGTCCCAAACTAAATATTGAAAGCTGTGACTACGGAGTGTCCACAGCATGAGACACACCTGACTCAACCTGCCCCCAAGCATCCACCTCCCCCTGCTCTTCAGGGCTTCTACCTGCCTGCTTCATCCCCCTCAAGACATCTTCTTGTTTTGTGGGTAAAGGCGATTCCAGCAGAGAAGGTGACCCATCCCTAGGACAAATAAGCACCACACTTGCTCGTGACCCACCTGGGGAGAGGAGAGGGGATTGATGGGTCGTCTGTTGTATCTCAGTTTCTCACTTGAGAAGCTTTTCACCACATAAGAAAGAGGTGAGTGTCAGTGAGATTGATGCTCTAGTGAAAGATGTAGGTGAAGACCACTTGTAATTAAAGATGGAGTACCTCACCATTTGGGGGTTCTTCTTGGAGCTGAAAAGCACTGAAAACACACTTTCTTCCTAAATGACTGGCTTGAAACTTAAATCTTTCCTTATGGTTCCCTTGGTCCCCTAAAGGGGCTTGTGAGAGAAGCTGCTCTCCTCCCCAGCAGAACAACCACATCTCTCGACTGGCCAAACCAGGAGACTGCAGAAAGCTTGGGCCACAAGAACTTCTTCCAACTTCCCCTGGAGGGACTGACTTGGGTCCTCTTGAGCCTCCCTGAGCCCACAGGGGAACTGCAGGATCCGGGTGAAAACAAAGTTCAGAGCCTTCAGCTGCCCGTTGCTCTCTGTTCCTCAAAACAAATCCCAGGCTGTTTGCGTCGTAACCAGCCTGAAGAATTAAACCCTTCACCCAAGAGCTGCAGAGAAAAGCACTTGAGAGCGGAGAGGAGCCTCGGTCTTCAGTCTCCCCTTCAGGTGGTACAAAGGAAAGAGGCGTGAGCATTGGAGACCCTGTTGTAGTTGGGAGTTAAACTCAGAATCACAGAATCACCTAGGTTGGAAGGGACCTTTTAAGATCATCTAGTCCAACCGATGGGAAAAAAAAATAAAAAAAAAATCACCCACACAAAAACCCCAACAACCATAAACACCACCCCACCCCACCCAACACTGAGCCATATCCCTGAGCACCAAGTCAACTTCTCTCTTGAATCCCTCCAGGGATGGTGCCTCAACCCCCTCCCTGGGCAGCCCATTCCAATATCTGACAACCCTTTCAGGAAAGAAATATTTCCTAATATCTCACCTGAACTTCCCCTGGCGCAACTTGAACTCGCATCTGAGCTCATGAAAAATCCACATTGTGGGTACTCTCTGAAACCCAGGACAATCCACAGCACAATTTGTCTCCTCTGGGACTTCAGGACCCTGTAGAAGGACCTGGCAGAGGCGTGTTTGCAGACACTGCACGGCTACGCAGCCCCCGCGCTTCCCCCAAATCCATTCATGCTTGCCTTAATTCAGGGGAACACATTCCAACTGCAGCGGTGCCAAAGTGTCTCATTCCAACGTGAAATGCATGCTTTTCCAGCTTAAAATAGATATTCAAGGAAGGCACTCTTCAGATTTTAAAAGCTAGCGGCTGATCTTCCCTCTCCTTCCCCAGGCAGCGTGTCCTTCAGGCAAAGGTTTCACCCATCCCAGCAACTTTTGGTGCTTTCTGGGGTGTGGAAATCCTCCAGGAACATCACCCCTGGGGTGCACGTCTGCTCCCCCCATGGGCAAAACCTCCTGCTCCTTGGAAGACCCCCCGGGCGCCGCACTCTCCACACTCACCCCATCCCTNNNCTGCACTCTCCAGACTCACCCCATCCCTCTCCCCCTCCTCCCCCAGCCCCATCCCTCACACCCCTTTCCCGGGAAGGTCCTCCTGGGCCTCTCTTCAGCAGCCAGAACAAGGCAGACGGGCAGTTTTTGCACCTTTCCCAGCAAAAGAGCACAGTGCCTGCTGCGAACAAACAACAAGGATGTGCCCTTGTCGCGGCGGATGATTTCAAAGGCTTCTTCTTCAGCTCTGATTCGGAACGACGCCAAGTTTGAGGCTGCTGAAATCCCCCGTGAGTTCGGTCTCCCATCCCCTGCACAGCCCCGAGGCCGGCACAGACACGCAAGAGAAAGCAACGGAATTTTAAAACGCATCAGTCCTCCCTGGCATGGAGCTGCTTTTCCTTCCTGCTTCTGCAAGGGTTTCCCCCAGGTTTCACAGGACAAGTAAGAAATTAATCTCTAATGGCTGCAACCTAGCAGAACTTGCTTCCCCAACTTTTCAGGCCCAGGTTTATAACCTCCTTTTTGCTCCAGCCCTTGCCTTTTCTGTGTCCTTTCTGAGTGGTTCCTGATATTCCTCAGGGAAGCCTGAGGCACGGAGCCAGATGAACCAGAGGAGAAACCACCCTTGTCTTCAGCAGATTTAGAGAAGCTGTGAATTTGGCTCCCTCTCCTACTGCACCCACGGCCTTGGCTTTCACAGAAACACACTCTTATTTGTACTCGGTATTAGAATGTATGATTATACATAGAATGTAGGATTATTACGTGTTTCACTGAATGATGTTATTTTTGTGAATCTGGATTTATTATCAGACTCCACAGTGCTGGAACCTGCAAGTGCCTGTAGCGAGACATAGTCATGGCTCCGAAGGGACACGCTGGCAGTGGGAGAGGAAAAGAATAAAAAGGATGAACAGTAGATGGAGAAACACAGGGAAGGGCAGAAGAAAGGATGGACAAGCGGGAGCTGCTGGAGGGGTGCTGCGTGGTGGTTGGTGGCAGGCAGAAAACCCAGGTGTAAAGACAGTCTGGGCAAAGACTTAGGAGAAGGCTTCAGCATCCCGAGGTTCCTGTCCAACCCGCTCCGGGTGGACCTGCTCTGGCAGGGGGGTTGGATTAGTTGATCTCCAGAGGTCCCTTCCAACCCTTTATCATTCTGATTCTCTGTGTGTTGGGTGTTTCTGTTTCTTTTCTGCTTCATTGATGGTCTCTCTGGAAAAGTGTGCCCGCTCGCTGAGAAGATCTTGAAGGAGAAACCTGAACTATGAGGGCAGGGGAGAAAACATCAGTGACCCATCCTGGATGGTTGTATTGAAGGTTGTATTCACTGTAATGTGTGTGTAAGAAATCTGAGTTTTAATTTGTTCCCGGGCTGCTACCACCTATGGTAAGTGCAGAAATGATATCAAGAGAGGGCTTATTCGGAGGTGCTTATCTTGCTTTCTCAGTGTTACAAGCTGAAATTTTTTTGAAGGACCTGAATTTTCTCTTGTCATTTCTCAGCTCATGAAATTGGGCTAAATTCTGCCTTCACGGTGCGTTCCTCCATGGAAAATATCTGTCCACCTACGGCTCAAAGTTGAGCTGACTTCTCAGCTTCAAGCATGCCTGTGTTGTACAAGTTCTCATGCACAAACAATATCTTTAAAGGTGATGGAAAGGAGTAGACACTCGGATACACAAAGTGTGTTTCACGTGTTGGCCAAAGATCATAGAATCATAGAATGGTTAGAGTTGGAAAGGACCTTGAAGATCATCGAGTTCCAACCCCCCTGCCCTGGGCAGGGACACCTCCCACTAGACCAGATTGCTCAAAGCCCCATCCAGCCTGGCCTTAAATACTTCCAGGGATGGGGCATCCACAACCTCCCTGGGCAGCCTGTTCCAGGGAGGCTGGATCTCTCTTTAAGGCCTTTCTCCAAGACCCCTAGTCCTGGGGACCCGTGTTGGGGGCCTGGCTGAGGAGCCCCAGGTGTTTTCAGATGGTCCCACATACTTCTGGAGCCCTGGAGCTGATGCAGGGACACTGGTGACCGCTGGTGTATGGCTGATGGAGCTGCAGTCGGTCCGTGAAGGGGTTTTTGATGGCTGGAAGGAGTTACTGGGAGGAGGTGGGTTGGTGATCAGGGAAGGGGTGATCAGATCCATATCACGACCACCATATGGAAATTGCAGCAGGGTGTGTGCTTTTCTTATTGATGTGTTTCTTTTGATTGCACTGAACTGGGGAAAAAGAAAGGCATCGTGGATTTAGGAAGAACTTCTTTGCTGTGAGGGTGGTGAGGCACTGGCCCAGGTGGCCCAGAGAAGCTGTGGCTGCCCCATCCCTGGAGGGGTTCAAGGCCAGGCTGGAGGGGCTTTGGAGCAACCTGGTGTGGTGGGAGGTGTCCCTGCCCAGGGCAGGGGGGTTGGAACTGGACAATCTTTAAGGTCCCTTCCAACCTGAACCGTTCTATGATTCTATGATCACATATAATCAGTCAGGCTGAGCCAGTATCAGCCATAAGAAGCCACGGGCATGTGTCCGTGCCCAGCACAGCTGTCGATGTGCCCTCCTGCTCCTGCAGGTCCCCGCCACCCAGCTCCACATCGCTCCGGTCTTCTTCACCACAAGGGACTGCACTGCTCCAGAACGGCTGTTTTGAAACTTTTTCTCATGAAATGGCCTCCGCGTGGGTGCGTTCGGGATCATTCTAACTCACAAGGTAAACCAGCGCCCACCACTGAGCTGAGCAGCGCTGGTGCCTTCCGGCTGTTCCATTGGTATGCTGGCAATGCATCACCCCTGGTTTTTTTTTTTTTTT
>VZRU01008678.1:241961-269602 GCA_013398155.1 Pedionomus torquatus
GGGACACTTATAAAAATGCATAGGTTTTAAATTGCTCGGCGGTTGGAGTAGTTATAAGAACTAGCCCAGGGAATAAATGGCTGCTTCTCACATTAGGCACGTATGCCGTTCCGTACAGGCTGGAAAGCGAGTGGGATTCATCTCTGTTCCCACCTCACACAGCTGTTTCTCTGCTGTTACTTCAAGCTTCAATGTCTCTCTTAATGCTTTATTATCACTGTTAAAACTCCATAGTTTAGAATGTGCTCAGCGTAAATCTGTCATGTTACATTTAAGCACCAATTGGTTATGTTTTAATGGCATTAATCTTTACCTTCTTGCTATGCCTAAGCCAGGATCATGAAAGGAGATAATTCCCCTCTTTCTCAGCCACTCAATTCTGAAAATGAAAACATGACTCCATTGCCACAGGTAAAATTGATTTGCCTGCTATTCCAAATGCCCCTTCCCCACCAGCAAGGCTGACCCTGCCCAGCCCTCCAGGGCCATGGGGAACACAAAGGGACATGAGCACTGGGAGCTGACAGCCCCAGAAATGCTGCTTGGCATCTCCCTGAGATCTTCTTCTATCACTGCTCATCGTTAAGCCCATCCTCTCACCTCTGCACACCTGAGCAGGTGCAGGACTGGCAGCACAACAGGAGATTGAGGCTGTAATGGAGGTGGTGGAAAGACACGGGCCCATGGTCAAGGATGATCTCTGCCAGGATTATTGTTGGTGGTGAGGACTGGGACAGGGACCAGAACACCCTGGTCTTACACAAAGACGGGTGAAAGACAGGGCTTTCAGCAGTTTTCATCTCATCTGCAGAGCAACCAGCAGATCCTGACTGCAGCTCATCAGTGGACCTTTACTGTCCCTCAGTCATGGGGCAACCACTGCTGAGTTTTCCTTGGGGTTTTTACTTTGGAAATCACCCCACCATCCACACACTTTCAGGACAGAAGCTCTTAAAAAAGGGTCCAAGGCAGCTGACATGATATAACATTGCAACAGAAAATGCTAATAAGCTCCAAATTGTGTCAGGAAAATCGATGTTCATCCTCCAGACAGTACTGGTTTTATTGGATAACTTTCTTCTTGGCTTAGCTATCGTTCCAGAGTCCTACAAAAGGAGAGAGAAAGAAAGTAAGTAAGGAAGCGTAGTGCATGATAAACAAGCTGAATCTTAAGTCCAACATAAAACTTGTGTGGTTAGAACAGGCATTAAATATAGATTATAAAATGGAAAGATGAAGTTCAGACGCAGGAGGGAGAACACAGGTAACAGCTACCCTTAAAATGTTTTGTTGCACAAATATGTTTTGTTAAAGGAAAGCCAATCCTTCATCCCTCCAGTTTTCTGGTGTAGAAGGCCAGTTTCCAAAAGCCTCTTGCTGATGTGTAGGTCATCAGAAAACAAAACCTGCTGGCCCCTTCAGCATCAGTGCTGGCTTGGTGGGCAGGGCACTCGGTGGCTTAGATGTAGGTCTTCCCCTTCTCCACACGTAGGTGGGACTTGCACCACTCCTTAATTTGAAGAAATGGAATTTTAAGTTCTATCTGCCCTTCCACATCTGTGGTGAGCAGGAGAAAGGAGCAGGGGTGTCTTTTGTCCTTTGGCCATCCCTGCAAAATTCCAGCCTGGGCTCTCCTCTCCTCAGGAGGCTCTCCTTCAGTCCATACGGGAAGATCTCTCTGTTTCTTCAGTGTCCCTGCAGGGGATTTCTCTCTGTGATTTCTCACCGTCCCATGGTGGCCCATGGCTGCTCTAAGGGTGTTTATACCACATGCAGGGTGTGCACCTCACCCTTGTCCAAACTGATCTCCCAGCCCTAAACCACAACTTTCTACATCAAGGTATGTGGATCAGTGCTGAAAGGAGACCCTCCTCCTTCATCCTGCTTCAGCCTCCCTGTAGCGAAGAATGTCTGTCATCTGTTGTTTCTTTTAAAGGTTATTCTTTTTGCAGCCAGAAATTCCACACTTTGAGGTGTTTCAAACCTTAATTTATTTCTAAGAATATTTTTCCTTCTTGAAGAAAAGCTTGGTTTCTTCTTGAGTGGGTGGCGGGCATATAATAAATGACAACTATCCTCAGTCATCTCCCTCTTGAGTGTCACAAGCAATGACAAACCTTCTTAATTAGCAGCTCCAAATGAATTATTGTAAACCACCTTTGGCCTGTTCACAATGCACATAAGATCTGTTCACAACATTATCAATATTTATCACGATGCACAGAAATGGAAAAGGAGAAAGCCCAGCGTGGAGTATCTGGTGGCTGCCACGCTCTGCGCTCTCGGAGTTCTTCTTTAATAAATCCTTCAGATCTCATCTCACAGGAGACCTTTACGCTGACAGGTTTAACGTGGGAATGACCTCTATAGCAACTCTCCTTCCAGCTGCTTCTTAAAACTTAAGCCTAAATTAATAAGGTTCAACGCATAACAGGAGCTGCCTAAAAATGTTGCTGTCAGATCATAAGGAGCAGTGCCAGCCTTCATTCTGCGGTCAGATCCAAAACCTTCAAATCCAACGCCGTCCCAAATTTGGAGGCTGCTGAAGGTTGGACTTCACGGAGCCCTTAAAATCCCCTCGCCTTGACAAACACCACCCTTTTTTGACACCAAGATTGGGAGGGAGGGAGGCGGATCCAGACAGTGTATGAAGCTGGCCCGTTTGTTTCCAGTAAAATCGGCTCTGATTTTCAGAGCTCTGTGATGGATTTTGCTGGGAATGGACCAAACTCTTTGCTCAGTGTCAGCCTGCGACTTGATATGGAATAACCGATTGCTTAGTGCTGATTTTCTGATGCCCATGTGAAAGACCTGAATTTTCCATTTCATTCTTGCTGATGTGGTACCAATGACACCTATCAATTCAGTGCTATATGTTTTAAAACGGGCTTGTGTCTGTACTGGCCAGTGGAGGTTAGTATCCCTAGGGTGCTGGGCAGGACCATCGATCAGGGATGTCTTCCCAGCTGCTTGGCAACAGGTTGTGTAATGACAACTTTCTCTTTTATTCTGGATTCTCCTTATTCCTTTTTATAATACTGATAAAACAAACCGACACCTCAGAAATATGCTGCTTTTTTTTTTCCAAGAACTGAAAAGTCAAGGAAGGGGTTGTCTAGGAAGTCATGAAGATTGGAAGGAGTATTTGCTGCGGGAGTAGGGATGGCTGTGGCATCGCAGCACTGCGGTGGGAAACCGTCATCCTCAGGTCGCAGCGTACCTGTGTCAGCTTGTCATGCTTTCAGCCAAATTTACCAAAACCTGATTGACAGATGTCCCCCTCCTCCCCCCTTTGGGTAAAAGAGAGGAGAGGAAGGAAATAAAGAAATTCAAGAGTTTAAAAAAAACTAAACTACTTTAACGAAAATATAAATAATAATAATATAACAAAAAGGAAAAAAAAAGAGTATACAGGATATACAAAACCGTATCAAGCTCCCAGGATGACGACCATGTCCCCAGCAGCTTCAGGAAAAGTCCCAAACTGGACTGGGTGATGGACAGGAGCTGGATTCCAGCTCTGGAGTCAGNTCTCTGCACCATCCCTTGGGATAATCAGGTCTTATCACTGTGAGACGGAACAGTTCTGCACAATGTGCTGTTAATTTCAGAGTTTGGTTCATTAGAAGAGGCCTAGCTAAGAAAGCAAAACTGTAAAACAGAAAATTGGTTCGTTTTACCTCAAACCAGGACACAGCCGCATGGAGATGATGCGGCAGTACCGCAGGAGGACTGCTCCTCGGCCAGCGGGAACACCAGCTCACGTCTGCAGGAGGATGAGGAAGGTTCTGGCTTGACGTAAGCGCCGTGCATAATTCCACAGCTGAACTTTGCAGAGGGAACGCGATTCTAAACCCGTATGTGGACTGAATATCAGGAAAGCAGCTTTGTCAATAAGCTGACTCAAATTCCCATCTCTAAACATGTGGAGATCTTGACATTCCTCGCTGCATGTGGAGCTGTCTTCTAAACTTTGCTAATCTTTTAAGTGCATTGGTTTATTTAACTCATTTCTGGAAGGAGGATAAAATCTTGCTCAGCTTTACCCCTCAAAAACTAGGTTTTGGGTCTCTTGCAGTCATCTAACTTCTCCCCAGCATCACTGGAGACACAGGCTGGCACCTCCAAAGTGAGAGCCACGGGATCCTACACTTGAGAGAGGAGTTGCAATCCAGAGGTGTGTGATTTTCATTTTTCTTAATCTTCATTGACTAGAAAAACGGGGAAACTTCATTACAATGACCTGCTGATGCCCCGTGAGCAGCTTCTAAAGAGACAAGGAAAAGGAGCTGGGAAAGGCCAGCCTACCGTCGGAATAGCCCTGTGGGGTCTCGACGTGCCCTGGCAACGTTCAGGGGTCTGCAGAGGGAGGTTGGAAGCCCCAGCGCTTTGCAGTTGATGTTCTGGGGAAGGAGACCAGCGTTAGGACTCCCAGGACCGCAGTCACTCAGCCCTCCTTGTTTTGCGTGTGGCATAGTAACAGCTTCTTCCTATAATTTACCACTGCATCCTTTTTTCTCTCTAAGAGAATAAAAAAAATAATGGTAAAATAACTTTGAAAGTCAGGTTATTCCTGTGCTTTAACACCTTCCAACAGATGTTGTTCTTACCCAAAGCAGAGTTCCTTGAATTATTAATGGTTTCCAACTGCTCAGCTTGAAATAATTTAGCATTTGAAAGAGAAAAGTCACTCTCATTATTCCAAGTGCAGAAACATTTTGGTTATTAAAAGTATTCTCCTAAAAAAAAAATAGTCTGTACAATTTGTATCTTTTTCTCCAGATGCCAGCAGGAGCACCAGATCTAGGGAAACTTTTGTGTTCGCTGAAGGTTAATTGATGAAATACAATGGAAGACAGGCGACTACGTACTCCCTTTAAAATTGAGAAGCTCTTGTCTGAGCTTTAGCTTTACCAGATTTCTAGTATGGGCAGTTGGAGACAATTAAATCCATTCTGAGGCTTGAAGCGGCCGAATTATTCATTGCAGTCAAACTTCTCGAGGGACACCGAAAGCCAGCAGCCTGTTGGGTGCCACCCCGGGGGCAGCTGCTGGGGGGTGGTCGCCTGCTGCTACCACCAGCCACTGCTCCTCAAGCTCTTACAAGCAAGGTCCTTGAGTTGGTGTTGGAATTTCTGTGTTCAAGTCTGGCAACAATTCTGCAGCCAGGACTGGAATATGTTCTCAGGGCTCTTGTGTTCTCAAAACCGATGCTGATTTCTGGAATAAGTAAAACAGGCCAGGCCAAGCTGTGACATCTCCAGTTTTGGGCCCCTCATGACAGGAAAGACGTTGAGGGTCTGGAGCGGGTCCAGAGAAGGACAACGGAGCTGGTGAGGGGTCAGGAGCACAAGACTGGTGAGGAGCAGCTGAGGGACCTGGGGGTGTTCAGAGGAGGCTGAGGGGAGACCTTCTCGCTCTCCATAACTCCCTGAAAGGAGGGTGTAGCCAAGGGGGGGTTCGCTCTTTTCTCCCCAGATGAGAGGACAAGAGGAGATAGCCTCAGCTTGAGCCAGGGAGTTTTAGGTGGATATTAGAAAAAATTTCTTCACCGAATGGATTATCAAGCATTGGAAGATGCTGCCCAGGGCAGTGGTGGAGTCACCATCCCTGAAGGTATTTAAAAGCCGGGCAGACGTGGTGCTGAGGGGCATGGGTTAGTGGGGGGTTGTCAGTGTTAGCTTGAGGGTTGGACTCGATGATCCTAAAGGTCACTTCCATCCCAGGCCATTTGATGATTCTATGATTCTGTGCTTCTAGCTCATCCTTACAACGGAGCATCTCTGGGGAGACAGCAGGAAGAAGAACCCTGGGCTGGCTGGGGCCAGGGTTGGGATCGGTTCTGAAAAACACAGCCAGTTTTTCATAAGAAACACCTGTGTTCCTGTGGAACTAGCCCCGCTGAGGAGGTGGGCTAGTGTTTGCGTAGAGTTTAAGAAAAGCTGGCCAAAATATGGTCTATAGGGCTACTCCTGAGACTGAGAGGGTTATATCTACTAAGCCCTGAGCAGATTGGGATGGCTTTCCCTTTCTAGCATGGATTTCGTACATGGGATCCAGGGGGACTCCAGTGGCATGTGCCCAGGAGTCATTTCTGGACACAGCAGACAGGGTGTAAGCTGATGGTGCTCTTTGACGTCCTTTGGTCCTGTGTTCTCCATGGTCTCTTTAGCTCCTGAGTCACATTTTTATCAAATTCTAGTATTGCACCAAAAGTGAGGGGAATGAAATATTTATTACCGTGATTACCCACCACTGAAACCAGGGTCGTGCTCCTGCCCATGGTTTGGTTGGCCGGGTTCCTCCCTCAGGAGCATCCTCCGTGGCTGTGCAACAGCGCGCACACTCCTCGCACGCTCGGGAGGGCAGGAGGAGAGGGGAGGAGCGAGGGGCAGGAGGAAGCGAATCGTAAATCTACAGAGCTTCCCTCGCACCATCTGCCTGGAGAAACGGTCCCCGATGGGAGGAAGGGAGGTCGGATGGGGGAGTTGGCCATCGGTCTGTGCGGAACACGGCCGTGCGGGTGTGCGGAGGAGACAGTCTGAGCGTGTGTGTCTGCGTGTATCAGAGCCCTCCGCCTGTACCCCTACGCGAGCGCTTGTATATTGATCTTCTCCTGAAGATCTCATAAGCACTATTTCGAATGAATAACTTTTTGAGTTGCACATGGTTTTCTGATGACTCTTCAGAATTATGACCCAATTTATGCTTTCTGTGATGATCAGCACAATAAGGCAGTAAAGCTGTCATTGCTGAGTATACCGAATTTATATTTTATCACTGCAATATAATCAATAAAATAAGAAACCAATAGATGCACGTAGGCATTGCGTAGGTTGAAGGACTTTATGAGTTGGCATTGTCTCCTCATAGTCTTTGCAGGGACCCAGAGTCCCTTTTCTCAAGTTTACTCCGGGGCTGCAGGAGGTTTATGTAGGTATTAGCTATTCCTGCTGCTGTTCCATGATAAATATCCCTTCCACTGCTGCTGAGATCTCAGCCAGCGTGCTCCACAGTAATAAGAAAACATTTTCTTTACTCGTCTTTTTTATATTCAAAGCAAAACCGTCAAGTAAATAAACTTTTGTGGCTTCCAAAGAACTGTAAAATACAATGTGCTACTGTACTTCACCCGGATTATTTAACAGCTCCTTGCACGCGTGGCAGAAGGGGCTCGGAAATGGCTCATAATGCTCTGCAGTGCTTCAGCTGCTGTCAACGGAAGATCTGAAAACACTTTGAAAGGGTTCATTATTTGACTCACAGCACTCGGTAAAATACGCTTATAGACACGACATACCCACAGGCGCCCGTGCACACACACGCACGCTTTTATTTGTGTGTCTCAACACACACACACGTGTATTTCTATTTCCTGATGATATAAAAGCCCTTAGATGGCTAAATACTATTTTTCATTGCAAAAGAATGAGCTCAGGGGAGAGCCAGACCCAGGGCTCCGGATCCCTATTTGCATGGCTTTAATCACAGCAAAACTCTCCCTGGCTGAATTAGCCAGCACAGGAATCACTAACTCTTTGCAGATAAACATTTTTAATGCAATTTTTGTCCCCTGACTGGGGAGGCTCAAGCAGGACTTCTCTTTCGTTGGCAGCAGAGCTGTGTTGGCAGCTTTGATCTCTGCTGAAGAGCCTCCTCGGAGGGGAGGATGCACTCGGGGCAGAACCAGTCGTTGTGCCCAGCCTGGTGGGAAGGAGAAGTCTCTGATCCAGCAGGCACTTCTCCTTTTGGTAGGGATTTCTTTTCTCGGGGCAGGATGGAGCTGGAGATCACTTTGGTGATGTGCAGCAGAGGTTTGAGCTCTACCAAAACCTCCCATCATCGCTGCCAGTTTCTACTGCCTGCCCTGGTCTCCAGGTACCTGCCAATGCGCTTGTCCCCAGCAGATACCTCTATCGCCTTCCATAATGTGCACCCTGGAAAGAAAAAGCTTTTAAATTCCCCACAATAAAAGGTTCTTTAATTCCAGCAAAGCTTTTATAGTCACTAGACTCCTGGCTTTCTTCTTTCTGCAAAATACCAATTTTTCTTCTTAGATTTGTTGCTCTTTCTCCCCTGTTAAATTGTGTGTGCTCCCCCTTTCCAGTTAATATAATAATTTAGATGAGCAGTGGTTAGCATAATTCTAGACACTGAAATACGTGCTGCTTAAAGCTGTGTTTTAGGAGAATTCTATTTCTGAGAGCAATGTAGCGTGTAAAGCTCTCTGACTATCTGAAATTGCATAAAGTGAGACACAGATAGTAGTCTAGAGGGATACTTCTTTGCAAGAGGTTATTTTATGGCGTATCTGAGAGTCCACATGCAAGGATTGCCAGGGCTTCTCGGAGGCTGGGCAAAGCACAACCAAAGTCTGAGAACAAGAAGCAACATGGTTTGCTGGGCAGTCAGGAATGCCACATTCAGCCTTCCAGGATCTGAAGGGAGCTCCAGAAGAGCTGGAGAGGGACTCTTGGTCAAGAAGTGGAGTGAGAGGATAAGGGGTAACAGTTTTAAATTGGACGATTTAGATTAGATATTAGGAAGAACTTCTTTGCTGTGAGGGTGGTGAGGCACTGGAACAGGCTGCCCAGAGAAGCTGTGGCTGCCCCATCCCTGGAGGGGTTCAAGGCCAGGCTGGATGGGGCTTGGAGCAACCTGGTGTGGTGGGAGGTGTCCCTACCCAGGGCAGGGGGGTTGGAACTCGATCTTTAAGGTCCCTGCCAACTCTAACCATTCTATGATTCTCTACCGGTGCAGGTCTGTGGACTGTGGCAGAGTTTTCCCAGCATGACCCTGGTGGGATGCAGTGGTGAACTGGACCACTAGTCCTTTGTGCTCCAAGGATTGATGCTCACAAGCAGCATGGAGCTGCCTTTGAAAAAATCATGAGGTTTAAAATAAAAATAATCTATTTATTTGCCTCCAGCTTTCTGGGCCATTTCAATACACGCAACCTGCATTTTTCAACTTCTCTTTGCAATAAGACAGCCAACTAGTTGCTCTTCATTAAATATTAAGGTTGGTATAATTGACTAATCCCACGGATCCGGTATCTGGGGCTTCGTGCTAACCTCTCATCTTGTGGCAGAGCTGTGTTCTTACTGTGCTTTTCATACCAGGGCTGGAAAGTACGTACCAGGAATGGATGAGCACAGCTCCCCCTTGGATGCTAAAAGCCACAGTGGTCCAGGGGTGAAAGGAGGAGTCCTAAAGTGTCTTGGAGGCTGGTGCTCCTCACCATGGTGGCGGACACCACACCAGAGGGAGGCTTTTGTATCCATAATACAGATATATTCCTTGTGTTAATTTTGGACATGGGCTTATTGCAGTGGTACAAAGAGTGCCTCCCGCCAGTGGATGCGCGTTGCCAGCAGCCTCAAGCAGGTTCCCAATGGCAGGGAGGTGTTTCCAGTTTAGACACAGGCTACAAGCAGGTCTCTCAGCAAAAGGCAGCAGTATCTGTCTTTCTTGTGCTTCCCCGAGACAACAAATGTCTCCATATATTTGCGTCGCCATCCAGAGCATCACTGCTGGAGCTGAGGGAAAGCCCTTTGGAGGACACTGGCCATGGGGAGATGGTAGTTTGAGACCAGCTGAAAGGGTTCCCAGCCCTCCTTTCTGAACGTAAGAGGAGCTTTCTTTGCATTCCTTGGCTGATCTCAGCCCTTCCTTACCCAAACACCTGTGCTGTGTTTGTGCAAAGCTGCGCGTGGGGTCAGGCATGGACCTCCCTCGGTTGTTCCCAGGCAAAGGCAAGGGGAAAGTGGACTCAATTAGCGTTCAAAAACACTGTCTGTGATACTTGGTCTTGTCACAGCCCTCGTGTGTGTGAGAGAAACTCTTTCTACGTCTCGGTTCCTTGGCTGTAAAGCGGGGGAAGAAAAATCCAACATATTACAGCAAATCTCTCCATGTGAGTGGCATTAATAGATGAAAGCATCACTAGCACCAGTGAGATTCTCCAGTGTTATTCTGATGAAATATCTGGACATATAATAGAAGGCACACAGTGTGTGCATCATTAGCTGTAGGTAGGTCTAAATGAAATAGATGGACATACTAAATTTTAACTGTACTTGTTTTTCTCCTTGTTAAAACATCCCAGTCATTAGATCAAGGAATAAGGCAGGAATACCAGGTAGCCCGCAAGGTCAGGCTGCCATTATAAAAAAAAGAGTGGTGAATCAACAGTCCAGAGGAGAAAACTCATTCATTCAGCGTTTTCATTCAGTAGCTAAGTGTGAGGGATGAAATTTCAGAAATTGGGAATGATTCATGAACAGAAGAAAGAATTCAGTTTGCTGCAATGATAGGAGAAGGGGGGAAGCTCAAGATTTAAATCATCAAACATGAGTCACTGGATAAATTAATCCCAATATATAATTTCAACCTTTTATAACAGCAAAGAAAAGCTGTACAAATTGGTGGAATCATTCAATGGAAAGAAATTATCATAGGATTTTTTTGTTTGCTTGGGGCTTTTTTGCAAACCATTTCCCTCTCTCTAATCTTGGTCAAACTGGGTCCTGAGCCTGAAGGTAATAATTTGGCAATTCCGTTTCCCATCCCTCATTCACTGCCATTTTTATAGAACATTTTTTAGCATCTAGAAAGCAGCCACAGATAACGAGTGCTGGCCATTTCCATTCTCCAGCACCATCTGCTTCACAGGGACAGAGAAGCCTTCGATAGGCAGTCGTTGAACAGCCAAACCACACCACAACTTTAGGGGAGGGTCATAGAATCATGGAATGGTTAGAGTTGGAAGAGACCTCAGAGATCGAGTGCCACCCCCCTGCCCTGGGCAGGGACACCTCCCACCACCCCAGGTTGCTCCAAGCCCCCTCCAACCTGGCCTTGAACCCCTCCAGGGATGGGGCAGCCACAGCTTCTCTGGGCAACCTGGGCCAGGGTCTCACCACGTTGGAAGACAATGAGAGACCGTAGAGGCGCCTTCCAGTCCCAAAAAGCCCCTAAAATGGGCTCTACCTGCTGGCCACACTGTTCTTGATGCACCCCAGGACCTCATGATGCCTTAACAGCTTAACCTTAACCCTGGTTTGCTCCTCTGGTACAAGGTCCTTCCTCAACAGACATCTCCCCACGTACCTGTTTACAACCGTGGCTGTAAGAATAGATCAATACTTCTTCAGTCCTCTGGTAAACGCAGTGGTGCTTGGGTAAGAGGAGGGGAGGGGGACATACTGGAGAACGTGACCGTTTTGGAGAGCCCCTTTGCTGAAACGAACTTCAGCAAACTCTTCACTTCCTCAAACCCAGCATTTGAATGAAAGTCTGTTTTTGTTTTTTTTTTTTTTCCTCTAAAAGACCCCAAAACATAAGGCAGAGGATTTTGTACTGTTAGTCTTGTATCCAAATTTTTTTTCTCTGTGCTAAGAGATTGCCCTGAAAGAGCAGGATCCTAATTGCTCAGAGATAAAGTAATTGAGTGGTCTCCTGGGGTCTATTGGGTACAACAAACTTCAATAGGGTTGACAAATGTCGATCCATAACAGAGGATTAATAGGGCTGTGCTTGGCTTCCCTTTCAGTTTTCCATTTGCTCCTTCGGTCTAACACCATGATTGCTTTGGGAAAACTGACAAATCTTTGCGGTTAATGAGGCCCTCCAGTAATTTATCAAGCAACGTTTCTAAAATAAAAAGGGCACAAAGAACAAAATGCTGTTTCAGTTCTACGGGAAGGAGAAATCTTTCTCTCCAAATCCTGGAGAGCCTGGAAGACTTTGGTCCTCCACAGTGTGCAAGCTGGGATTGGGTGGGGTTTTTTTTCCAAAAATCCTAGTATTCTGGCTGTTTTCCGTGGATGTCACAGGCGGTCTCCCATCCGTGAGCTGAGCGGTGCATCTTGCCAAGCGCTCAAAAGCTGCGTGTACAACAGTGTGAGAATTTGCTTTTGGATGCTTGGCTTCTAACCGCTCTGTGATCAGTGGATTTGCAGAATGGGCCATGTGTAGGCGTGGGGAGGATGTCCCATAAGGACCCCGGTGGGAAGCCTTGGTCCCAGGCGTGCCCCGCTCCCTTCAGCTGCGGTGCCACAGCACGTGTCACTAGTGAAGCTCAGCCAAGTGGTTTCCCTGGAGTATCTCTGGGACAGAAGCCCCGAGGAGCAGCTGCTGTTAGCATGCAAAAGAAAGCACTGGGGATGCTTGATTTTATCCTCAAGGGTTTAATCTGGGCCTGGGCTCGACGGCAGGGACGGCTGAACTTCTTGCCGCTGGGAGCTGGACTTCCCAGCTTGGCTCCACAAGCCCCACTCTGGTAACTCCCGTCAGTGAATTCTGAACTGGCAGCTTTCAAAACTCTTTAATTTCCTATAAACTGTCAACACTTCTGCAGAAGTTCCTATTTTTCCTCAGCTTGATTTAAAATGAAGCTCCGAAATGGGGACCTGGAAGAGCCAAATTGCCGTCGCCGGTAATAGCTCCGCTCTGAGTGACGTGGAGGGTCCACAACCCGTCGGTGGGTTTCTGTTTCTATTGTGACAGCCACGCATCTGTCAATCATCCCCTTTATTTTTAGTACAGCTCTTGGTTTTCTTCCTTAACACAGCAGCTTTCGCATTAATGTAGAATGAGATCAATTTTACCTATAGTCTTGATAAGAAACAACAGCCATTCAGCTATAGAAATAGCTGATCATTCCATCTTTGCGGTGACTTAAGCACATGGCCCAATCTCTGAATCGGGGGAGAGGCTTGGCAGGAAAAATCTGATGCAGCTGGCAGGCTCTTCTCCTGCAGGGCCATATTTGTACTGTGTGAAATGAGGTGGCAGAAAGGAGCTATATCCTAATGTCCAGAAGATATTTGGGAGCCTCCCCAGAGGTGTTCTGTGTGGCCAGGTCTGTACTTCTGCCCCGGGCACTGGTGGTGGAAAGGAAGGAGCAAGTGCAGCTGGTGCCCACTGGAAGCTGAACTTTGCCCATCACAGCCCATTTTTTACCCCTGTTTTATACTTCTTAAGGATGATTACCAGTAGATGCCTTTCTGGATGGTGCTGCTCAGGGTTGGTTCTGCTCAGCTTCATGGGAAGTGCTGTGTTGCCTTCAAGGTGCCGTTAAGAACGTGAGCTCACCGAGCTGGTGGAGCATTCAAGGCATTTTTGATGGCTTTCATTCCTCTGAACATAAATGTGACCCCGTACTGATGCTTTGTCCTGTGTTCAGGTGCTTGTCAGGATTCACCCATGTGGGAACCACATCAGCCCTCCAGTTGCCTGGGTCTAAGCTCAACTGCTATAATGCATCTTGTCAGGAAGTGTAGTGATAGGACAAGGGGTAATGGTTTTAAACTGGAAGAGGGGAGATTTAGATTGGATATTAGGAAAAAGTTCTTTACTGAAGAAAGTAAAGAACTGGCTGCCCAGGGAGGTTGTGGATGCCCCATCCCTGGAAGTATTTAAGGCCAGGCTTGATAGGGCTTTGAGCAACCTGGTGTGGTGGGAGGTGTCCCTGCCCATGGCAGGGGGGTTGGAACACGATGATCTTCAAGGTCCTTTCCAACTCTAGCCATTCTATGATTCTATGATCTTTGGAAACCAGTCTTAGATGGAGCCATCCCACTTGGAGGGCAGTTCCCCTCTGCCCAGCAGCCAGCTGACACACGTCCAGCCCCTTTGAGCTGGCGGCCAGCAAATATGAGGCTATTCCCGCAGCTGCCTGGTTGCCCAGGGCTACCTGGGGTCCCTGCTCCCGGCTGCCCAGGGGCTATTCCTGGCTCCCACCCCAGCTGCCCGAACCCTTATCATCACACTTGCAGCAGGGCTGGCAGCAGGTAAAGAGGTGGATCCACAACTCAATGGAAACACGTCCTTTATTTTAAGATTTATGGAGGTTGAGCTGACATAGTGTACTGGGCACCTTGCTGCCCTGCTGAGATGAGTGGATACAGGACAGAGTAGAAATCCCCAATTTAAATGTATTTAAGCTTTCACAAATGTGCTTGGTCCTCTTCTGGCGACTTTTTCTCCCTCCCTATGCCTCCTACCTGGCATGCTTGCCTTTCTTTCTCGCATACCTCTCTCTGCAATGTCAATCTCAGATTTATTCCTTTTCCTTTTTCCCCTGCAAAATTCCACATTTCAGCCTGCAGACCCGTGAAGCAGCATTTGCACCTGCACCCTGGTGCACTTCGTATCTTACTCCCAGCCGTGTGAAAACATAAAAGCCCTTGTCCAGTAATAACGGTCCCTGAAATCAGCTCCGTGTTCGTCGTTTGAAGGAGTGACCCATTTTGGAGAGAGCTGTGCCAGTGTTATGAACCGCTGTTCAGGAAAGCGAGTGGTGTAAGGCGTCTCTAGGGAGGTGTAAAAGGGGAAATGTTCTAAAATCACTTGCTGGGATTAAAGTCTGGAGGGTCAGGATGCCCCCTTGTCAAAAGAAAAAAAATAAAAAAGGAAAAGAAGAAAAGAAAATAAATAATCAGCTTCCAATTGATGGATGAATCTTGTTCCTTGTGTTCATGCCCCCTTATTCCTGGGATGCTCCGGCCAAGCCCCAACACAAAGCCCATCTCTGGGCACGTCCCACTGTTAAAATGGGAAAGATGCCAGGG
This sequence comes from Pedionomus torquatus, assembly GCA_013398155.1. Lineage (NCBI taxonomy): Eukaryota > Metazoa > Chordata > Aves > Charadriiformes > Pedionomidae > Pedionomus > Pedionomus torquatus. Next base: position 256,538 of record VZRU01008678.1, read on the forward strand.
CTGGGCCCACCAGGGACCAGCGTGTTAACGCCAGCGCTTCGGAAGGCTGCAAATCATAGAATCATAGAATGGTTAGAGTTGGAAAGGAACTTGAAGATCATCGTGTTCCAACCCCCCTGCCCTGGGCAGGGACACCTCCCACCACACCAGGTTGCTCAAAGCCCTATCAAGCCTTAAATACTTCCAGGGATGGGGCAGCCACAGCTTCTCTGGGCAACCTGGGCCAGGGTCTCACCACCCTCACAGTAAAGAATTTTTTCCTAATGTCCAATCTAAATCTCCCCTCTTCCAGTTTAAAACCCTTACCCCTTGTCCTATCACTCCCCTCCCTGACCAAGAGTCCCTCTCCAGCTCTCCTGGAGCTCCCTTCAGATCCTGGAAGGCTGCTCCAAGGTCTCCCCGGAGCCTTCTCTTCTCCAGGCTGAACAGCCCCAACTCTCTCAGCCTGTCCTCACAGCAGAGGGGCTCCAGCCCTCTAATCATCTTTGTGGCCCCCCGTTGGACCCGTTCTAACAGGTCCATGTCCTTTCTCTGTTGAGGGCTCCAGAGCTGGACACAGGACTCCAGGTGGGGTCTCAGGAGCGCAGAGTAGAGGGGCAGAATCCCCTCCCGTGACCTGCTGGTCACGCTGCTTTTGATGCAGCCCAATTTAATGACCCAGCACAGCTGGCTCCCTCCCAGTACAGAGGCAAACTGGGGGACTGTGGGGAGGTCACGTCAGGTTGGGTCTGGGCACTGACAGCAGGGATGGGGCAGATGCGGCGCTTGCTGTAGCGGCTCCTTAATGAGCAGGCTAAAAATGCAAAGTTGTACTATCATTTGTAGGAGATAAAAAAAAAAGAAAACCAAACCAAAAACCCAAGAAAGGATTATTTAGTCACTCATCCTGTCTGTTGTGGTTAGGCTGTGGTTTAGATGCAGAAAAACACATTGCTGGAGGTCTTATCCTGCGTCTCACATCTGACTTGTAAAATCTGCCAGTAAATCCTTACATCAGAATCCGGACTGAGAAGCTGCTTGTTTTAATCATGGGATTTCACCAGAACATCTGACTCTTTTGTAAGTCCAGAAGTGTATTTACATATTTGTCCCCTGCAATGGGTTTGCAAATCCTATAAAACAGCAGCAAAACCTCCAACAGATTTACAGACTGAGAGGAACCTGGAACAAAAAAAGCCACTGACAACCCCAGACTCTTCCTCTCCTCTCTTTTTCTTAGAGGGGGGAGGGAGAGGCCATTGTCTGTCTTTCTGATTGATCAAAACCACAACAAATATTTACTGTATTTATCTCACAGTTGCTTGTGATGATATGTAAACTTGAATCTGCCTGTTGCTGGGAAAAGCTTGGGGCAGGCTCACCAGAAGCAAAGTTGAGCATGAATGAGAAAGAGTAAGTTTTTCTGTGTATTTTTGAGCTCGTAAAAGTTTTTTAAGACTTAGTTTCTAAAATCCTGATGTAATTAGATTCCTGCCTTGGTGACGATGCAATTAGTTGCTCATGCTTCCTGCAGCATCTTTCCCAGTTGCAGAGTAGCAGTTCCAGAGCAATGGGACCTTACTGGGTCTAACATTTCAAAAGCAATTTAAACCCATCGCTTGCACCTCATGCGCAGGGAGGAGACAGCAGAGTGGTCAGAGGGGAACCCCAAGAAGCCTGACGCCATCTCAGGCTCGAGTGTGGGATCCCAGGGTTCTAAACCACGGTCCCTTCCAGGGCTTAAGGCTGCCTTTCTGCAAAATCCTTCTTGTGACCACAGAGAGACCATTTACTGTCAGTCTTGCACATAATTACTGTTGTCGTGTCCTTATCTTAGTAAAAATGCTGCAGAGGAAGTAGAATTTATATATATATATATGTATGTATATATTCCTTTCTTGTAAATGATTCCTGGGGCTGAGACGGAGCCTGTGAGCATGGCCAGGAGCAAGGAGAGGGGGAAACGCACGGTTCAGGCACAAAGCTGGGAGGCATTCGCCAGGGAAACCTTCTGTGGCTCCTGGTGCCTCCTTGACTTATTCTTTCCTTCATCATTTTCAGCAAAACACTACTTGTGGGGGGCAAATGGTGATAGGGAAGGGCAGATCCTCACCCTTGAGTAGTGCCTCGTCCCAGCACTCAGTCCAATCATAATAAGAATAATTATTGGTCCAATAATCAGGGCTGTTATTTTCAAGCTGGTCATTTCCACAAGGTCTGTGTTTCAAAGGCTGGAATTTCTCTCTCGGAGCAGTACTAGCGAGTGTCAGGAAAGGTTTGCTGAAATAATTCGTCTCTGAAAATACCGTCAATGCAGGTAACAAGCAAGCAGATTGCTTCCCTTGATGGGAGCGTGGAAATGGGACACGCTGGTCCAGCCGCCCCAGCTGCTGGAAAAGGGCTATTACTGGGGGAGCCGGTGGCTCCATTTCCATTTTCATTAAGCTGAATAAAATGCAAATAAAAATGCCATTAGAAGAAAATAGAATGCAGCGTTTCAGATTTATAAATTTTAGCTCTTTCCCATAATCGGGCTGCACTGCTTGCAACCTGGAGAACATTAGGGAAGGAAAATGATCTTTATCACTTCTTTTGTAACCAATGTGTCTCGTGGGACATCCTTGCTTATGATTGCTCCTGGGCAGGAACTGTCAGGGAGGGGAGGATGAGCTGAGCACTGCAAGTTCATTTCTTCTTCTGAATTTAGTCAGAAATTCTGACTTTTTCCCTCTGGTGTTGGCCTCAGGACTTGGGTGGAGGTCTTCACTGCCTGAGTCTCTTCAAATACCTGCCCTTCACAGCTCATGGTCTAGGGAGCAGAAGGACTTGGGCACCGTGACAAAGATTTGGGCATGAGGAACTTTAAGAGAGTTGTCCAGATCGTGTTAAGCCGACCAGACAACACACTGATCAGCACAAAAGTTTGCTGCTGAGTTTGGTTAAGCCATGGAAGAATAGTGTGGGCAGGGTTCTTGGGATTTCCAGGTCATGTGTGAGTCTGCAGAGATGCTAAAGGGTGGAAAGGTTGGCAGGTTCCAGGAGGCTGGTTCGTCCTGACATCCTTTCCTTCCATCAGTTAAATGGAGCCAAAAACACAGCTCATCACAGTTGGTGCTGTGACTCCGAGTTTTGCATTTGATAACCCATTGACGCCTCCCCCCCTGGTCCTGCGTCGTGTCTTCTGCATTAGGAGATGGTGTTTCTGCCTTGACACCAGTGGGGTCTAAGGGGCTTTTGTGTGCACGCGAAAGGGTTAAATTCTTTTTTCATTAAAGATAAAGCTTCTGAGAAGATAAATGCTCAAGAAGCACAGCTCTTGTGAGTGGAAGTGACTTCAGCCACCACTATCCTTAATAAATATGCATTGCGAAATCATCTTAGCTTCCTCTGATTCACATCAGGGAGTTTAAATTTGCCGTTACTGGGAACCTGACTTGTCAAAATCCCATCTGTAATTATAAACCTGCATGAGGAGACAGGGAAATGGTGGGAGAAGGAATGAACCCATTAGTATTTGGCTCCAAAGCGGGTCTTGTTTTCAGAACAGTTTAAAAGGTTGAAGCACGCGGTGGGTAACGGCGCTGGGGTTGCTTCAGACTTGCCGATGAATTCGTGCAGCGATACTCACTGACCACCCTACTGAAGCCTGATTGTACATTCAACCCTGGCACAGCCGGGAGCTGGGGCTCCAAAGTAAACACAATTACCTGAGCAATAGCCCTGAACTTCTCCAAGTCTGATTTTCTGCCTTGCCCAGCTAGACACAGCAAAGCACGGCAGGAGGAGGAAGGGAGGGAGGGAAGGATGAGGAGCTGGCACCTTTGGCAGGGTGATACCAGCACGCTGCAAATCCCACCGTCACCAGTCCTCATTCCTTTTTGGAAATCTTTTTGGAAGTTCTGAAAACCGGGCGTCTCAGTGCAGCCCCAGACACAGCCCCAGAGCAGAGGCTTCCTGGAGGATGCTCTGCTGAGGAAGGATTTCCTCAGCGTCTGCGTCACACCTGGGGAGATGTCACAGGGAATCAGGCAGGATAATTACAACAAGCAAAGCTAAATGGGAAGGAGGTGGATGGGAAAAAAAAAAAAACAAAAACAAAACTCTCAGGTATGTTGTGTGGGTGCTGCAGTGGGAGGGAGAACCGGCTCAGACATCCCCTCCCAGCTGCACGGTGACATTTTGCTATGACACGGTGCATGACAGAGACACCAAAGGCTCACAAAGGTGGCAGGTGGATGTTTTCTGTCTCTGTACACGCCTGTGAATGTCACGTTGTGTTAGGTGCTCCTGCTTGGGTTCTGCTCCGTGGCGAGACCTCAGGGGAGTTGTTAAATACCCATCAGTGCAGTGCCAAAGGGCAGGACCTCTGCCAGTCAGACGGCACTGAGTGCACTCTCCCCTCTCTGCTTTTCATCCTCTGAACTACAGTAACGCCTCAGATATTGAGTTTACTGTAGAAAATCAATAAGGAGCAATATAAGCTTAATGGAGCGGCAGGAGACAATTGCACAGCTCAGGACACGTCACGTCCAGATGTGCCTTCTCTCCACCTGAAATGGCTGTCCCTGTAAAAACCTCTAACCTGCCAGTCTGCACGGTGTTCCGTTTGGTGGTGCTTTTAAACACTGGCTTCTAGTTGCCTTCACAGCTCCAGTGCAGAAGAAAATAGCTGTCCAGACAGGTACATCCACCTTGGTTTCCCCTCACCTTCCAGCCGCACCCAGCCAGGGCTGACCCTGGGGATGCCTCAGGACCTCCTCCTGGGGTCCCCCCGCCAGGATGGGGGTGCACTGAAACACCCCCATGTCACCCTCACTTAGAATTTTTCATGGGTTGGATTATTTTAGTTTGGAAGAGAGAAAGCCGTGACTTGAAACTGCAGCTGCTCTCCCCTGTTCTCCGCAGCAGGAGACGTGGGGATAGGATAAGGGGTTTGGGGTTGCACGGTTTTTTTGCATGGAGACCCTTGTGAGGATGCTCCTTGTTTTCAGGTTCGTGGCACATCCTTGGCAGGCTTCTTCCTGCCCGGTCAGAGCTGCCCTGCTCCTGCCCTGGCCATGAGGAGGAGTGAGAGGAGCCTCCTTCGTGCCCAGAGGAGAGGGAGAACATTTCAAAGGCTGGGAGAAAGGCAGGAGCTCTGGGCAGGGGTGGTTTGGGAGGAAGAGAGGGTTTAGGAAGGAGGTTTAGGAGGAAACTCCCGAGTAACTTTGCGTCTCTGCTACGAAATCCTCGTCTGTGTCCATTTCATCCCATCAGGTATTGACTTTGCTGCCAGCTGAGCTGCTGGGTGACAGCAACGAGGGACCCAACTCCGGAACAGGGCAGGGGTGGCACAGCAGAGCTCCCCTCGTCTCCATAAATGGGTCAGCACAAGCAGAAGAAAGTAGGGAGGCAAAAAGATGATGGATAAGTAAGGGGAGAAAATTAAATTCAGTAGAGGTTAAACCTCCCGGGCTGTCAGAAGACACTACCCCGGGGAGTGGGGGCACAGGACGCAGCCCCCCTGATTGGAACTGTGCAAAGAAGGGCAGTGTGGCCCCTAGGACAGTGTGTGTTTTGGAGCCTGGAGCCTCCTACTTCAATAGCTTTCCCTGAAGTGTAGCCTTCTGCACATCATCTTGTGGGGACGGATTCTCCTGGGGTGCTCCTGTGGACACTGATGCAGCCAGTGGGAAAGTGACTTCACTGATGGGATGCACCCACCTACTTCCAGCCACTGTGGTGGGGTGGTAGGGCAGGTGACACTCGCTGCAAGAAAGTCATCGAGGTGCTGGAGAGTGTCCAGAGAAGGGCAACGGAGCTGGTGAGGGCTCTGGAGAAGAAGTCCTTTGAGGAGAGGCTGAGGGAGCTGGGGGGGTTCAGCCTGGAGAAGAGGAAGCTGAGGGGAGACCTCGCTCTCCACAACTCCCTGCAAGGAGGGGGTAGCCAAGGAGGGTTGGTCTCTTCTACCCAGTGACAAGTGAGAGGACAAGAGGAAACAAGTTGAGGGAGTTTTAGATGGACATTAGGAAAAAATTCTTCATTGACAGGGTCATTAAGCATTGGAATGGGCTGCCCAGGGAAGCGGTGGAGTTGCCATCCCTGGAGGTATTTTTTAAACTGCCGAGCAGACGTGGTGCTGAGGGACATGGGTTAAGGATGGTTTGTGCCAGTGTTAGGTTGAGGGTTGGACTCGAGGGTCTTAAAAAGGTCCCTTCCAACCTGGTCAATTCTACGAGAGGGAGAAGGAAGAGGTTGGCTGGTGGAATCGGGCAAGAGGAGCCGATTTGTACTTGCTGGGCATCAAGGAGCCAGTGTTCAAAGGCGGCGTGGGCAGCTGGGGGAGAAGAAAAGTGACACGAAGTCAACAAGTTGAACAAACAGAGCGGGACTCGGCCCCCTCCCGCACAGCTGGCTGCTGCTTTTAGCGTCTCTGCAGTCTCTGCTTGGGGGAAATCAGCCCTGACTGACAGTTGACGGGACCTGGATGTGTGTTCTCAGACCCTGAAAGGCCATAAAAGAGGAGACTGAAAGATTAGACAAGCCCCAAGGCAGGGAGGTGCGAGACGCAAGCTGTGAGAGTGCCAGACCAAAGCCGCAGCCGGCCTCAAGGTAGTTCAAGTCATTAATGACACAACCCAGAACGAACGTTTGTACACAACAGCGCTCTTCTCTGAAACACAGACCTCCTGGACTTTTTGGGCTGCATCTGCAGATGGAGCACAAATTGGCAGCAGCAATTAGAAAGGCACCGGGGAGATGAGCGGAGTGCTCGTCACATGCAGGGAAGCGCCAGAGCAGATCGTCCCGTGTTCTGAGCGCAATTTTGGGTCCTGAAAGTCCAGACCACACGGTGGCTGGTGGCTGTGTCCTGGGCTGGCTCACGGTGGGGTTGGGAGGCTGGAGCTGGGACCCGCATCTGTCTGCCCATCGGGCTCCGCGGGAACCCACTGCTATAACAAACGAGGGCTGCTTCATAGAATCATAGAATGGTTAGAGTTGGAAAGGACCTTGAAGATCATCGAGTTCCAACCCCCCTGCCCTGGGCAGGGACACCTCCCACTAGACCAGGTTGCTCCAAGCCCCATCCAGCCTGGCCTGAAATACTTCCAGGGATGGGGCAGCCACAGCCTCCCTGGGCAGCCTGTTCCAGTGCCTCACCACCCTCACAGGAAAGAACTTTTTCCTAAGATCCAATCTAAATCTCCCCTCTTCCAGTTTAAAACCATTACCCCTTGTCCTATCACAGCTTGTTAATATATAATTAATTACAGAGCCTGAAGCCCCCTTGTCCTATCACAGCTTGTTAATATATAATTAATTACAGAGCCCGAAGCACGACAAGCTTAATAAATGTACATCCCATGTTAAACGCCTTGGGCGCTGGGGCTGAGGGCTCATCGCTCCAGAAAAGAAGCGATTATTTACACACCCAAACAGGAGGTTCCATGCAATTCAGACTATACAGGGGAAGGATGGGCAGAAAGGCACTAGACCTACATTTGAAACGTGAGTGGCCCGTTGTGGGAAAATATATTTCCCTTCTAGTACATTGAATATAACCTGTGACAGCTGCCTCTAGAGAGGTATCTAGCCCTTGCCAAAGCCTGTGGAAAGAGTGGGACTCCTGGCAATGGTCTGTGTGTCCCGCACAGCTGTGCCTACGGGCGTCCTGCGGCCCTGGGTAGCGAGGGAGATGTAACAGAAGGGGATGGTCGCATCCCTCTCATGTCCAGAGGACGCATCCACGTGATGTTCATAATGCTGGAACCCATTAGCGAGCTGGAGAGAGTGACTTTCAGATGTGCTCCCTGTGGCCTGGTTTTGCTCTCAGTAAAATTAGTGGCAAAGTTCTTGTTTGTTAGGTAAGAAGAGACTGGTAGGGATCATGTCTCACCCTCTCATCTCCACCTTTCGCTTTAATTATTAAAGTACTTACAACTAAAAAAGGACTCTGTTATTCCTGCATACGGCCCAGGAGGCCTATCCTTCTAGACAACCTTCCTCCAAGATATTAGATGAGAAAGATGTATTGAAAACCATTATTGCAGCTTGGATACGACTTTATCAAATAAAATTTCAAAAATGTATTTAACAATCAGAAAGTTTCCTCTCCCTGAAAGCCAAACTTACCCTGCAAATAATTTGAGCCCAACTTTTTGAGCTGTCGAGTGCTCGGAAACCCAAGATAAAACCTGGTTGTTCAGCACTATGGAAAAGCAAACTCATTAATGTGCTATTCTCCTTGTTTCACAAATGAAAAAAAATAATTCAAGAGATTTGGAGACTCTGTAATTCTTCAACATAAACTGTGGATTACAGTTCAGGAAGAAAACAGAAAGGAGGGGAGCAAAATGTTATTTAAATTTGTGTCGTGTGTCATTTTTCTCTTGCTATTAAACCCAACAGAAAACAAAGTCCACCAAAATCAGGAGTGATTGTTACGGTAGAAACATTTATAAGGTACAATGAATATAAATGGCCCACTTTTCCTTGAGCAGAGTGGAAGGAAAATACTGTTAAAAATAGTTTCTTAGAGGCTTTGGCAATAAACCCAGTCCTGAGGACCTATTGAACTCGAGCAAGCAGAGCTCCTGGTGTGCAGAGGGCGGCCACCAATTTTGCAGTTGAGAGCTAAAGTGGATCTTTGGGCAACGCTGCCGGTTAAGGCACTCACCAAGGTCCCAATAGCACTACGTATGACTTTGGTAAGACCACCAGAGTGGCTTACCAAAACCTGGTCCAGCCGTGGCCCTCAGTGCTGGATATTCCATGTGCAGGGGAGAAGTTTGGCTCCTCATTCTTCATCTTTCTTTCAGCTTTCATTTTTGTCATCTTGGATGTCAGGTCCAGCCTTTTACAGTGGGTGACACCCTCAGGGCAATGTGACTCAGGATCAGACAAACATTTGGACTGAATTAAACTCTTGCTCCAACTCCTTTTATCTCCAAGAATGCAAGCTCTTCCTTCAAAGGGAGCAGCTGATGGCAGCTCACTTTCTGGGCATCTGAGCATGACCCAGGTCTAGATCAGCCTCTGACCCTGCCTCTCAAAGCTGACCACCTCCTGCATGTGTCAATGAGAATGGACACATCTGGATGAAAGAAATAAAGTTCTTCAATGCTTCACTGCTCCCTGTTACCACCAGAGACTGATCTGGGCTGTTCACAGAGCAGGCTGCCGTAAGCGGGGTGCAGAGCACCTCTGTTCTCACCAGGTGTCCTCCTGTCCTGGGTATGGCATGCTCTGCCTTGTCCCCCTTGGATCCAGCATTCTCCAGCTTTTTGTGCTCTCGGAAAGGAGATTTTTAAAGTCTAGAATCTGTAATGAGTTCCTCAGAAGAGCACAGATGCAAACCCTGCCAGCTAAGCCAGGGGAGACTGAGTACCTGACAGCGAGGGCTTGGATGAAGACCTTGGGGACAGAGAGGGACGACTCGAGTAGCCTGTCTCTGCCGCTGTTGCTGTGAGCTGTCACCACTCCAGAGTGTCACCGGCTTCATGGCTTGAGCTGGGCTGAGAACACAAAAGGATGTTAACCGAGGACAATCTTCTCGCCATGTCTCAAATCACTGGCTATCAGCATGGTGACTTAATTAATTGTTAACATCTATGTAATTAAGCAGTAACATAAATGACTCCCTCTTGGTGCTGATGAAGATAATGAATAACAATCATGGCTGCTTTGTTTCACAGCACTAATCTGTTTTGAAATATACATTGATTTTATTTTGATTAGGACTAAAACTAGTTCCCACTCAGCAAATAAACCTCTCTGATTTGAGTAAATTGCTGTTGGCATTTACATTATGATAATCAGCTCAGAATCCGTCTGATCAGCTGGTTTCGCACTGTGTGTCGTTTGCTTACTTCTTCGTCCACTATAATTATGATGTTGTACTCCGGAATATTTAATTACGGCCTCCTTTCTCCTTGTCTCTATGATCCATCTTTTTCCCATCACCATCATCACCTCCCAAGTGCTCCGTGGCTCTGCCAGCTCCGTGCTGGCTCAGGCGGGCACATTCTCAAGAGCTGGTGCCTCCAGATGACCCGGTGGGCTGCTTTCTCCCAGCAAAGCTCAGTTTCAGGGCTCTGACTGGAACAGAACTTTATGAAGACTCCAAAAAATGACAAAAATCACATTTGTTTTGCACAAAAACTCCATTTCCTGTTATTTTCCTGACCCCTTTCAAAAATCTCAGGAGTTGGAGAGTGGGGACCAAACTGCCTCAAAAATACTTTGCAATTACTCCACTCCAGCCCATGGAGCTGCTCCTGCCGGTCTGTCCCAGCCTCCCTGTCTGTCCCACGCCACAGCAGAGGTGGGTGCCTGGATTTTGATCCCGGATCAGACACCAGTATTGTAGGTCCAGCCACTGGGCTCAAGTATTTCGTCTACATTTTTCACACTTTTTGGGGCAGAGAGCAGACCTGGCGAACCTGGGGTACTTTTTCACCTCAGTGTTGAGCTCTTCATTTGAATTATTCACAACATTCATTTCTGGCATCTTCTAAATTACACTTTTTCCTGTTTGAAATGACTTTTTTTTTTAGTGCATGTTTATATTGATTTTTTTTTAAGAGAAGTACATGTTCTTCAACAATTCTGTTTTCAGATATTCCATTTTAAGTGATTTCAAAAGATCTTTTGAACTGGAAGACGACTTCTGTCCAGAGCAGCCCCGCAATCAGATACATTTTTGGCCCAGGAAGTCTAACCAGTATTATTGTGATGTTCCTGTTTCAAAAGGTTTTGATCGTTCTTTGCCACGGTACTTCTCCCATCACCTTAAGCAAAACCATCTAACAAAAAGGTTTGTTTCTAATGTTCAAAAATATTTTAAGTTCTCCATTATTTTATAGTGGAAATGCTGCTGGCCTCAGCCTGGGAGGAGGTGCTGGGGAAGGGGTGCGTTATCTTCCAATGCCTTCTTTGTGAACCTCTTCTTAAAACCTCGTCCTCTTCCTTTGTTGGTCCCTCCTTCTTCCACAGACTTCAGCCCTCCCCGTGGTCATCAGCACTGTAGAGAGGCAGGAGAGTGGTGGGGTGAACAGTCCAGAGGGGTCCTGAGCCTTTCCCTTGGTTGTCTCATCCCTCCTTTCTGCATTTCATTGCAGAAATGTGCCTGGCGAGCAGCACACAGCCACAACTGGGTGGTCGCTGTCGGGATAGAGAGGTTCCATCAGCTCCTGTTGAGTTCACCATCATGATCTGAGAAATGATGCTGCCTGGAAGTGCTGCCCACGTGCTGAGGATGTCCTCGGCACACTGTGGTGATGTGCAGGAACACAGGATGAAGAACTTGGTAGTTGTGGAAAACCTCAGTCCTGAGGTTATACATATAAAGTAGTCCAGTATCATGCTGGGGAGAGGGACAGCTCTAAAGGGACCCAGACAACAAGAGCCATCATCACCTCCCAGACCTTCAAAGCTGCTCTACCCTGAGCAGCTGAGAGCAGAAGAGAGCATCTTCGTTGGAAATGAGAGGACTGGAGTCTGTTAGAGAGAGCTCTGCTTTCTAGAGCCTGGGCTGTGGTCTCATGTAAGCAGATCGAGCCCACCAGCATTTCTAGGGCAGCCCTTTCCACCCCAGGAGGACGGGGCCAGGGAGTTACGGACATTGTGTTTCATCCCTAAAACCAGGAAATATAAAAATTATCTTAGAAAAAAAAAAGTCTTAAAAGCAGCACATCTTCAGAGGAAGAAGGGTTTCCACCCACTTAAATGTGCCTGCTGTGTCACTGGGAGGAGTGGGTTGGACACCGTGGTCAAAGGGACGAGCAGAGAGATGGGACGGCCGTTGGGGCAGAGGGATGGGTCCTGTAATTTGAATGGTTGGTGGCCTGGGGCACGGAGAAATGAGCTTAATGCACAGCGAGGGGCGTGCAGAGAGAAAGAGGCTTTGAGAAATGCTAAGCCAAACCACCAACAGCCAGGGAAACCTGAACCCTTCACTTCAAAGCATTTAAAGCCAGTGTTAAAGGACTGGTTTCTGGGAAGGCTTCCGCTCTGTCGCCTGTTATGCACAACCTTTGTTTAACTCAAATTCCTTCTCAGACATGATTTTTTGATTTCATGCTCCAGCTCTGCTGCTGGTTCTGGGAGAAGAGGTGTTGTGTCTGCAGACAGATGATACCAGGAGGTGCTGCTGGAGTTGTGAGAACACACAAGCCCTTTCCGACACATCCCGAGGCTGCTGCTCTCCGTGCTGATCCCGGCTCTGCACAAAAAAAAACCCCACCCCATCACTTTCTGAGTTTCTGCCTGTGAAATCCAGAGCCTGGTCTAGTTGGGAAGCAGCAATGGAGGGGGCAGGAGGTATGAATTTTAGCTTTGATTGCCCACCTGCACATTGTCCTGTCGCACAGGAGAACAGCCAAGTACAGCCAGAAGCCACCCAATACTAAAGTCTGTGTAGACATAGAATCACAGAATGGTTAGAGTTGGAAGGGACCTTGAAGATCATCAAGCTCCAACCCCCCTGCCCTGGGCAGGGACACAAAAGAGGGAGAGGGAAAGAGCAAGAAATAAATAGAGTTAATATTTCAGAAGCATATCATTTCTCACTGCTTTTAGCACAATTTTGCATCTTCAGCTTTGCTTTGCAGTCTGGTTTGAGAGATCTCAGGGATTCAAAGCAGCGTAGTTCTGCTGGCAAGCTCACGGAAAGCAGTATTTTGTGACTTGTATTTAAAATGCCCCAAGAAAGCTCATTTATCTTCTTCTAGAGCAGAGCAGTGGAAGTGCAATTGATTCCAGGCTCGGGCTCATGGCGAGAGGCATAGAGGGAGGTGTTCTGCCATCAGCCAGGATGGTCATTAACCTCCAAGACTGCGGGTCTAGCTTTTATTTCTGATGATCAAACAAAACCAAACCAAATCTTAAAATCTAGACCCTCTAAGTTTACAGCTCTTAAGTCCGGATTGGTGCTCTGCTCTTTTGGGGGGTCTCTGGCTTGTCTGTGAATATTCTCAGTTAAAAATATAGGACAATCTAAGTCCTAATCCCAAGGGCATTTTTCAAACATTTGGCAAAATGGTATTTTGTGTTCACCAGGCTTTTTACCATCAGCTGCAGGGAGGGTAAGCCTGCAAAGCCCTCCTG
>VZRU01008678.1:272294-287315 GCA_013398155.1 Pedionomus torquatus
AAGGGAAGGGAAGGACTGAATTTCTGGTGTGATTGTAGATCAAAGTTCCCAGATGTCCTGTTTGTTTTCTTTTGCTGTCCACTTGTCTTCTGAAACACATTGCTCTTGAGAGTGCAGGAGTGGAATCAACCTGGGGAACCCGGATTCTGCTAAAAACTCATCAGTGAAAAGCTTTACTTTGCTGGCTGTTTCTTAAATAAACAAAACCAGTCAAACGAGGACAAGGTCCACTTTAACAATATCTTTCTTTTATCCCCGCTCGTACGGTGGAACCGCTGCTTGCTCCTGGCAAGTCCTTCCTTTCAAGAGAGAGAGGAAGCCACAGAGAGTCTTTCAGTACGAAATGTCAAGATGAACCCTTTTCAGCTCCCCCAGCCTCTCCATGGGAGCACAGAGAGGCTGCAGGTGCCTGCCTGCTCAGAGCCCTCCCCAGCCCTCTCCCTTGCTTCTTTTTTTTATTTTTTTTCCCTGAGAAAATCTGATTAGAGCTGTGCAGGAGAGAAGCAGATGGCAGTTTTGACGTTAGGTGAAGACAGCTTAATCTCCATCTGTGCTGACATTTTCGCATGTCTCCCTGCAAACGCTGGCCCCCCTGATAATCACTAATGCGGAGCTGGAGGGTCGAGGGCTGCCCCTTCGGGGTGGGATTTGCTCGGTGGGATGATGACCCCTCTCGCCAGGAGCTGGGAGGAGTTGGCAACGTGCTGTGGCTCTTGCAGAAGAAACTGATTGTCATCCAGCATCTCCATGATGAGGCTATCAACCTAATTAGCACCCTGCACACCTAGGCATTGCTGAGCTGGGGCTCTCGGAGAGCATCTGCTCCAGCTCTGCTCCGCTGGCACCGCACACCACGCTGAGGAGGCAGTTAGGGGAGCTGCAGAACGAAATTAGGGGAAAACACAAAGGTAGGGTGTGGTAGAGAAGCTAATCACAAAGTGTCTGTGACACCAAATCCTGCCGTGAGTGCTCCTGGGAGTCAGAACTAACTTGGAATTAAGTCAGTGATGTCTCTTCTGCTCAGTATTTGAGAAAATGCACAGCATTTTGGTGTTGAAGGCTCGAGTGGGACGCTTAGGAGACTTCCACAGCGGGGCTCGCCAGGCAGAAGTGTATGTTCCACCTTTGTCTAGACCCAGGCTGAGCACTGAGCCAGATTTTGGTGCAGCTGCTGAAGGGCAAGTGGGTGAGTTGTGGCCTGGTCCCCTGTGACCAGTGTGTCTCCTGAGGAGACAGGAGCATCTCAAATTGAGTTTGAGCTTGTTGGTAGGGTGTAAAAGAGACAATGAAGAGGCATAGCAGCAGAGATGGGGATTCCATCCAGTGCCCCCCCAACATGGACTACATGGTCCGTGGAACCGGGAGCTCTGTGGCATCACCTGCCACTTGTTCCCCTGCTGGAATGGGAACTGCTTCATACAGTCCCCTTCACCACCTCGGACAGGCAGAAACTACTAAAATGTAGAGATAATAAGAACTCTGTAAAAATTACAAACCCCTCCAATTCATATGAAAGCGTAATACTCCGAAAGCAGGCGACCCTGCAGCAGACACCGGCCAGAGCACCAGGAAACCTGCTTTTGCTGGGTTTACGTGCCACAATCTGAGGCACAGCCCCATATTCCCGTGTCCCCCTCGCCTGTGGGGTCCACAAGGCCCAGCAAAGGAGGTGAGATGGCCAACTGAGGAGACAGGAGCATCTCAAATTGAGTTTGAGCTTGTTGGTGGGGTGTAAAAGAGACAATAAAGAGGCACAGCAGCAGGGACGGGGATTCCGTCCAGTGCCCCAACATAAGCTCTTCTCGTTAACTTCAGCAACCACAAAGCAATGGGAAATGTGCAGTTTAATTGAAGCAAACTTCTGATATAAAGAAAGACAAGTAGAATGATGTTTTGGCCCAGCTGAAGTGTCAAAGCTCCTGTTAACAGCAACAGCATCTTTTTTTGCAGTGAAGAAATCAAAGCTTGGAGTCTGCGGGACGCTAGAAGAGGGGTAGGAGAGAACAGTCTTGTGGAGAGACGAGACCTGATGTGTCAGCATGACTCAGGACAGCTGATCTTGATGACTGCTCTCCTAGGATCGATCCCAAGACTGCAAGATGTAAAGAGAAGTCAGAGCTGCAAATCCCTCCCGGAGACCTGAACTGCATGAGAGCCCCAGGGGATTAGACCCTGGGTTTGACTGGAACTTTTTGGCTGCCTATTTAGGATGGATTTGCAAGAAGGAAGGTTCTAGGCTGGGGACCCAGGGGTAGAGCAGGCAGCAAGACAGATCCCTGCAGGGACGTGGAGATGAACAGCCTCAGGGAGCTCCACGTTGCAGCCCCAGATCCTGGGGTAAGCAGAGCTTTGCATTCTGAGCCACACCAAGTCTTCTCAGCTTCTGCTGACCTTGGTAGGGATTCAGCATGCTCAGCATTTGGCAGAAGATGACACAATGAGGCAATATCTACTGCAGTCACAGCTTTGTTGTCCTCCCCACACCCATCCACAAGAATTTACCTCCCTCTCCCACCCTGTGGAAATTTCACAAACAAATCAGGCAGCAGTTACTGTCCAGTGCACGTTACAGTTCTTGATACTAGTCCTGTGTCCACATGTTCAGCCTGGAGAAAAGAAGGCTCTGGGGAGACCTTCGAGCCCCATTAAGTCCCTAAAGGGGCTCCAGGAAAGCTGGGGACTCTTGATCAGGAGGTGGAGCCAAGGGGGAAAGGTTTTACCTTGAAAAGGGGGAGATTGAGATGAGATCTGGGGAAGAACTTCTTTGCTGTGAGGGTGGTGAGACCCTGGCCCAGGTTGCCCAGAGAAGCTGTGGCTGCCCCATCCCTGGAGGGGTTCAAGGCCAGGCTGGATGGGGCTTGGAGCAACCTGGTGTGGTGGGAGGTGTCCCTGCCCAGGGCAGGGGGCTTGAACTGGATGGGCTTTAATGTCCCTTCCAACGAAACCCTTCTATGATTCTATGTTTAAGAGATTCTCTGTTGATCATAATATGTGAGTGCAGTTCCCCAAAGAACTCCAAAGCAGACCCTGGTCAGGAAGCCGTTTGTGGCAGCATCTCCTAATAAAAAATATCTTATTTGAGGCTTCTGGAGGTCCGTAAAATAACACGATCTGTACAGACAGGTTTAGGGCGCTTCCTTTGGCTGAGTGACACCCAGATGAGATACGGCACAGGGACCTTTCTTCAGCAAGCACAGCGATTTATAGTGCAATTGTACTGTTTAGTATTCTCCAGCTGGGGGGTTGTGGCTTTAAGGCAGTGCATGAATTACTCGTTCCTCAACTTCACAGAGCATCCTTGAAATGCTACTTGTGCCATCTTGTGTTTTTCCTGCTCTAAATCAGTTTAAGTGGTTTGTTCTCTTTGCCACCTATTTTTATACATCTACCCTACTTGAACGTCCACACGAGCCCGTATACACTGCGGGTAAACAATCCTTCATGCTTTCGGAAGGCCAGCTCAGCCCTAACATAGACATTAGGGCTTCTGACCCTCTGTGACTTGTTTAAATCAGCCAAGCAGGGGTGAGGTTTTGATGAGCACATCTCGTGTGTTTTGCTATTTGCAGTCAGCCTG
Organism: Pedionomus torquatus; assembly: GCA_013398155.1. NCBI lineage: Eukaryota > Metazoa > Chordata > Aves > Charadriiformes > Pedionomidae > Pedionomus > Pedionomus torquatus. Next base: position 275,872 of record VZRU01008678.1, read on the forward strand.
TCAGGCAAGCGTGAGGTTATAAAGCAGAACTCTCAGCCACAGAGATGCTGACTGCCCTGGGGAAAAGTACCTCTCCCTGTAAGGTTTGAAGACAGTTGAGATGTTACAGCAAGGTCCTACTGCTATAAAATGGGAGCGTTGCACTCTTCTGCCAGAGGGATGCTGGCAATGTTTGACTTCCATTCCGGGAACAATTCATTGCTCAGGAAACCTGAGGCTGTCTTCTTTGGATAAAATTCTTATTCAGGGTGAAATTTGGAAAAAAAAATGACTAGGAATGAACCAATAATCCATTGGTGACTTTGGTTCAAAGTTTACCAGTAGCTAATTCTTTTCTAGCAACTCCTAGATTTAACCAAGTCGATCACGGTATCAGCGAGCATCTCCTGCTCAGATTTACCATATTATCTGCTGCCCTCAAGGAGCCGGATGATCCGTGCCCGTCCTGTAGGGTGGCAGCGAGCTTCTCACCATGTGCCTTTGCTCTTTGGAGCCTGGGCTGGTGCTCGACACCGCGTCGAATCCTCCTGGCTCCCCGCTTGGTGACTGACACTTCATAATCTGGGGAACAATGTGTGGCTAAAATATCCGTGAGTCCTCAGGTGCCAATCCACTTGTGATAAGCATCGCGGGATTTGTGGAAGCTTTGACAGATCACTGATGCCTGGCTGAACACTTGCAAATAGTGGCTAAGCTGATCACAAGAAATCAAACCGGGTGCTTTATTTGGGGAGGCTCTGCAGAGCCGTCCTTCAGTGTTTACTCAGCTTTATCTCTATTTTCCTGTACGTTGAAAGGAATGAGGTGTTTCCTATGACCCTCCCCTGCCTGACCTGGCCAGCCCCAACGGCAGCACTGAGTTCATCCCAGGAAGATGTCAGTCCCAGGATGCTGCTGTCTCAGTTGGGCTCCACACTAAGTGCTCATGGTTAACCACAGCCAGTTTTATCAGTGACCCTGGCTCACAGGGCACCGCAGCAATGGAGGACCATGCTCATTTCCACGATACCTCTGCTGGGGAAGGCTTCTACAAAGTGTCTTACAAACTCAGGAGTGAAGACGGGCATCCTGGTGCCAGTGGAGTCCGCTGGTACTTGTGGTGATGTGGGAGAGGTGCACAGAGCTGGAAAGGCAAAATGAGGAATGAGAGACAAGGAAATTGCTTTTTATTCAACAGCAATATTCCAGCTGAAGGTTCATAGATGATTTTTTCCCCCTCCCTGCTAGACCCTTTGTCCCTTCTTTGCAAAAAGCCTTTTGTGAGGGAGGCAAGAAGGATGTACAATCTGCTCTGTACAGAATCACAGAAGGAAGAATCACCTAGGTTGGAAGGGATCTTTTAAGATCATCTAGTCCAACCAATGGGGAAAAAAAAAATCCAAAAAAACCCAACAACCATAAACACCCCACCCCACCCAACACTAAGCCATATGCTTGAGCACCAAGTCAACTTCTCTCTTGAATACCTCCATACGAATCTTTTTTCGCCCAAACTCTCCCCAGCTTCACTCTGTGGGTGTAGAGGCAGTAGCTGAGCCCTGTGGGATGGACATTATCCCCCTTTGTACCCCAATAAGCAGGATCTTACTGTTCCCACTGAAGGCTTTGTATTGACCTGGCAACGCAAGGTCTCAGGGATCATTTGAGCTTGTCATGCTCTGAGCTGGTATTAGTTTGTATCAGCCGGGGTAGCAGTTGTTTAGATAATTACATAGATGTGGCGTGGGTTTGCTGTTGATTATGGCAAGAAGAAGTATATGGACTGAGTGGGCTATGACTCTGCAATGAAATGTGGGTGGCAGAGCGCAGAAGCAGGATGGGGTCAGCTCTCCCAGGCTGGGAACTCACACCATGGCATTGGGTCAGTGGTTACTTCAGGAGAGCAACCAGCGTTAGAAAAAGCAAAATGAATGGAAAAAAATGGAATGACAGGGAACAAATAGAAAGAAGAAAATGCACAAAGGATGTCTAGAAAATATATAAAAACAAATGCAAGCAGAGCATGACAGAAAAGACCGAAGCCAACATGAACTTCACAGGAGGATGAAGAATGTCTATCACTAACTGATGAGCACTGAGAGCTCCGTGGCTTCTGACCCTCCATGTGGAGCAGGAGAGGATGAGCAAAGCTCCTCAGAAGATAGGGGAGATACCAGCAGACATTAAAATTCAACTGAAAAATTGTTGAGGACATTTGGTTTGTGTTAAGCAGAAAATCTACAGCGTGAGTCTGAGTGGCGCTATATTCGGACAGCTGATAATAGCAGCTGCTTGTATTTTGTTTCTGCTGTGCAAACTGTAGCCTGGACCAACGTTAACCAAGAGCAGAAGCCCTTTTCTATTGCACTCATGGCTTGCTGGGCTCACAAAGAGCTATCACGGCAATTTGCTCTTAGTATGTTCCTTTCTCATTTCAGTACAGCACATTCCCTGTTTTCTTGCTTGAAAAAATAAGGTAAGATCAAAAAAGAAAATGAAGATGCAGCAATCAGATATGGGTGTTTACACCTCAGGCTCACTGGCCTGAATTTAGTGCAGGTTTGTAACGAGTTGACGACTTCCTAACTAGTTCTCTGAATCCTGATTTATTTATTTTTTCCACGCCGGCACCCCTCGCTCCCAGGCATCCCTTTGAACTCCAGCTACTGCTTTGTAAATGAGACTCCAGACTGGAGAGGAAAACTTGAAAACGATGACCTGAGGCACCCCAAAGCTTCTGAAAGCAGGGAGAGGAAACCCAGCACTTGAGAGATGGGGCTGCTGGTGCTGCTGTTTAAGCTCTCACCAGTTTTCCACCCCGTCTCACACTGGTTGAGCAACCAGGACTGTCTCCGAGTCACCACCGCACTCGGGGACTGACTCTTCTTTGGATGATGCAGCTGGTCTCAGTCACTAAGAAGTGATGATGGAGAGGTCTTGGCATCTCCCTTTATCCCCACCTCCCTTGGCGAACCTGCCCTGGGAAGTAACCACCTCCTTTTCCCACCTAGAAAGCTGCACCAGCCCTCTCAATGCTGCTGTTCCCTGCCAAAGAGAAGAGATGGGGGAAGTAACAAATGGGAAAATAAATAGTGATGGAGCCATTTGCCGTCTCTCTCTGGCAGGTTCCTTGAAGGCAGCATGCAGAAGGTTAATGAGTTTTGGCACACGTGCGCCCCTGCTCACAGGGATGCTGCCTCGTTCTGTGATAACGAGAAGTGCCCGGGGTCATCTGGAAAAACAAACCTGGCCGTGTGATGCTGCACCTGGACGGCGGCGAGGACCACTCTGCAGGCAGTGCCGAGCATCACCGCAGCGCTGAGCGGGGAGAGCGGCCTGGGAACACGCTGTCTGATATTTTTTCCTGCCTTAAACCTCTTTTTGTTCAGCAAATTAGGCTCTTGCTGAGGAAATTGAAGTGGATGTTTTTATAATTCTGAAGCCTCTCTCTCTCAGAAGCTATTGCCAGGAAACCAGCATGTCTTTGAGACGGGTATAGAGCCACGCACAACGGGGATGGGCGGAGAGACCTGAGCAAGGATGGAGGGCAGTTGTCACCAAGCCCCTAATGGTCTCCTGCCCATGGAGGTGCTGGCAGTGAGTGAGTCCTGGAGTGATGGGGGAGGCCAGGAAGCCAGTGTAAGCTCGGGGGTCTGCCATGAGTAGCCGTGTGCCCCAACCCTTTCCGAGCTGCTCTGTGATGAGGAGAAGCTGAGGAAGGCTTGGGCATTCAGACAGCCACTCCCTGGCTGGAGCATGTCGTGCATCTCTCTTTATATGAAGAAGGTGACATAAAGGAAGCTGTGGATGGCCATACTGGACCAGATCAAAGCTCCATCCCGCTTGGACACAGTCTCAGACAGAGGTCAACGGTGGATGCTGGCTCAAAGCATGGGAACGAGAATACACATAGGGCAAGATACTTCTCATTGCCTCCTGCCCCAGTCTCAAGTGGTTTTCACCTCGGAGACCTTCTCAACTTCCTTTTTCACAAATTCATTTCACAGTTTTTGACAGTGATGCTTTTACACCTCCCCCAAGAGCCCCCCTGAATGCACTTAATGTGGTTCCGTGTCGGTGTGGGGAATGGAAGCTCGTTTCCTCCAGCTGCCTGGATGAGCCCAGAAGGCTGATCCATGGTCTTCCCTGCGCACTGGGATGTTGCCCAAGCACAAAGTTTATGCAAGCACTAGTGGAAATAAAGATTCCTTCCTCATTACCTTTATTGAAATACGTTTGTGCTAAAGTTGCGCTGCGTGAACGCGTTTTGAACACTGCGAGGGAGAGACAGATCTGAGCATTAAGCCTTACCCCTGCAAAGGATAATTGAAATCGATGTAGTTGTTGTCTTGCTCTGGCACTGGCAGCGGTGCAAGGGGATGGTGCTGAGGACCCTGCGCAGCTGGAGCATCCTGGCAGCAGGTACGGCTCACAGACGTTCTCCCTGCCCCATCCACTTTCAGTTGAGGTGTAAGGATCTGGAGTGCCAAGACAAGGTCAGTGGGGCTTTTTTAAAAAAAAAAAAACAATATTAAAAAGCCATCCCTATATTGCTAAGTCTCAATATCCTCACAACACACTCTTCTGAAATCTGCCCACTCATCGCAGTCACGAGAGTAGCTTACCAGCCAGCTGCTCCTCCATACCTGTTTTTTAATACTTTCACTCCTTTTCCTCCAACTTCCTGTGATTTTCAGATCTTGTCGATCCTCCCTGTTACTCCATCTTGCCGAATCCTCACAATTATTGCAACGTCTCCAGTCTGCTGTCATTCAGACTTCAAATCCAGTGCCTAAGCTCCCTCCTTCTGCGCTCCCTCCATACAGGGAGAGCCGAAAAAGTAACCACCTGCTTTTTTAAAGACTGACATTCGTTTTGCTGATTCTTCCCCCTAGAAAATTTCTCCCGTTTCTGAAAATTTTGCAGTGGATGTTTACCTTCCAGCTCTCCTAGTGCTTGGCTTTTCCTGCAGAGGGGAGGCAGATTATATTACTGACTTCAGGCTGCACCAAATCAAATGTTCTTCAGAGGGAGACAGGGAGGGCAGGTTATTCCAGGAAGACATTTGAGTAGAAAATGTTTTCGGCAGTTTCTGGGAAGTAAACCAGAAATGGAGAAGGTAAGAAGGTGCATGATTGCCAAGGTAGACTTGCCCTGCTGGGCAACGCTGGCTGCCTCCTGGGGTACTTAGAGAATAAAAAACTCTTTCATTAGTCTCCAGTGATGACATCAAATCAGATAAACCAACTCTAGCTGAAGTGGTTGACAAGCAGCTTTCGTAGTCACTCCTTCAAGGGGTTTGAAATGGCAAGATGCATTTCAACTATTATAAAAAATTTTCCTCTGCTCGCTTCAGTGCTTCTCTATTAATTATAAGTGTAAGGCTTTCGGTAATTGTGTGCATGTGCTTCGCAAAGGGGCTGCGAGTTGCTGGTCTGTCATTGTAAGCACCACGATGACAGCGAGGCTAATGTTATCCTTGCTATCATAAGATTAATTGCAATTAGGGAATTACAGTGGTAAGGGTTCAATACGGCACATGTTAAATAGATGAAAAGCTTGCCAGGTGATGAACCTCCACATACCCCTTATGAGCTGGGAGCCCATGTTGATGTCCAGAAGGGTGTCGTAACAAGGTCCTACAAGCACTGGTGGGTGGGCTCTGTGCTATTTAATATTTGCACTGACGACCCAGGAGAAAATATACAATGGTCAAGGATGGCCTGGGGAGGTGATGGAGAGGTATTATTGCTGTTATAAAGCTTCTTTGGGAAATTGGGCACAATATACATCATCACAGGGATGGATGTGAGGCTGGAGACCACGGTGGGGGGTAGTGAGTCGGGGATGGCATGAGGGTGATCAGCACCCGGAGTGAAGGTCCACGGCAGTGTGCCAACCACAAGTACAGCGTTCAATAACAGCCACAATTCAAGAAGGATTCTCCTAAATTGGAGGAGACATTTAGAGGTGCACCAGAGAAAAGATTAGATAATGAGATAAAGTCAGGGAGAGGAATAACTCCAGAAGTTCAATCAGATAAACTTAGCTAAAAGAAAGTTAAGGACGAGTAATCCCAAAGTGACCGAATAAGATGGAGAAATTTAATACTAGAGCTACAGCAACATCTAAAACTAAATGCACAGGATAAAGGTATCCAGGTTACAAATAAGGTGTGTGCTTTGGATTTTTTTAACAAAAGACAACCTCGTTAAAGCAATAAATGAAGAGTTTTCCATCACATAAATTGAAAGATAACAGTTGGATGTTTTTATTATGGGTACAGCCTAGTTTGAATGTGAACACGGGGAAGTCTATGGTGTGGAGGTCAGACTAGATCATCCCATTGTCCCTGTGGGTCACTAAACTGCATCAGGGGAGGGCTATGATGATGCACCAAGATTATATGCTGATTTATCTCATCTGTACACAGGCTGAGCTAACAGGGACCCCGTTCTCCCTTGCTGCCTAGTGACAACATCGACACCTGACGTGAATAACATCACACAGGTTTGGTTAATTTAAAAATTAAAGAACAGAAAAAACCTGCTCCATCTGTGGTTGGGCCTCCTTCAGTTCTGCAGTGAAGGCAGTTGCTTCTGCAGGCAGTTGTGCAGCCCAAGAGCTGAGCTGCTGCCGCCAGGAGCCACAGGCAGCTTTTTGTGATGATCTGTAGGGCCTGAGTGGGTTCGTGGGAACCGTTAGAAGATGCAGCAGCCTTGAAAGCACGTGGTGAAGGTCTTGATGGGGGGAGATGTGCCGGTGAGTAGATGGCCCTTAACTGGCAGCTCTGCTTTTCCTGTGCTGTTACTGAAGCAGCAGAGAGCCATTTGGGTGGGCGTTAGGAAGGAAGGATGAAGCCCTGTAATTTACCTGTCTTTTTTTTTTTTTGTTTCCTTTTGTGCTTTTGTTCCCAAGTGCCCTTCGGGGAGGGTGTCCCTGAGATCACCAGAACCTGCCCCCCCCGCTCCTGTGTTCACCTCCTCTTACTCTAGAGCAGAAACAGGCAATCAGATGTTAAAAATAATAATAATAATAAAAAAGGTCCTTCTCATTCCACATGGGGAAAAAAAATAAATTCTTCCTCATTCCACCTTGCTTTTGTGCCTTTTAGCTCTGAGGTAACAGAAGATGTGCTGGACTCTGCTGCTCAGCATCCCAGCCTGGGGCCAGCTGTCAGTCGGGAGCGCTGCTGGACCCTTCAGGGCAGCGTTTCCCCCCCTGTCTCTCGTCAGGACCGGGCTCTGGTGCTCGCCCTCGCCTGCACACACAAACATTCCACCTTTCCAACATGCAGCCTGCACGAGGCTTTTCCGTGTGGCTGGGGCGCAGGTTCACAGGGTCATTATTGTGAGTTAGGGAAATAATCCATGGGTTACATAACCCAGTCTGGTTGCGGGGTGTATTGGGATCCCTGCTCCATTCTCAGTTAAAAGCCAGTGACATTCCCTTGCGTCCTGTCAGTGTTTACTTATATATTCCTCGGGTTCATGTAGACACAGGCGTTTTCTCTTGGTCACTCTATTTTTTTTTTTCTCCTCTTCCTCTTTGAACTGTCACTTAATTTTATGAGTTTCATAAGTGATTATGTGGCTGGACTTCGGAGTCTTTGATTACACCCCGTGAGTATCTTAGCACAAGCACCTCACAACGGTCCAAGGCGTGGAGCCCAGTGCTACAGAAGTACTTTCTTTGCAGTGCTTAGTTAAACTCCTCATCATGGGCATAATTGAGCCCTGGGAGAGATGGGTAGTGGGGTGGCCGTCGGTGCCTATCAAACCTGGCACTCTGGGTGCAGCCTCTGACAGATCCCACTTTGCCAACTGCTAAAGCCAAGGGTCTCAAGAAGGAAGATGATTTCGTGCTTCCCTGGTTTCTTTTGGTCTCTCCCCAACTATCTACAAGCCATCATTAGGCAGACGTGTGGTCATCCTCACACTGCAGCAGAGTATTGCTGACGTACCGTGTCTGCTGTTTACTGCCGTGTGTGTAATACCTTAACCAAACGTCCTTTTATCCCCTCCAGTGATTGGAACAAAAATCAAGGTTTGCTGGAGCGAGAAAAGAGGTTTACAAGCCTGCCACCATTGCCACATCACCAGCTCTGCTGAGCAATCTCACAGCTCCTCCCTGCAGTTCGCTCACGGGTGGATGGATGGATGGATGGATGCTGCAGGTGAGCCTGAGCTTTATAGCTGCTATTTGCTGGCCTTCCCCAGGAAAGAAGCTGTAAAGGGCTGGTCCCTGTCTCTGCCACTCCCAACACTGGGCTGCTGCACTGGCAAGGGGGCTTCAAGGTCTCTGACAGCGAGTGCCATGCAGCCACACAGAAGCCTGCTGAGTCTTGCAGCTCATCACACTCATGACCTGCAGGGGTGCGGGGGGGCGGCCGGGGTCAGGTCCCCACAGCCCAATTGCATGGGGCTTTACAGGAGAGCAGCCAAAATGCTTTGGAGCCTGGTGAGCCGAGCTGCTCTCCGTGTCCACACAGCGCTGATGCTGCTGCAATTAGCCCAGGTTAATCGCTCTGAGGATCTGAGCACGGGTCCCTCTCTCTTTAGGACCAGTGTCTGCCTCTGCCCAGCAGCCAAGCAGGGATGTGTTCATGGCCTGACCCACCTGCCCTCCTGCAGACAGGTCAGGAGAAGTACCACCAGGGGACTAAGGTAGCAGTTTTCCATCTTTTCAAACTCTTTTTGCACTTTGCTCTCAGGGGCTGTCTTGCATTTTTCTTCTAGGAATTAAGTGCAGTGTTGAAAAAGCCAAGAGAGATGCTCTAACATCAGGCTCGATGTGCAAAATGCTTCTGACTCTACAAGCTGTTCAGGAGGGGAAAAACTCTTACTCCTGCCTTGCTCAAGGGCATGAACTGGCACTTGGGCCAAGCCTTTGACAATCCTGACATCCCAAAGCTCAGTGGAGAGGCTGCCGTTGGAGCAGCCTGGACTCTTGGATGCATAAGAGGAAAAGCAGGCAGGTAAGGCAGTGGAGGAAGGAGGTGTGTGTTTTAGGGTCTGCTTCCATCCCAAAAATCCTTGTTCTATCTCCAGGTTCTTTCAGGAAGTTCATTTAAGTACAGCTTTACAGAAGGAGCTGCCTGGGGTGAGGCAGCAGCAGAGCAGTGGCAGTGCAGCGTGACCCTGGAGATTCCTGCCTCACCCCTCCGTAAGGAACTGACCCAATTCTGGATGCTCAGAACTCACAGAAGTGTTTTGCCACCACTTTGGCTAAGCTGCCAGAAGGTGCTGCTGCATGAGCTGGTCACACATCCTGGTACATGGGGCTTCTGGATTTACACTGCACCTACACTGGAGCCAAGGACTCCCTCAACACCCTGGAGGTCAATGCCATCAAACTCATCATCTGGACACTGGTTCTGAGGAGCCCAGAAAAAGGTACGGGCTCTCCTGATTGCTGGGTTTTCTTCTGGGTGACAGATGGGCATTGCCTCCCTGGGAGGTGCTCTTGGGAGCTCTGGGCTCCTGTTCTGGGCTCCCCAGTTCAAGAAGGACAGGGAACTGCTGGAGAAGGTACAGCAGGGGCCTGCAAAGATGATGAGGGGCCTGGAGCATCTCTCTGAGGAAGGACTTGGGTCTTTTTGGTCTGGAGGAGGGAAGGCTGAGGGGGAACAGATCAGTGCCTATAAATACTTCAAGGGTGGGTGTCAGGAGGATGGGGCCAGTCTTTTTTCAGTGGTGCCCAGTGACGGGACAAGAGGGAATGGGCACAAACTTGACCATAAGAAGTTCCATCAAAACATGAGGAGGAACTTGTTAACTTTGGGGGCGACAGAGCCCTGGAAGAAGCTGCCCAGAGGTGGTGAAGACTCCTTCTCTGGAGACATTCAAACCCTTCCTAGACACATTCCAGTGGACCTGCTCTGGTAGGGGGTTGGACTGGATGATCTCTAGAGGTCCCTTCCAACCCCATATCATTCTGTTATTCTTTCTGGGTTTCACAGGGGTCTCTACAGTGTCGGAAAAGCCCAAAGCTCTCTAGATTCCTAGTGCTTATTATTTGTTTCAGCCCTGTAGGACTTTGTGCTGGACACAAGCTGGGTACAGATCTGCTGGAGGTCCATTTTCCTGCCCTAAGACATCCAAAAGCATATTGTTCTGCTGCTTGTTGCAGGGAAGGACACTCTCTGAATAATTTGTGCCTGCTGCTATGGCACTAATTTCATATTCATCTGCTAATATGCCCAGCCACACACATTAAGGACTTTAAATGTGATCTATGTTATTAATCGTGCTCTTGAATTATAAATTTGCTCTGACTGGCCAAAGTGCCGCGGTGTCTGCCTCTCCCTGGTCCATACACAGAGCTGCTCTCCTGCTCCTGCTGTGTCCTGCAGCCACTGGTGTAACCCCAGGGGAAAGCAGGACGGGGGGTTGCTCTGAGCATCGGTCTGGTTAAGGACATCAGCGTTGGGGTATTTATTTGGCTGAAGCACCCCAAAAGCCCTGCCCAAGAAAACTTGTTAGAAGCTGCTCTTTCTTGAGATCTGATGCGCTTACAGCTTGGGGGATGCCACAGAGCCATGGAAAACCTGAAGAGTGGTGACTAAAAACATAGAAAAGCCAGGTTTTTCCTGGATGTTCTGGGTTTCTGCAGTGGGTGATGTTTGCAGGGAGTTCTGGGCAAAGATTTGTGGTGGAGCTGGCCTGTCTGGGTGAGGTCCCGCTATCCCCATGGTACGCTGTGCTCTCCGTGTCTGCTCTCAGGGTGGCCAAAGGGCAGTGCTGAGAAGTGGAGGTGGATCCAGGGAGAGTGGATGCCATCTCGCTCCCTTCCCATCCAGCCCCCATGGTTTGCACAGCAACACGCTCTTCAGAAACCACCCTGCCGATTGCCACCGGCCTCCTTCCTCCCTGGGCTTTGGTAGGAGGGGACAAAGGCGTTACACAGACCCGTGTGAATGCTGTCAGGCTTTTTGTTATCATCTCTTGGCTATTATTATCTCCAGCTGTTATTCTGCTCCCTTGACGATCTCTTCTATTCCGTTTCTGCCAGCAGCCGTGTCTGTCAGCCCGCTGCCTTAATACACACGCTTTTGCCTCCCTGTCCCTGATCAACTCCCGGAGCCGGGTGTGAGGAGGCAGGTTTGGTGGTTTCACATCAGCTTAGACAAACTTGTAGCTTCTCCGCATCGCAGCGCCCCGGGGAAGAGAGGGGTTTGTTGGCTGACCCATGTCTAAGGGCTGGATGTGGCCGTAGCAGAGGTAACCTGCTGAGCCCTTGGTTGTCTCTGTGCAACCCCCACGGGCTGTTTTCTCTTCCACTGAACACACAGGAGCAAGAAACAAAAGCAACCGGGGGAGAGGAAAGGTGGGGAACCGGGGAGGGCTGCGCTGCAGGGAGCACCAGCAAAAAGCAATTAAAGGGAAGGCTCCCCCCATCAGTAATTAATGCTCCTGCTAGATGCCCCTCTTTTTTTTTTTTTTTTTTTTTTGTTCTCAAACTCC